>CM035151.1:61488101-61990609 GCA_020205615.1 Panax quinquefolius
TATATGGATTTTTTTGTTGTATGGGTTGAAATCAGGCTAAGATTCGTTCTAATTTGTGTTTTGGTGCGCAATAATAGCTTTTTTAGGGCTTAAAATTTATGAGGGCCACCCCTATAATCTGCAAATTTTGGGTTATATTTTTTATTTTTAGTTTATTATAATAGTAATGAGTATATCGTGATAGTAATGAAGCATTTTTTTTCTGCTGAAGAATGTTACTTTGGATGGGAGGAATTAACTGGGGTGAATTTTTTCTTTTTAGTAAAATCTAGTTCATTAATACAATTTTTCTTTCATTTATTATACAACTGCTTTCTGTCTTGGGTATATTTCATTTTCCAGTATTTTTTAAGCTGCCAAATCTTAAAGGATATCAGGAAGGAAAAAAAATATTTCCCGAAAGTTTTTATATTTTGGGTAGATTCATAGTGTGCCCTTCTTTATTCTCTATGGAATTCTATTGTTTTATAGTTTTAGGACATTTTTTATAAAATAATTTCCCAGATTTTCACCTCCTTGCTTTTGTGGTTGCAAATTAGTATGTGTAGAGTTGCGCTCAATTTCTTGTTCTTCTTCCCCTTTAGTTACATTCTCAAAATCATTTTCTGATTCTATTTTAGTTATTTATGTTGTAGGGTTCCTCGTCTTTTACAGCTAAACTCAGTGTAAAAAGATTGTTGAAGCTTCACAGGTCTGCCGAAATACCAACATTGCTTAAATACATAGGAATATATAATAAGATATTAGGTGGCTTTTGGAACATGAAAAGAATTTAAGGAGAGCATACAAAGACTTCACCATCACATTTGCTACAGATAAAGAACCATGCCTAATTCAGGAAAAGAAGATGTGTTTATCTAAATTATAAATTACTGCTGGATTAAATTACTAAATAGTTTTATAAATAGTAAATGAGAGAAAAATTGCATTAATGAACAATATTGCTTAAATTCCCAAAAAGCCATAATTTTGGAAGATTTCATTAACGGCAATTTCGTCTACTTATATTTTCAGTTTATGTACTTATGTTTCAATTAGGATGCCATTTGCTGTCTTGCATCTCCAAAAAGTAAGTGTGTTAGTGTTCCACTTTTGTCTATTATCTCTTTCATTCTATTTACTTGCACATAAAATTGAAAACTTCTTTGTTTACAGCTAGAGAAATGCTTGTCAGTTTTTTGGTTGGTATGATCCTCCAATGTGTGACAAATCAAGGCAAATAATATCTGGATTACTTTGAAAGATTAACGGAATGGATCAAGAGATGGAGAACATGCGTGCAATAGGCAACAAAGGAAGAACAAAATTAATTATTGCACTTGTATGTTCTTGGTTATTGATTTTAAGCATGTTATTGTAGATGGAGTAAATATTGTCATTTGGGTTGATTAAACTTTGATGTTAGTTTGTTGTAACCTTGTCCAAGAAGGAAATGTAATCATGGTATGCTTTCATTTTTTTTGTTGTGTAATCGTGTGTATGTAACTTGAGAAATAGGCAACATCAGACTTGGTTTGTCAGCAAAAATTTTTGTCGGCCTGTGCATTAAATGCCAAAAATAGGCAGGCCAAATATGAAATAAAGATTCAACAATTCGAGAGAAGATCCAAGTTTCGACATTTCCCAAGGCAGAAGTAAATGTGTGAAGGTCCTCCCAGTCATTAAAATTTTCATGTAGAGCACTTCCAGTTTCCTTTTATAAATTTAAAGAGGAGTCTTTCAATTTTAGTGTTGATGATTTCTCATTATTATCCTTCTGAGAATAAATTACTCCAGAGGAAAGTTTCTGATGATCGCACGATTGGTTCAATATTGCTCTTAATACAACAAAATTTGATAACTAGAAAGTCAATCTGTATTGTAACGTGGGCAAGAAAAATGAGCATATAACAAAGAATTAAAAAGCTTTAGAAATATGCTATAATAAAACAGAAAAAAGGGGTACAAACCCATGACTCGTTACCCTTGTAGTCAGAGTTCCATTATGTGAACAACTACACAATTGTTAATCTAATGGAGCAAATGTCAAGAAAACTACAACTGTCAGCCTCAGATATCAATCTGAAGACCTACGCCTTATAGGTCTGAACCCAATTGTTCCAACTAATATTCACTTGCAACAACATTGAGATGCAATATTCAAATCCATAAAATAAATAAAAATTCTAACATATATCAGTCTTAACAAAATAAATAACAATTCAACGCCTTATAGGTCTGAACTCAATTGTTCCTTAATCAGTCTTAGTATGACTTAGACCAAGCATGTCAACAAAATAAATAACAATTCTCACACACATCAAATTCTAAACCAGTCCTTGTACAACTCTGGAACATCAAAGTTGCTAAAATTTCCCCATCGCTAAGTGTTAGAATTAGAAGTAGCAGTATCATTATCAACACCAGCTTCAAAACCTATACTCCACACCTCCTCTTGTAGTTTGTCAGTCTTTTCAAATCGAGGAGACAAAAATAAACTGTTGTCAAGTTAAACCCATACTTTGCTCTGTACACAATGTTGTCAATTTTTAGAGGACCATTACACGATTGCCGCCAATCCAATATGGCTCAAAGCGCCTCGGATTCTAGAGCGAGAGACTAAATTTCGAGGCCTTGCTGAAACATAGAAAAGTTGGGGTTTAATAGCAAGATCAATCAACTATCATTTCCTTAAACAGTTGGGGTTTAAATTAAGACTAACTATCAAATATGAAAGCTGATGTATAGACTGACTTTTTAATTCTACACAAAAAAATTATAAAACTTAAGTACAGAATGTAAGAGACTATTCAAAATCATCATAGCACATGTTATAATTGAGACTGACTATCAAATAACACAGCATATTGAGACTGACTATCAAAATATATTCCAATTGAGACTGACTATCAAATAACACTGCATATTGATATAAATTTAATACACTTGGATGAATATTATCTTACCGATTTGTAAGCAGGAGACAATTTCTTTTGTCGTGTGTTTGACCAACCAAACCACACCCATTGAGAAAACCATAACCTAAATATATTAAATAACTGCAAGTTGTTATGTCAATTAATGCCCCATTTAAAATATTACAGTATCATTGTATGATGTTTATATTCCCTCTTATCACTTGATTGTATTCAGGTTGTATTCAGGTAACACCCACCCATCATATAGCAAAAATCAAATTTCTCAGACTATTTAAATAAAGAACTTAACATACTATAAAAATATTAAGTTGCAATTTCACTGAATTTTGTCTCAACATTATTAAAAATTGTAACAATGTAGTGCCCCCTGAAATAACCATATTAGGCAAAAGAAACCCAAACCCCACTTTTGCGGGCTTCGACTCGAACATGGTTGCATGGTTTTTTTACTTTTTACATACTGGTACGAATGACAAACTGGAATCTAGACATGATAATTGATCGACTAATTCTGGAATCAGATTAAGAAATTCATTCCTCACCAAAGCTAATAAGCCATTATTCTTCACCCAATATATGAATGACTATGATTTGTTAAGACATCTTTGGGATTCTGCAAGAATGGTCCAATTTTTATGGGTGAAAAGATCAGCCAACAAAACCTAATAAAGTTATGGATTTTTAGAGCATCCACGACGAGCCACCGCCAAAAAAAGAGGGATTTTTAAAGAACAACCCCTAGATTTTCAAATGCCTAAAAACAATCAATAAACCCAATAAAGTTATGGAACTTTACCTTCTGATCTGTTTGCCTCTGATTCCGATGAGCTCTTCCGTCTACTCCTTGGAAGTGTGAGAGAGGGAGGGAAGAAGATGGAGCAGTGTTTTGTGAGTGAGGGAGAGAGAATCGGGGAAAGAGAAGATGGAAGACCCGTGACCCGCGTTTCTTCCCCCCTTTGTGACCCGCGTGTCTTTTTTCTTCTTTTTTTTAGTTGGTCTGTCAAATTCTTCCGTTGAGGAGGGCCGTTTCTGAACGGCTCTCTCTCTCTCTCTCTCTCTCTATATATATATATATATATATATATATATATATATAGAGAGAGAGAGAGAGAGGCCGGATCAGGTCCGGACTCCCGGACCAGACCAAAATTCGGACATTTTTTTTTAAAATTTTAAAACAACTAAAAATAAATAAATAAATAATTATGAAACTTGAATTTTTACATAATAAAGTTTTGGGTGTGATTTGGATACATATAACAAAAGCTAGTCTGCATACTTTAATGCAGATCTGTACATACATTTTTTGGTATAGGTATCCAAATCACGCCCAAAACATCAGATATTGGAAAAATTTCGATTCCATAAAATACTAATTTTTTAGTTGTTTTAAAAAAAGCCCGGGGTATATTGTTGCCTCTTTTTTTTAGTTCTAATAAAAGAGCTCTAACTCATGCAAGCATACATGTGTCAACAAGCAATACAGAGTAAGTCGAGTATCGATCCACGGAGAAAGTTGTCTAAATTAAACTATTATGCATCAACTAAATCTCTATTTTTATATGCTTAAACTAATGCTTATAATTGTGAATTACTCTAAATGCAAATAATAACTAAAATAAGAATAGTAATGTAATAAATCAAATCTGGAGATAATGGGATCCTAACTTCATTAAACAGTTCATCTAATTACAACCATCATGCAAGATTGTTCACGTATCATAGAAAAGTAGCCAAGAGCACTAATGTAGACATAACCATTTTTCAATGTATCATGACCTACTTATATAACATCCACATGCAATAGACACCATGTAATCATCAATAAAACCAATCGCACTATATTTCTATGTGAGATTGTAGCAATATTGAATTTAAGCACAAGCCCTTATTTAACTCATACGGTGAAACATTATATGTCTATCTGACTCACAAAATACAAAGCTAAGCAAAACAGCCCCATATACGCATGCTATCATGATTACAACCATACTCGCATGTTATTTTTCAATTCCATACAAGCACATAAAATGAATGGTGATCAATCATTTATACATGCAAATCAATAATAATAGAAATTCCTTATAATACGCAAAATAGTCCAGCAATCAGGCCATAAGTTAAACTACGTATTAAACTCTGTTAGAATCCCATAATGGAGTTTAGTTCATGACTGAACCAGAAGCCATTATGGGATCAAAGCAACGCATGGAAAATAAACAAACAATTGAAAGAGAGAATCGATCAAACCCAATTGATGATTACAATCCCAACGTAACGTTCAAATCCTCACTAATATCCAGCAACATAAAAGTAAAGCATCCACAATGACTGAATTCCAAAGAAGAAGTAGAAAATAATGATGTTATGCTTGGCTCTCCAATGGAAATCTCTCAAAGTGTGTAAACCCTAGTTCTCTTGTTAAAAACACGTAAAAACTAATGAATGATACGTCTGGTACCAACCAGAATTGTTTTTAACCAACCCAACTCTTACAATTTAAAAATTAAATTAAAATTAATTAACAATACCATCAGATGTCGCGCATGCAAGTGTCCCCTTTATAATCATCGCGTCGGCATGCGCGTCTTTTTAAAATCTGGTCGACTCGGGTGATCGCGGCGTGTTTATGCTTCTATGTAGCCGCGTGGCGCTCGCGCGGCTATCAGTTTGGATTATGTGTTCTCTTTTTCGCTACATCCTTGTTCTTTGCTTTGACACTTCACTCTTCCTTCATCACTAATGCTTGGTTTCTTTGTTCCAACACTCCATTAGCTCCATTAGCCACATGCCATCTACCATTGTCAAGCTATGCCATTTCCTCGCACTTTTACACCAAGGAATTCTCAATACATGCAATGCAAAATATTATGAAATACAACTAAAAACACACTCAAATGTACTTGAGATGGGCATAATTCTCGTGAATTGATATCCAATAAGTAGGTATAAAACCCACTTATCAAATACCCCCAAACTTGAACTATTACTTGCCCTCAAGCAATGCATACTATATAAACACTGTAAATGCAACTATATGCTATGCATCTAAATCATGATGCAAACGAGTCTCACATTGTTCCAGCCGTAACAGAATTTCAGTCCAAAATGCCTCAGCGAATTATCCAGATTCAAGAATATAATTTCAAACCGAACTATAGGCATAATATCATACACTCAAATAATTTATATATGCTATAAAGATGTTGTGTGTGTGTGTGTGTTCACCAAGACTTGATATTTAAGCAAAGAATACACATGCTAAACTACTTAAAACAGAAAATTATAGTATAACTCAAGACTCATGTATACTTATGTAACAAAGACTGTTTCAACATATCAAAACAAACTAAAGTTCAACAATGGCCTTAACTGCTTTATTGCTAGGCATGAGGGCGATTCTCGCTCTTTCCCGCGGTGTTTATTGCTATTTTTTTTCTTTTTTTTTTTTTTACGACTATTCCATTAGGCAAACACTGCTACCCTTAGCGCGCCATCTTGCCCCTTCCAAAAAGTCAACAATTCAACTCAAGAAGGTTTAAAGATAGCTTTTTTGATTAATTTTTTTTTATACATAGCATACCCATGTTTTTCCAAAGTTTGAATATCAATGTTTTGTGCAGTCTAAGTCCATTTTCCACATATTTCTCTTTTTAAAACCACATTTTCTATTGAGCAATGCAACACATCATTCTTATGCCTACAAGCAATTGTGAGCACGACAGTGCAAACCGAAAGCATTTAGACAGCATCATGAATAACATCGTGTAAAACATTATATCTAAGCTCATGTTATCCAACATATTGAACAATCCTTTAAAATTCACATTCATCATAGGCTAGACAAAATTTCCATAAAGCTAGAATTTGTGAGACATGCAACTAAACATATACTAACACAAACAGTGATGACTAAAAACAGAACAATATAACATGTAACTAACACATAAACATGCAAACTTTTAAACTAAATAAAAGACTTTAAATTACACATGCAAATGTTATATGCAACTATACTACTACCCCAATACCCCCAAACTTATAATATTTATTGCCCAAATGAATGAAGGTATAGGGTTAGAGAAAACTCCCCTAGTGCTCAGCTGCACCACCCTCGTCGGGTGGTGAATCCAGTAGTGGATATGGCATGGAAGTCCCGAACTGTGGTCACTCCACTATGGTCCCTTGCTGTGCAAATGCCTCCGCCAATGACCTCGTGAGACCCGTTACAAACGCTGTGAAGTTTTCATACATCGCGTCGACCTTTCGCTCCAACCTTCGGAGATGTCGATCCCCAGTGGCAGCAGTTGCTTGAGTTGACGGGCCCACTTCATCTGTCTAAGAAGGCTGTGGTGGTGGCTTTGAGAATATGGGCTAGATGATAAAGCCTTTTCCTTGCTGGTGTGGTGCACCTCCTGCCCAATCCTCGAATTTTGCAATGGTTGCGTGAGTAATATCTTGACTCAGGTTCTGCATTTGTTCATTATCCCACTGGACTCCTTGCTGGGCACACAGGCCAGCTACAACAGATGCATGTGGGATATTCCCAGTCGTGCTCCCCCACATATACCATAATATATTCTGATGTATCAGGTGGGCTACATCAATGTACTTCCCTGTGATTATGCCCCACAGAATGATTGCCCTCTCCGCTGTGATTTCATGCTGATGAGACGACAGAACGAGCTTTGCACATATAAATAAATTCCACGCCTTGGCATATCGATTCAGGGCTGATGCTGGGAATATTCGAGGCTGATTCGTGTCGGCCTTGTAAGTCCACTTCATTCCTGGCACGCACAACTCAGTAATGACCATTTCCAAATTCGTTTCCAAGTGTGCACCTTCTACCCAATTAGCGCAGACCCAATGGAAATGCGTCCAAAGAACCCTAAAAATCGCTTCTTATTCACGGGAGGTCCAAATCCACTTGAACTCTACAAACCACGAAAAACCCACTCATTGTCTCCTTTGCATTCACATAGAATTCTTTGACAATACCCATGGGGGCAGGCATGGGCATGGCAGTCAATCCAAGCCATCCCTTCTCGTGAATCATGCTCCACAATTAACCATCTTGTTGCTCAGGCTTGAGTCCCCTTTCCTTCACAAAAGTTTTTGCCACGATTCTGTAATACTCCATTTGGGCGTCTAGACTCAAGAATTTGATATGATCCACAACATCTTCCCCTTGACTGCTAGAGGAAGACGATGATGAAGAAGAAGAGTGAGCTCTCTTAGGACCCATTTGAAATTGAGAGAGAAAGATGGATTCCTTGCTTGCGAGAATGAATGAAAATGATAGTAAAGAGAGATGGAGTACCCCAAACTGATTCTCGCACAACCCCAATTTGAAACCCTAGTTTTATAAGTGAGATATTGATCGTGGGTATAAAGAATCGAACGTGACTATCTCACGGGTCATGATGAGCGTGAGACGTGGTACTTCAATTTGTAAATCATGGGAGGAAAGAGAATCGTATGCGAGTAATGGAGAAGAGCAGAATCGCCTTCATTATTTCAATTGAGAGACCAAATGAGCCACAACACGCTTTTTAAACTTCAAAAATTTTCCATTGTGTCGTCATTGTCAAGCACACACCGCGCTTTCAATAAATCTGGGTGGCGCGAGCGCGCCATGAGTGTGATTTTTGAGTTTGAGTTTGCAAGAAGCATGTATTGCATTATTATTATGACACACTTCGCTCCCCGCACTCTACTAACTTTTTAATTCCAAGATCGCAAATCGGTGATGAATTCACCCAAGATACCTACATAAACATCAATACACACATGTTAAGGCATGAATTATCGAAAAGCATGAATGACCAAATAAACTCTATACTACATCAAACACCTCTCAATGCAAATGCAGCTACAGACTCAATTAGGCAAAACACAATAATCTATCACACTTAAAATGAAGATGAACTAATAAAAACAACCTAAACTGAATAAATAAAAAAAATAGAGATAGAAATAATGGGTTGCCTCCCATCAAGCGCTATGTTAAAGTCAATTAGCTTGACTGTCTCTGAATCTCATGTCGAAAAAAGAATTGAGGTGACTTTCTGTCTCTCCACCTCGCCACCAAAATAATTCTTTAATCGTTGTCCATTCACTTTAAAAGGCTGATCCGGGAATTTATCGAACACTTCTATCGCACCATGTGGGAAGACAGTCTTCATTGTAAATGGCCCTGGCCATCTTGATTTCAGCTTCCTGAGAAAAAGTTGAAGTCTGGAATTATAAAGCAAAACCATTTGTCCCGGTTCAAATGTCATCTCTATGATCTTGTGATCATGCCATTTCTTCACCTTCTCCTCAGTACAAACGATTGAATTCTCATATGCTCAGAATCAATTCATCCAACTCATTGAGTTGGAGTAGGCGTTTCTTCCCTGCAAGTTTCAAATCAAAATTGAGCTTTCGAATGGCCCAATATGCCTTATGATCTAGCTCCATAGGAAGGTGACAGGCTTTTCCATACACAAACTGAAAAGGTGACATGCCCAACGGTATTTTGTATACAGTCCTATATGCCCATACTGCATCATCCAATTTTAACGACCAGTCCTTCCTCGTGGGATTCACAACTTTTTCAATGATTCTTTTGACTTCTCGATTTGACACTTTCGCTTGGCCCTTTGTTTGTGAGTGATAAGCTGTAGCAATACGATGGTTCACCCCATACTTGGCCAACAATGTTGTAAACTGTCTGTTGCAAAAATGGCTGCCTTCATCACTAATGATGGCCCTAGGAGTCCCAAACCTCGTGAAGATACTTCTGTGCAAAAACCTGAGGACTACCTTGGCATCATTTATCGGAAGAGCTGCCGCTTCTACCCACTTCGACACATAATCCACTGCGAGCAAGATGTAGAGATTTCCGCAAGAAGAAACAAAAGGGCCCATGAAATCAATCCCCCACACATCAAAAATTTCTACTTCGAGGATCGTATTCAATGACATTTCATTTCTCTTTGAGATGTTCCCCACTCTCTGACCTCTATCACATCGCTGGACGAAACTGTATGCATCCTTGAAGATTGTCGGCCAGTAGAATCCTGTTTGTAGTACTCTGGCCGATGTTCTTTCTCCACCATAGTGACCTCCATACACCGAAGAATGACAATCCTGCAAAATCCCCTCGGTCTCGCTATACGGGATACACCTTCTTATCATTTGATCAACACGCTATTTAAACAAGTATGGCTCATCCCATATAAACCATTTGACATCATGCAAAAAAAATTTTCTTTTGATAACCCACCAAGTCAGAAGGTACCATCTTACTCACCAAATAGTTCGCATAATCTGCAAACCATGGCACTTCCCCTTTCACCACAAACAACTGTTCATCTGGAAAGGATTCATTGATCACAACTTTCTCATCTGCCTCCCTTTTCGGATTCTCTAGTCGAGATAAGTGGTCCGCCAATTGGTTTTCAGTGTCCTTTCTGTCCTTGATCTCCAAATTAAATTCCTGCAACAATAAAATTCATCTGATCAACTGGGGCTTTGCATCCTTCTTTGCCACTAAATGTCGAATTGCCGCGTGATCCGTATACACTATCACCTTTGTACCAATCAGATATGCTCGAAATTTATCAAAGGCATACACCACTGCCAATAATTCTTTCTCTGTGGTGGTGTAGTTCAACTGTGCATCTGTAAGGGTCTTGCTGGCATAATAAATCACATGAAACATCTTCTCTTTCCTCTACCCCAAAACAGCCCCTACGACGTAATCACTGGCATCACACATCAGCTCAAATGGCAAATCCCAATCTGGAGCAGTAATAACTGGTGTTGATGTTAATTTCCCTTTAAGTGCTCAAAATGCCGACACTTGAGCCTCATCAAAATTAAACTATGCATCCTTCTCCAATAAACCGCATATTGGTTTAGTTATCTTGGAGAAGTCCTTGATGAATCATGGTGGTAGAAACTCAGCATGTCCCGTAAAAACTGGGAACACCTTTTTATCAAAGTAGGTGGTGGCAATTTCTCAATAATTTCCAGCTTAGCCCTATCCACCTCGAGTCCCTTCTTCGAAACCTTGTGTCCTAGTATGATTCCTTCTTATACCATGAAGTGGCACTTTTCCCAGTTCAGCACTAGATTCGTCTCAACGCACCTCTTCAAAACCATTACCAAATTTTCAAGGCATAAATCAAACGAGTCCACAAAGACTGAGAAATCATCCATAAATACCTCCACGTTCTGTTCCACCATGCTTGAAAATATAGCCATCACGTATCTCTGAAAGGTGGCTGGAGCATTGCACAACCCAAAAGACATCCTTTTAAAGGCAAAAGTGTCGTATGGACATGTGAAGGTAGTCTTTTCCTGGTTTTCTGGAGATATCATAATCTAATTGTAGCCCGAATATCTGTCCAGAAGGCAATAGTACGCATGACCTGCTAATCTGTCCAACATCTGATCAATAAATGGTAGTGGAAAATGATCTTTCCATGTAGCTTTGTTGAGCTTGTTGTAGTCCATGCAGACTCTCCACCCCGTCACTGTTCGTGATGGAATTACCTCATTATTCTCATTAGTAACAACGCTTATACCACCCTTCTTCTTCTTTACACACCGCACCGGGCTCACCCATGAGTCATCTCAAATGGATAGATTATGCCTGCATCCAGCCATTTCAGTACCTCTTTCTAACCACTTCTTTCATTATCTGATTAAGTCTTCTTTGTTGCTCAACCGATGGCTTACTATCATCTTCCAACAGGATCTTATGTATGCAAAACTAAGGGCTGATCCCTTTAATATCTGTTATGGTCCATCCAATAGCTGATTTGAACTCTCTAAGCACTCGTAGCAGTTTTTCTTCCTGAAAAGATGTTAGTGCAGCAGAAATAATCACAGGTAGCTTTGAATCTTTATTTAAAAATGCGTACCTGAGATGATTTGGAAGTGGTTTTAATTTAAGTTCTGGAGGTGTCTCAAGAGATGGCTTCAATTTTACCGATGTCTCTCCAGCTTTTGTCAATGGCTCGACAGGTGTTTTGAATTTTTTGAATTATGGAGTGGTATCCAGATATTGCACAAGTTCGGCGAGTTCCTCTTCCTCCAATTCTGAATTTTCAGCAATGACACTCCTCAATGGTTCATAATCCACCAGACTCTCAACTTCATCATTTAATACACAGTCCACCAAATCAACTCTGAAACATTCTTCTTCATCTGTTGGGAACTTCATTACCTTGAAGACATTAAAGGTAACCTCTTAATCATGTACACACATCGTGAGTTCCCCTTTCTGCACGTCTATCAAAGTCCTTCCTGTGGCTAAGAATGGTCTCCCCAGAATGATTGGTATACTTTTATCTTCCTCGTAATCCAAAATGATGATGTCAACCGAAAAGATAAATTTGTCCACTTTCACCAGTACATCCTCAACTATTCCCCGTGGATATATGATGTATCTATCAGCTAGCTGCAAAGAGATGTTTGTCGGCCTTGGAGCCGGCAATCTCAACTGATTAAACATTGACAAGGGCATCAGATTGATACTTGCCCCAAGATCACATAGACATTTATCGAAGTTCATCTTTCCGATCGTGCATGGAATTGTGAAACTGCCCGGATCTTTCAGCTTTGGAGGTAATTAACACTGAAGCACTGCACTGCATTCCTCTATCAAGGTTACTGTCTCAAACTCGTCTAATCTCCTCTTTCTGGACAATATACCCTTCATGAACTTTGCATAACTTGGCATCTAGTCCAATGCCTCCGCAAAAGGTATGTTGATCTGCAGCTTTTTAAAGACCTCCAAAAACTTGCTGAACTGTTTATCTTCCCTCTGCTTGTTCAATCTCTGCGGATACGGAATCGGAGGGTGAACTAGTGGTACTGTACTCTTAGACTTCTTATCTAAACCTGCTTTCTCCTTCTCTACTTGCTACAACTCAGAATCCTTATGATTTTCTTTCATTCCGATCATTTCCGCATCGCTGCATCACGCGGCCTCCCTTTGTAAATCGGTAGTGGCACTACCGCACTGTTGAATTTTTTTTCACATCGCTTCCTGCACTTGAGTGTTATAACCTAGCACTGTTCCTTCCCTTCTCTTCGCAGATTTGCTTCTGTATTACTTGGCAATGAACCCTAGGGCCTGTAGTTAAGCATGTTCGCCATTTGCCCCATCTGAGTTTCCAGATTCTTAATAGCCACTACTTGGCTCTTGATCATAACCTCCGTGTTCGCCATGTACTTCATCATCATCTCCTCCATTTTTGATTGCTTTTCTTGCTGAGCTGCAGCTGGAGTGTGATGTTGTTGTTGTTGAGAAAATCCCAAGGGAAAAGGTGGTCTTGGTGTAAACTGTGGTTGCGCTGGCTGTGACTGAAACTGATTATTCGGCTAAAACTGATTCTGCTGATTTCCTTGATTGTTCGACCAACTGAAGTTTGGATGATTGCAGTTGTTGGAGTTGTACGTGTTCTGAAACTGTCCTTGGTCTTTCCTGTAATTACTCACATACTGTACCGACTCCGAGCTAATAACACATTGATCCATCGAGTATGACCCTGTACAAATCTCACATACGAAGGCAACTGTCTTCGCCTTGCCCTCTATTAATGTATCTATTTTCTTCGCCATGGCTGCCATCTGTGCTGACAACTGCGTGATAGCATCCACTTCCAACAAACCTACAACTTTGGGTTGTGGCATCCTAGATGTAGGGTTTTGAAAGTCATTCGCTGCCAATGTCTCTATAAGGTTATAGGCTTCCTCATAACTCTTTGCCCATAATGCTCCTCCTGCAGCTGCATCTACAATCGGCCTAGACTGCCATCCCAATCCATTATAAAATGTGTTGATCACCATCCAATCTGGCATACCATGGTGTGGACACATTCTTAACATCTCTTTGTATCTCTCCCAGGTCTCATATAAGGATTCACCCTGTTGTTTCTCGAACTGAGAGATTGCTATCCTCATTTTCGCAGTCTTAGCCATTGGGAAAAACTTGGCTAAGAACTTCTGTGTTAGGTCCTCCCATGTAGTTATAGATCCTGCAGGCAAAGAATGAAGCCAACTTCTCGCTTTATCCCTCAATGAGAACGGAAATAGCCTAAGTCTGCTAGCATCCTCCGTCACCCCATTGTATCTGAAAGTATCACATATCTCAATAAAGCTCAATAGGTGTTCATTCGGATCATCCGTAGCAGGACCCCCAAACTGTACCGAATTCTGCACCATCTGAATAGTGCCCATTTTTATCTCGAATGCATTAGCTGCTATCGTTGGTCTGACTATGCTAGACTGTAATCCATTAATATTAGGCATGGAATATTCTCTCAGAGCCCTATGCTCTCTCTTTTGCTCTTCGTTTTCGCTTCATATCATATCATGTTAATGTAGTACTCTCTAACTGTGCTTTGTAATTTCTCACGAACTCTCTCTTTCCAACCTCTCCCGCTTATGTTGTCCCGAAAGGTGTTTAAGTCCAGATTGGATGATCGTCATGCATAAAAAAATTATACAAGTTCCCTCAAACAAAAACAAAACAAAAAATAGAAATGAGATAAGATTAGATTTGTCTAAGTCATACAATATAGCTTAAAACTGATGATAACTATTTAAATTTATACGCCTATCCCCGGCATCGGCGCCAAAAACTTGTTGCCTCTTTTTTTTAGTTCTAACAAAAGAGCTCTAACTCATGCAAGCATACATGTGTCAACAAGCAATACAAAGTAAGTCAAATATCGATCCACGGAGAAAGTTGTCTAAATTAAACTATTATGCATCAACTAAATCACTATTTTTATATGCTTAAACTAATGCTTATAATTGTGAATTACTCTAAATGCAAATAATAACTAAAAGTAGAATAGTAATGTAATAAATCAAATCTGGAGATAATGGGATCCTAACTTCATTTAATAGTTCATCTAATTACAACTATCATGCAAGATTGTTCACGTATCACAAAAAAGTAGCCAAGAGCACTAATGTAGACATAACCATTTTTCAATGTATCATGTCCTACTTACATAACATCCACATGAAACAGACACCATGTAATCATCAATAAAACAAATCGCACTATATTTCTATGTGAGATTGCAGAAATATTGAATTTAAGCACAAGCCCTTATTTAACTCATACGGTGAAACAGTATATGTCTACGTGACTCACGAAATACAAAGCTAAAAAAAATAGACTCATATACGCATGCTATCATGAGTACAACCATACTCGTATGTTATTTTTCAATTCCATACAAGCACATAAAACGAATGGTGATCAATCATTCATACATGCAAATCAACCATAATAGAAATTCCTTATAATACGCAAAACAGTCCAACAATCAGGCCATAAGTTAAACTACGTATTAAACTCCGTTAGAATCCCATAATGGAGTTTAGTTCATGACTGAACCAGAAGCCATTATGAGATCAAATCAACGCATGAAAAAAAAAACAAACAATTGAAAGAGAGAAGAGAGAATCGATCAAACCCAATTGCTGATTACAATCCCAACGTAACGTTCAAATCCTCACTAATATCCAGCAACATAAAAGTAAAGCATCCACAATGACTGAATTCCAAAGAAGAAGTAGAAAATAATGATGTTATGCTTGGCTCTCCAATGGAAATATCTCAAAGTGTGTAAACCCTAGTTCTCTTCTTAAAAACACGTAAAAACTAATGAATGATACGTCTGGTACCAACCAGAATTGTTTTTTAACTAACCCAACTCTTACAATTTAAAAATTAAAATAAAATTAATTAACAGTCGCAGAGATGTTATGCTAGCGAGCGTGCATGTCCCCTTTAATGTCGTCGCGCATGAAGCCGCCTTTTAAAATCTGGTCAATTCGGGTGATCGCGCGAGCACGCGTGTTTATGCTTAATGTGGCATGCTACGCCATATGCAACTTCCTTCGTAATTTGGATTTTGTGTTCTGCTGCTACATCCTTGTTCTGCTGCTCTTGTTCCTTTGTCCTGCTAATGCTTGGTTTCTTTGTTCCAACCTCCATTAGCTCCATTGCCACCAACCATTGTCAAGCTATGTCATTTCCTACACTTTTACACCCAAGCAATTCTCAGTACATGCAATGCAAAATATTATGAAATACAACTAAAAACACACTCAAATGTACTTGAGATGTGCATAATTCTCGTGAATTAATTTTCAATAAGTAGGTATAAAACCCACTTATCATATATCGTCTGTAACTCTTTGCAAACCGATTGTGGTGGGGACGATAAAAACCATAAGAACAGGGATCACCATGTCACGTCTTCTACAATAATTTTTACTCTACGAAACTACGACCCTAACAGTTTGTGTGAGAGAAATTGCATGGTGTTTTTCTTGCCTTTGTGTTAACGCCAAGATCTTCTCTAACGTCCCAATCACGTAAGACGCCCGGATCCTGCACAGTAAACACGATAAACACCACAAGCTTGACTACCGGACCATGATGGGATAGCTTTCGAAGTGAGAGTCAGTATACGTGTTCACAAGGTTAACAATGGAGGAATAAATATCTAGTGACTTGAGAGCAATAATTCATTAGTTACCTTTCACCGTGTGCCATCCTTGCTTTATATCTCCAAAGTCCTATTGTCTCAGTATGCATCGACTTTTCGGGCCCACAGCTTTTAGCCGACTAAGCCCTGTCCAATCCTCATTAAGTACAATGCAGAGATGACAGTCAAAGTTCTATCCCCAATCTACACCGGTCAAAGCCCAAGTGGAACCATACTCATCTAGTAATTAGGCCCACTGTCACAGCCCAATACTTCATAGGCCCCAAAATAAAGATAATATCCACCTAATGGGCTGACCCAATGAACCGGCCTAATACTTTCAAGACCCACCTCAACATGTCTAAAGTATTATGGCCCAACATTGCCCCCCAGTGTTTTATTAAACAGGAGGTTTAATGAAAGAGTATAAGTGGAATTGGTCCAGAAAAAAAGGAATTATAATGAGATCAACAAAGGCCCAAGATACAACTTACCAAGGCCCAATAGGTAAATCTCAAACAACAATTCAAATAGAAACCAGAAGCCTAATAGAGAATCCCACTCCGGTTAACAATGAAGGCCAAAACCGCACGCTACCTCTTCAAATTCACAATCACTGCTGGCATTAAATGAGCCGCCCTTGAACCTTGTGAAAAGTTGAAGAGAACTCTAGTATAAAAGCTACTTTCTCCCAAATCTGACAGTTTTACCAACTCAATTCGAAATTCGGATATTCCTTGCTCCTCTTCTTCTCCAAATTTCTCTTCGCAACTAATTAACAATGGCTTCTCAGAATACTAATCAAAGTTCCCCACTTCGCATAACCCCCATTACCACTGTTCTTCCCAATTCGAGCTCTAGCAAAAAAGAGAATCCGAGTTCAAATCCCAAATCTGTTGATACTCACAGTCAGAATCAACCACTAAAAACTATTCCCAATCCTTCAGAATTCTTCAAGAGTGAAGAATACTTCCCCCACGCAAACTCACACCAAGTGCCTCCTCGATATGCCCTCTGACGAACGGACCCGAATCCTTCGCGCCAAAAAAGAGGAAAATCCAAGCAAATTCTCCGGCCTCCGAAGAACCACAAGTACCTCTAACAGAAACCGATCCTCCGCCAATCACCCCGATTGAAATCGTTGTTTCTGACGAAGAGCCCGAAGAACAAGTGGAGCGATCACCCAAACTTGCTCGAAAAAGACAACCAACCTCCTCGGACTTCAAGCCCGAAGCCCCGGAATCCCCCACTCTCTGGCCAGAATCAGAAGAGAATTTCCCATTTGAGCTTTACAACTCCTTCGTCCGTAATACCGACAACCACCGGTTCAGCAACAGCTCTATCATGGACCTGATCAACGAGGGAATGAAGTACCAAGCTAGAGTAAGCTTAACTTATCCATTTACATCTCGGCCCATTAATTTTGAACTGATAGACTAACACTGATCATCCGCAGGCAAACACTGTCTTTGGACGCCTCCGTCCCAAATACCAAGAGGCCGAAGCCGAAGAGAAAGCCGCTCGAAGAGATAATACCCTGCTTAAGTCTGCTTTGGCAAAAGATAGATGTAGTCTCAAAGTTGCTCTTCACGACAATGAATGCCTTCAGAAAGACCTTTCCCAAACAAAAGAAGATTTGAAGACGTCCCGGGCCACTCATCAAGTCATCACTGATATAAATATCGATTTTCTGAAGAAAAACAAAATTTTGGCGAAGAAAATCGAAGATCTGTCCCAATCCAACTCAGGTCTGTCAAAGCAAAATAAAGATATCCAAGCTAAAGATGCAGAACAAATGGCCCATCGTCAAAAGCTTGAAGAGGAACTTTGAGAACTCCAGACTCTTCGGGATTTGGGCCCACCATTAACTGATCGGCTTCGCAAGGAGATTAAAGCAAATTACAGGAAATCCACCGAGCTGAACAATGAAGTTGTCCACATGTACTCTGAAGGGTACGAGGTCTGCCGAAGTAAATACAAAGCCAAACTTGTAGTGGCCAAAGTAAACCCGGCTCTCCTCGACTCTTCGGACAACGAGGACAATAAGGAAGCTTAAAGATATCATCCGAAGCTTTAGGACTCCCTGAAAAGACATTTCTCCTTTGTAAATAGTTAGATATCAATGAGATGATTAACAAATTCTTATCCTTATTACACCTTTGACCATTTCTTGTCAATAATTCATCATCAATTAACGTGAAAAATGTATAATCTTAAACTGTTAGTCAATAACTAAGCAAGTCATATAACAGATAAGATCAAGTAATAATGTGACCCGAATTCAACACTTAAAAATCAGGTAATAAAGTAATGCAATACTTATTCGTTACTAAAGTGAGAGGTAGATCTGCTTCATAGGGAATTTGTTTACCACGAAGGGCCTAACAAACCCACAGGATGACATTTGTCTACCATGAAGAGCTTGACAAAGTCTAAAGGATGACATTTGCCTACCACGAAGGGCCTGACAAAGTCTAAAGAATGAAATTTGCCTACCACGAAGGGCCTGACAAAGTCTAAAGGATGACATTTGCCTACCACGAAGGGCCTGACAAAGTCTAAAGGACCACCTGCCAAAAAGGCTACCATCGAAAGGCCAGCGAGTCCACCCAAACCTCCTAACACCGATGACGTTTGCCTACCATGAAGGGCCTGACAAACTCATAAGGACCACCTGCCGAAAAGGCTACCATCGAATGGCCAGCGAGTCCACCCAAACCTCCTAACACCGATTGACGTTTGCCTACCACGAAGGGCCTGACAAACTCATAAGGACCACCTGCCGAAAAGGCTACCATCGAATGGCCAGCGAGTCCACCCAAACCTCCTAACACCGATGACGTTTGCCTACCACGAAGGGCCTGACAAACTCATAAGGACCACCTGCCGAAAAGGCTACCATCGAATGGCCAACGAGTCCACCCAAACCTCCTAACACCGATAACGTTTGCCTACCACGAAGGGCCTGACAAACTCATAAGGACCACCTGCCGAAAAGGCTACCATCGAATGGCCAGCGAGTCCACCCGAACCTCCTAACACCGAGGTGGCATCTGCCCGTGCATGTCAGACTATGGATGAGCTACCGAAGTCCCTCATGAATGCTTCAAACTTCAATTTCCATAAGCAGGCGTCTGTTAACATGATCCCTAGGCAATGGACCCAGTACGACTACCCCCCAAACAGCAAGAGGTATATGAGATAAAATCGAATATAGCCTTTTAGTGGTCATGGGGATCGAACTATTTAGTCGACACAAATACCCACATGAACCCTCCGAAGAACATCTGCAGCTTCGGACGGCACCCAAAATTCCTCAATAGTGGGAGATAAGTCCAAAGTGGAATACCCGTCTTCAAACAACGCCCACGAATTCTGATTCTGCCGAAGCACTGCAATAGTTTTGTCGGACTCTTCAGATTCTCCATAACTATCGTCATCTTATTTCTTCATCCCTAAGGACACGGCCATATAGCAAATCGGTGTCGCTTACCCCCCAACTTCTCGCACCAAAAC
Source organism: Panax quinquefolius (assembly GCA_020205615.1). Lineage (NCBI taxonomy): Eukaryota > Viridiplantae > Streptophyta > Magnoliopsida > Apiales > Araliaceae > Panax > Panax quinquefolius. The sequence continues at coordinate 61,508,050 of CM035151.1, forward strand.
TACTCCCACTGTCAACGAACTAGCTGCCAGATACAAATAATATATCTCAGCAGGAGCGGGCTTCACCAACAAAGGCACCGAATAAAGATAGGTCATTTATTCCCTGGAAGGAGTCTTCACAACCCAAAGTCCACTGGAACGTCTTAGCATTCTTCGGCCCTTTCCATGTACCAAAGATTGACAAACATCTTTCTGCCGATTTGGACATAAACCTTCTCAAAGTCTCTTCTGAATAGTCTTGTCTTTTCCATTCGAACCTGCAGCTTTAGACGGGCATCTCCGAAGATGAGTATCCACAGAGCGGTGTGCCCTCAGTGGATTCTCAGGAGTGCGGCTTCTGGGTCTGCTTCGACCATAATCCCGAAGACCAATAGGGCGGAATACCCTTCTTCAGTTAATCAGGAAAATGGTTGTTGGGTCTTCATCTACTCTGCTTCGACCATAATCTCGAAGACCAATAGGGCGGAATACCCTTCTTCACCAATCAGAAAATGGTCATTGGGTCTTCATCTACTCGCTTCACCATAATCCTCAAGACCAATAGGAGGAATACCTTTCTTCGATCAATCAGAAAATGGATGTTGGGTCTTCATCTACTCGCTTTCACCATAATCCCAAGACCAATAGGGTGGAATACCTTCTTCACCAATCGTAAAAATGGTCATTGGGTCTTCATCTACTCGCTTCACCATAATCCAAGAAGACCAATAGGCGGAATACCCTTCTTCGATCAATCGGAAAATGGTCATTGGGTCTTCATCTATTCTGCTTCGACCATAATCCTGAAGACCAATAGGGCAGAATACCCTTCTTCAGTCAATCAGGAAAATGGTTGTTGGGTCTGCTTCGATCCCGAGAACGGCCTCGAGACATGTCTTTAAAGTGTAGACTTCTTTCTAACTTGATCGTTCTGTCAGTCTGACCACTTCGGTATAGGATTCTAAGCAGTATGCCTTCTACCCTTTTTCGACCATGGTCAGGTCTTCTCTCGGCAGCAAAAATCAATCTTCTTCTAGCATCACCTTGGGCTCTCGAACGAGAACCCTCAGAAACCTGCTTGGAAGCAGTACCAGCATGAGCACTCTTTGAAGGACCCAATCAATCCTTGACAGATACTCATTATGTAGACAAAGTCATAGCCATCAGCTATCCTTTAGAAGTAACTGTTCTACTCTTCTTCACCATGGATTCCAACGTAGAGCAGCTACAATTTGTGATTGAAAACTTCAAGAACACTAGAACACAGCCCTCCTTCTAGCGACAATGTTAACGCCAAAATCTTCTCCAACGTCCCAATCACGTAAGACGCCCTGATCCTGCACAGTAAACACGATAAACACCACAAGCTTGACTACCGACCACGGGGATAGATAAAGGCGAGTGAAGATACGATATCACAAGGTTAACAATGGAGGAATAAATATCTAGTGACTTGAGAGCAATAATTCATTAGTTACCTTTCACCGTGTGCCATCCTTGCTTTATATCTCCAAAGTCCGGTTTGTCTTGTATGCAATCGACTTTTCTAAGCTCATGCCTTTTAGCCGACTAAGTCCCGTCCCAATCCTCATTAAGATAAATGCAGAGATGACGATCAAAGTTCTATCCTAATCTACACCCCACAAAAAGTTCTCAAATAACCATACTCATCTATTAATTCTACCACTATCACAAATTTCAATATTTCATAAGCTTTCAAAATAAAGATAATATCCACCTTAATTACAATATTGGCCGATGAACCCTGGTCTATCTTTCAAGACCCACCTCAACATGTCTAAAATATTATGCCCCAACACTTTGCTTTTCTCTGTTTGATGAATTATTCAAGGCTGTGATGTTGAATTTCTCTCGGAGCAAACCCAATCGGGCATGGAAAATCTGACCTGTATCTTGGCGGGGCAACACTGGATGGTATGTAATGAGATATTTGTCTCTAACATGCAACTGGGTGGTTGTAGCCATGGCGGAATCGGATTCCCTGTTTGATCCTACACAGATCTGAGCCTCACGATATTTATTTTAACAATTTGTATATACATATTTTTTTAATAGGTTTTTTTTTGCTAAATTCTTTATTGGTTTTTAAATGAATGTATTATGCGAATTATGTTATTCCCATTTCCCTTGTACTAGAATTAAAAAGAAGTTTTTTTATTTTAAAAATTAAGGGTACATTTCTAAAAATTTTAACATGTCATTTATTTAGAGAAGTGTTACAATGTCACTCACATAAGCATGGGACTTTGTGAAATTATAATTTTTACTTGTAGAAATACAATAATTGTAGGGGGACATTTTTTAGTGACATTTCTAGTGATATTTTTTTTGATTTTTTTTTTATTCCCAAAAAAATGTATAGATTTATTTCAATTATTTAATTGAAATTTTTGTAAAAAGCAGATATTTTAGGTGTAATTTGGATACATCTGAAATGCGATTATATATACCGTATATGCCTGCTTTTTCTTGATCCAAATTACACCTATAACACTGTTTTTTACAAAAATTCCAGTTGAAAAAAATACTATATATTTTCTGAGAGGTACTACAACAAAAAAAAAAAAAAAAATTGTCACTAGAAATGTCACTAAAAAATGTCTCCCTAAAAGGATTCGTAGAAATATCAATTAATTTTTAAACTTTGGACTAATAGTACAAATATTATAAAATGATTTAATATAAAAAGTTATTTAATATGTTCAATCCGATATTATAGTCATGGATTTCAATTGTTGCAATTTGAAAAAGTCCTAAAAAGGGTAATACTTATGTTGACGACTTGATGTCATTCTCACCATCTTTTCCTTTGGCTTATCCACCTATAGACGTTGGTGGTTTCAAACTCAACCAACACTAGGATGGGATGTTTAGAATATTTTATTTTTTTATGTGGTCTTTATTATTTATCTAATTATTGAGTTTATATATTATATTAATTTAATTATTTTATTTATAGATTTGGTAATTAATTATTTGGCATATAAATAATATTACTGATACTACTTGTCATAACGAGCCTTAGGGTTTCATAATCTTTGTAAGACCCCAACTTATTATAAATAAAATCGAATTTCCTCTAATTATTATTGTGAATAATAAGGTATTAATTTGATATAATTCTCTGGTTATGGGTGAAATGTGCAAATTTTGCAAAATATATGTGATGGTTATAAAATAATCATCATTGTTTTGGAATATTCATTTGGTCATGGAATATTCTTTGTTGTTTATAATATTCGCATTTACTGCACAGTAGCACATCGTTTATGGGGCCCCATAATGTAATAAATCTGCCGGATGAAGAAAACAGCAGTTTGAGTTTTTATAAATAACGATGTAGTTATTACCGCTAACACCGCTGGAATACCCGGTGGTTAAAATACAATGTACGCGGGATGCATGCAGATTATTGATGAATTATCGATCCTTACGTAAAAGCGCACTACTCCATAATTATTACAAGAGTTATTGTTCAATATTTTATTTTATTAATTCAATAATTGTTGCGTTGATATTTTATATTATTGTTGTTTCAATAATTGTCATCGCATGATATTTTCCATTATCATATCAATAATTCATATTATTTGAATAATATTATTAGATAAAGATTATTAGCAATGTCTAGAAAGTTCACAATGAGAGGTTTTGGTCACCTAATTTCGCCATGTAAAGAAGGAGAAATTTTATTGGAAGCCCCCTCTTCCTTTAACTATTCGGTTGTTATAAATGTGATTCGTAATATTATTTGGGAATAATTAATTATTGATTCATATGATAAAGAAATATTTATTTTATGTGGATATAAATGTTGGATATATTTATTGTGGTTAAAAATGAAGGAGTTAATGTTGAGGTGTTTTATCAGTATTTTGATCGGAATGGAGGTATTAAAAATTAAACCAGTATTTTTGAGATATATTGCGTGAGTTATAATTTTTAATCTGACCGTTGGATCGTTGTGATTTTTGGATATGTTATACATATATAAGTTGAGTATATGTCCACAAATTTTGAACCGTCAAAAATGAACGTATGATTTCTTATGAATTTTAAGAGGTGACTGATTCAGAAATTAGGTTTATAAATGATTTTGGTGGAAAATTCTAGAATTGAGTGGGCCCCACTTGTGGTTGGTGAAGAAATGTGCTGAATTTTATTTCAAATGTGGTGGGTGGCAATAGTAGCGTAAAGCCATCGTCAAGTCATGAGGTTAAGTCTGTTTCGACGCGTCTTAACATTTTCTTATAAATAGAGGCTAAGTTAGAATTGAAAATCACACCGTAAACAAGTTTTCTCTCTTTCTCTCTCTAGATTATTGAGTGTATTTTGTGAGTATTTAGATACTTTGTGAGTTTCTATTCATCAGTGCAAATTTCCTTCAGCCTTATACCGAAATTCAGTCAGAAGTACGGTTATTTTGAGGTAAGGGATGTTATTTTCTTATATATGATATTATTTCTTCAATATCATTATGCCGAAGTATTGATATGAACTTTTTATCAAATTTGGAAATTTTTGTGTCGAGGTTACTATTCACGTGTACGGTACTATTCACGTATACGGCACTATTCACGAATACGACACTATTCACCGGAAAATAAAATTTTCTTCTTTTTGTCCAAGATGTCTATTATGATTACTATCTTTGATTGTATCTATGTTTTGATCTTTATTCTTGAATTTTACTTTAAAATTGGTTATTATGGAGTATTATTGATCTTGGATAAACTGTTATACGAATCCCTACTATTTGTCCTTCTGTCTCACTGGATTCGTTTTCTTTAAAATATTTTTCATCATCCTCAGTACTAAATGATGATATTACTAAATATCTTTGGCTTGTAGTGCAAAGATAAATGATTAACTGATGAATATCTTTGGCCCGTAGTGCAAAGATGAACAGGTGTTGAGATGAACATGACCAACTGGTGATACAAATGAATATCTTTGGCCTGTAGTGCAAAGATGAATATTTGATTAAAGATTTATATTGATTGTTGTTACAGGGATAAAATATTGATGATGAACTTTTAAATCTTAGAAGATAGTAGAACTCATTCTCTACTTGACTCTTCTAATGGATTGTTGTTTCATTGCAGATGTTGATCTAAAACTTGTTGTCTATTATATTTTATCAAATTTTTCCTCGTTGAAGACTAATGATAATTTGTTGTATATTATCTTAGTCATAATATTCTTTATCGGGCTAGTTGAGCTCACCCTTTTCCTTTTTGTTCAATTTTTCTTCTCGTGAGGTGAGAACACATAGTAGGATCAAGTCGGGGTATGGAGTGATGGTTCTAGAAAGATGTTTTAGCGAATTCCTCACTATTTCGTAAAATAGTGTTTGAATAATTGTAATGAGGACTTATTTGAGTGTGGATATTGCCTAGAAGATAATATTTGTATTTAAACTCACAAGATGTGTTGTCAGATTTTGCACGAAAATTGTATTATTGAAGTTGTAGTTTGCTTCTGTATCATGTATTTGGCGACTCGTAATGGGTGTTGTATACCTATTTTAGGGCGCCACAACAGTATCAAAGCTTAGGGATATGGTCTCTCATGGAGATCGTGGAATTGAACTAGAGGGAGAGATGAGTAAATCCTTCGCTAAAGTGTGTTCTATCTAAGCTTATTTGTTGGTCACCATAATATAGGATATTATGTGATATGTTAATTTGTTTAATTAACCCTTGTTTTATGGTAGTATTTAAGAATGGTCACGAGAACGTTAACAATGGAGTGTATGAGATCGTGGAACAACTTTTAGTCACAAACTAGGAGAACGTATAACGTAAAGGCAATATTCCTCCCAGAAAAACAACACTACCGAGCAAAACGATGAATGATGGAATGTTTAGGAGCTTTTTGTAGTTCATGCAAAATCGACGAGGGAGGACTCGTGTACAAAATACGGTGTGGAAGTGATATCAACGCATCTGGCCCCATCACAAAAGCAGCGCTTCAAGGAGTTGGGACCACCGAATTTATTGGAAAGCCGGATCCGATCAAGCGCGAAACATGGGTCAAGCAAATTACCAAGATATTCGATGTCTTGGGATGCACGGAGAGACCGTAAGGTTCCATTCGCCACCTTTATGTTTCGCATGCGAAGCGGACGCATCACCGTGGGAGTCTCGTGAAGCGTACTCAGTCTGCTGCACTCAACATGTCTTGGGAAACGTTTCAAAAACTATTCAATGACAAGTACTTTCCTAAAAGTATTCATCATATGAAGGAGGTAGAGTTTATCAGACTGGAACAAAATAACATGACGATGTCCCAGTACGAGGCGAAGTTTGCAAAGTTATCCAGGTTTGCACCTTATTTGGTCGAAAATGAGGAACGAATGACGAGGATGTTTCTGAGAGGTCTAAAGCCCGAGATTCGGTAATATCTTATATCTCATAAATTTTCTCTGTATTCAGATGTTGTCAACAGGGCTCAATTATTAGAGCGAGATAGTGAGTATGTTCAACCGAGGGACCACAACCGTGGTCATACACCTAAGGACAATGAAATCATCGAGCGCGATGATAACCAACGAGGAGGAAAAATACTGAACAAAGGCGGTAACCACTCGGGTGGTCATCGTGGCCATGATAATAGGAGAGGTGAGTTAAGTGGAAATTTTAGAAAGAGGAGATTCAACAACGACGGAAGACATCGAAGCAAGAAGAAAGACCAACAACAAATTCTAGGGGATGAGAACAACCGCCAGCTTAGATGTTACAAATGCGGAAAGAGGACATATCACCCCAAATCGCCCACAACAATCCAAGGTATATTACAACCGTAGAAAGGAAGGCCACATAGCTCGGGATTGTTCAGAGCAAAACCAAGTTCAACGGGATGGTGACTCAAAGGGTCATCCGGATAAGTCAAAATCGGTGGTTCCAGAAGAGCGTTTTATCGTGGATCGCCAAAACGCGAGGAACCCGAACGAAGTGATTATGGGTAAGCTAATCTTGAACTCTTGCGAAGTTTATACCTTACTAGATACCGGTTCTACCCATTCTTTTATCTCTCCTGCTTGTGCTCAACGTTTAAACTTGACTCCGGAGAAATTAAACTTTGATTTATCAGTGGAGACTCCGGTGAAACTTTCGTTACATCTACTATTTATAAATCTTGCTTAATCCAAGTTGGCACTATCACATTACCTGTTGATCTTATCTCTTTAAAGATACTTGCTTTTGATGTGATTTTAGGAATTGATTGGTTAACCACTCATCATGCCAAAATTGATTGTTTTAGTAAGGTTGTTAGTTTTCATATTCCTAACCAACCTGTCATACAAATTCAAACAACTAAACCACTAAAATCAGTCACTATCATATCAAGCCATAAAGCTATTCATTTATTGAAAAATAGATGTCGTTTTCTTAGCCCATGTTATGGATTTGAACAAAGACAAGTCGATTTGGATAATATTTCATTGTTAGAGAATTTCTCGATGTATTTCAAGAACTTCCGGTCTACCCCGTAACGTGATGTTGAATTCTTTATTGACCTTGAGCCGCATAAAAAACCCATTTCTAAAACCCCATATCGAATGGCTCCTATTGAACTTCAGGAGTTAAAAGTCCAACTACAGGAGTTATTAGACATCGGTTTCATTCATCTTAGTACATCTCCTTGGGGTGCTCCTGTTTTATTCGTAAAGAAGAAAGACGGGAGTATGTGACTTTGTATTGACTACCGAGAATTGAACCATGTCACCATCAAGAATAGGTATCCGCTACCTCGCATTGATGACCTATTTGACTAGTTACAATGAGCAAACTTCTTTTTAAAGATCGATTTTCATTCTGGATATCATCAGCTGAAGATTAAAACTGAGGTTATTCCAAAGACTGCCTTCAGAACTCGGTATGGGCATTATGAATTCTTAGTCATGTCTTTTGGATTTACTAATGCTCCTGCTGCTTTCATGGATATGATGAACCGTGTATTCAAGGAATATTTGGATCAGTTTGTTGTTGTCTTTATTGATGACATCCTCATCTATTCCAAAAGCCGTGAAGATCATGAGCACCATTTGAAGCTGATACTTGAAAGGCTTCGTGAAAACAAGCTTTATGCCAAGCTGAAGAAATGCGAGTTCTGGCTTGAGGAAGTAGTATTCCTTGGGCACGTGGTGTCAAAACATGGAGTATCTGTTGACCCTGCCAAGATCAAGCAAGACAAAGTTGGGAGTAACCGAAGTCGGTGACCAAAGTGCGTAGCTTTCTGGGCTTAGCTGGTTATTATCGGAGATTCGTGGAAGGATTTTCTCGAATCGCTACTCCGTTAACTCAGTTGACTAGGAAAGATACAAAATTTATATAGAGCGAGGAATGCGAGAAGAGTTTCCAAGAGCTCAAGAGGAGACTCATTTCGGCACCTGTTCTGGCAATACCATCTGGTTCGGATGGATTTGTTATATACAGTGATGCTTCAAGCAAAGGGTTAGGATGCGTTCTCATGCAACATGGGAAAGTCATAGCCTATGCCTCACGATAACTCAAAGAATATGAGAGGAATTATCCTACTCATGATCTAGAGTTGGCAGCAGTCGTTTTCGTGTTGAAAATCTAGAGACACTACTTGTATGGGGAGAAAGTGGAAATTTATACGGACCATAAAAGCCTCAAATATTTCTTCACCCAAAAAGAACTCAACATGCGGCAACGATGTTGGCTCGAGCTGTTGAAAGATTACAATCATACCATTCAATATCATCCTGGAAAAGCGAACGTAGTAGTTGACGCATTTAGTAGAAGATCATATGCGAGTACGAGTGCAATATTGTCAATGCAAAGGCCCATTCTGTATGACTTGCAAAGGATGGAGGTAGAATTAAAGACTCCAGGGACCCACATAATGATGGCAAATATACGAGTAAAACCGACTTTAATCGATAAAGTTAAAGCTGCTCAAGCTACGGACCTGGGGCTAATACGTATGAAGAAGAAAGTGTAAGAAGGAGCTATTCCAGAAGCGAGAATAGATGAAGAAGGAATACTTAGATTCAACTCCAGACTTTGTGTTCCTAAAGATTCTAACTTGAAGCATAGAATCATGATGGAGGCACACAACACACCATTTGCAATCCATCCTAGGAGTACCAAAATGTATCATGATATTCGACATACATTTTGGTGGAGCAATATGAAGAGAGAGATTGCGGAGTTTATCTCGAGGTGTTTAACTTGTTAACGTGTAAAGGCGGAGCATCAAGTGCCAAAGGGTCCATTACAACCACTTGAGATTCCGAAATGGAAGTGGGAACACATTACTATGGATTTTGTTACAGGTCTTCCCAAAGTTTCTCAAGGCATAGATGCTATTTGGGTTATTGTTGATAGATTAACCAAGTCTGCCCATTTCTTACCAATACGTGAGACTTATTCCCTTGAACGTCTTGCTCGTATGTATGTGAATGAGATTGTGCGATTGCATGGCATGCCAGTATCCATAGTTTCGGATCGTGACCCAAGATTCACTTCATGATTTTGGGTTAGCTTGCGAGAAGCTATAGGCGCAGATTCTGATTATTGGGCCTACCATCCTCAAACGGACGGACAATCAGAGAGGACTATTCAAACCCTTGAAGATCTATTAAGACTTTGTGTCCTAGATTTTAAAGGAAGTTAGGATAAGTACTTGCCACTGGTGGAATTCTCCTACAACAACAGTTATCAAGCAAGTATAGGCATGGCTCCATTTGAGGCGTTAGATGGATTTAAAGTGTCGCTTCTCCAAAGATCTTTGGGGCGAGGTGGGAGAAGCAACGTTGTTGGGACCAGAATTAGTACGCATAACTACAGAAAAGATCCAAATGATTCGACAACGTATTCAAACCTCACAAGATCGACAAAAGAGTTATGCTGATCTTCATATAAAGGACGTGGAGTTTAATATTGGAGATCATGTATTGTTACGTGTTGCTCCATGGAAGGGAGTTACAAGATTTGAAAAGAGAAAAAAGCTCAATCCACGATTTGTTGGTCCATTTGAGATTCATGACCGAATAGGAAATGTGGCCTATAGACTCGCATTACCTCCAAGTATGTCTCGTGTTCATAATGTTTTTCACATATCCATGCCTCGTAAATATGTGAAAGACCGAACCATATTATTATCGCGTAGAACCGGATGAGATAGTCAAGATTTAATGTACGAAGAAGTACTGTTAAGATCTTTGATAGGAAAGAGCATGTCCTACGCACTCAAGGTTATACCATAAGTTAAGGTTTTGTGAGAAACCATGCAATCAAGAAATGACCGGGAGTTGGAATCGAAAATGAAAGAGAGGTATCCTCACCTTTTGAAACACTGTGCATGTATGTCAATTTTGAGGACGAAATTTTATAAGGAGGGAGGTTGTAAGACCCCAACTTATTATAAATAAAATCAATTTCCTCTAATTATTATTGTGAATAATAAGGTATTAATTTGATATAATTCTCTCGTTATGGGTGAAATGTGCAAATTTTGCAAAATATGCAAGTGGTTATAAAATAATCATTGTTGTTTGGAATATTCGCTTTAGTCGTGGAATATTCTTGTTGTTTGGGAATATTCGTATTTACTACGCCTAGCCATCATTTGTGGCCCCATAATGTAATAACAATGGATAAAAAAAACGATAAGTTTGAGTTTTTATAAATAATCACAGAAGTTATTCACTGCTTAACACCTTGGAATATCCAATGGTTAAAATACGAAGAATCACGTGGATGGATGCAAATATTGATGAATTATTGATCCTTACGTAGAAGGCACTACTCAATAATTATTACAAGAGTTATTGCTCAATATTTTATTTTATTAATTCAATAATTGATGCGTTGATATTTTATATTATCATTGTTGTTTCAATAATTGTCATTGCACATTATTTTCCATTATCATAATAATAATTCATATTATTTGAATAATATTATTAGATAGCATTATTAGCAATGTCTAGAAAGTTCTGTCAAGGAGAGGTTTGGTCACCTAATTGTGTGCTAGTAAGGAGAAATTCTTATTGAAAGCCCTCTTTCCCAGGAACTATTCTGTCATTGTCATAAATGTGATTCTGTAATATTATTTGTGAATAATTAATTATTGATTCATATGATAAAGAAATATTTATTTTATGTGGATATAAATGTGGGATATATTTATTGTGGTTAAAAATGAAGGAGTTAATGTTGAGGTGTTTTATCAAGATTTTTTTTTGAATGGAGGTATTAAAAATTAAACCAAAGTGTTTTGAGATATATTATGTGAGTTATAATTTTTAATCCGACCGTTGGATCGTTGTGATTTTTGGATATGTTATACATATATAAGTTGAGTATATGTCCACAAATTTTGAACCGTTAAAATGAACGATGATTTTGTTATGAATTTTAAGATGTGACTGATTCTAAATTAGGTTTATAAATGATTTTGGTGAAAAATTCTAGAATTGAGTGGGCCCCACTTGTGGTTGGTGAAGAAATGTGCTGAATTTTATTTCAAATGTAGTGGGTGGCAATAGTAGCAGGTAAAGCCATCAAAGTTGCAGGTGTTATATCTGCTTTACCAGGCTAACATTTTCTTATAAATAGAGGGCTAAGTTAGAATTGAAAATTACACCAGAAACAAGTTTTCTCTCTTTCTCTCTCTAGATTATTGAGTGTATTTTGTGAGTATTTAGATACTTTGTGAGTTTCTATTCATCAGTGCAAGTTTCCTTCAGCCTTATACCGAAAATTCAGTCAGAAGTACGGTTATTTTGAGGTAAGGGATGTTATTTTCTTCATATATGATATTATTTCTTCAATATCATTATGCCGAAGTATTGATCTGAACTTTTTATCAAATTTGGAACTTTTTGTGTTGGAGTTACTATTCACGTATACGGCACTATTCACCGAAAAATGAAATTTTCTTCTTTTTGTCGAAGATGTCTATTATGGTTACTATCTTTGATTGTATCCATGTTTTGATCTTTATTCTTGAATTTTACTTCAAAATTGGTTATTATGGAGTATTATTGATCTTGGATAAACTGTTATATGAAGCCCTACTATTTGTCCTTCCGTTTCACTGGATTCGTTTTCTTTAAAATATTTTTCATCATCCTCAGTCCTAAATGATGATATTACTAAATATCTTCGGCCTGTAGTGCAAAGATAAATGATTAACTGATGAATATCTTTGGCCCGTAGTGCAAAGATGAACAGGTGTTGAGATGAACATGACCAACTGGTGATACAAATGAATATCTTTGGCCTATAGTGCAAAGATGAATATTTGATTAAAGATGTATATTGATTGTTGTTACAGGGATAAAATATTGATGATGAACTTTTAAATCTTAGAAGATAGTAGAACTCATTCTCTACTTGACTCTTCTAATGGATTGTTGTTTCCGCTGCAGTTGTTGATCTAAAACTTGTTGTCTATTATATTTTATCAAATTTTTCCCTGTTGAAGACTAATGATAATTTGTTGTATATTATCTTAGTCATAATATTCTTTACTAGGCTAGTTGAGCTCACCCTTTTCCTTTTTGTTCCATTTTTCTTCTCAGGAGGTGAGAACATAGCAGGATCTAATCGGGGTATGGAGTGATGGTTCTAGAAAGATGTTTTAGCAGTCCTCACTATTTCTGTAAAATAGTGTTTGAATAAATGTAATAAGAACTTATTTGAGTGTGGATATTGTCTAGAAGACACTATTTGTATTTAAACTCACAGTATGTGTTGTCGTATTTTGCACGACAATTGTATTATTAAAGTTGTAGTTTGCTTTCTGTACCATGTATTTGGCGACTCAGAATGGGTGTTGTATACCTATTTTGGGGGCGTCACAATCTTGATGGACGTTTTTTGAGCCTTAGTTATTCTATAAATAAAATAGTTTAGGGTTTGGTCCCAATTGTCGTATCTAGAATTTTATACACACTTATACATTCATCCTAAGATTGAGAGAGTCAATTGAATACTTTCACCCTTATGCACAGCGGAAGCGTGATACATAAAAGATGGCTTCTCTCAATTCATGTAAGTATCTAATTGATTAATTGATTTTATTCTATGTAATAGCACGTTCTGATATAATTTATTTAATATATGGTATCAAAGATATGGTTACGCTATTGTATAGAATAAATTAATTACATTGTTATGCTATTGGTATAATATATAAATATTTAGTTTGCAATATGTTAAAAGATTTTCTGAAAAAAATAATGAATTCATGAATTCATGAATTCATGAACATGCGTTACCGTACTGCAAAGGAAGTAATTATTGATGGAATAAGTAGCATACAGATTCAATCCATGATTTTGGAATTTCAGAAAAGCTAATTATCCATTGTGTACATAATATATTCTTTTGATGGTATATATTAATTCACCTTTAACATGAAACCATTAGTAAGTAATATACATGTTTTGCATATATTTGTTTAGTCATTATGACTATATGGTATTATTATGTCCAAGTTAGAATTAATTTGATTACTTTATATATAATCAATTCGTGTTCATTACTATATATCCTAATTTAAGATTCTAGAACGTGATGTGATATATTATTAGGGCTTTTAAGTTGTTACATGTAAATTATAAATAATGTTAATGTTTAAACTTAATTAATATGTTGTTTAAAAAATGAGTTTGATTATAATAATTTATATGTATGAGTAATTCTTTTATTGTTAAAATTAATAATCAAATGAACGAATGGTTATTAATTGAAACAATTAAAGATTAAGAAAAAGTCACAATGTTACACTTAATAAATGAAGATTTTAATTTTTACCCAACGGAAAAATTAGAATTAGAATTTATTAAATAGAATTTTATTGCATAAGTAATATGTTTATTTCGTTTCTGCCTAACGGTGATGCGTAAATAAATGTGTTGTACATTATTTTATGGGGGATGTTATTAGCATATTATTAATTGGACCAACGAAAGATTGATAATTATGCACAAACATCTCATCAAAATCTATTTTTTGGGTGTTATAAATAAATTTATGTAACTAACTGTTTGCCCTACAGTTGATTTTATTATGATTAATTATTAATTATTGTTGTACATTGTGAATTTCTTTTAGTTGTGTTGTAAGCATGCTTATGAGCTTGATTATATTTCAGCATTGACTCCACTTAATATTTCTGGGTATCTCTCTAGAATTAAAGCCTTGAATGAGACTAATTTTACTGTTTGGAAAGAGCAAGTAAAAAAATGTTCTCAGCGTTGTGAATTTAGACTATGCATTACGAGTGTATTCTCCTGCTCCACTTACAGTTACTAGCTCAATTGAGCAAAAGTGGGAGCGATCCAACCACATGTCTCTTATGATTATGAAAAATTCTATTACGACAGCCATTCGAGGAGCCATTCCTGACTCTGAGAATGCTAAAGAGTACTTAACTTCAATCGAGGAACAATTTAAGGGTTCTTCTAAAACTCACGCAATTACTCTTATTTTGAAAATACTCACTATTAGGTATGACGGGTTAGTGGAGTGCCCGAGCACATTATGATGATGAATGAAATGACCTTTAAATTAAAGGGTATGGACATGGCAATATCTGAGTATTTTCTTGTTCACTTCATTATGACTTCTCTTCCTGCACAATTTGATCCATTTAAAATCAATTATAACACGCAGAACAAAAAGTGTAAGATGAGCGAGTTAATCGTCATGTGCGTCAAATAAGAAGAAAGGCTTAAGATTGAAAAAATCTAGTGTCGCTCATTTGACTACCATTGGCTTCCATAAGAAGAAGGCTCATAAAAAATGGCAAAGGTTTTTAAGAATAAAGATAAGTCAATTTCTACCAAAACAAATAAGATAAATAACTTATGAATCCTTTCTAATTAATGTTCCTTGTAATACATGGTGGCTTGACACTGGTGATATGGTTCACATTACTAATTCATTGCAGGGATTCCTTTCAAAGAAGACACTCCAAAAGGGGGAAAGAACCATTAAAGTTGACAATGAAGAGTCTATACAAGTTGAAGCTGTAGGAACTCTTCATTTAGTTTTGGAGAGTGGTTTCACCTTGGATTTATATGATACTCTTTATGTTCCTAGTATGACACGAAATTTAATTTCTGTATCTAAACTTGATGTTCATGGTTTTTTGTTTAAGTTTGGGAATAATAAAATAATTATTTATCATTACTCATGTTATTGGTTCTTGCTCTTTAGAGGAAAACCTTTATAAGATAAATTTAGATAATGTCTTTGCTAAATCCTTGTTAATAATGAATGTGATAGAAAGTATCTCTAAAAATACAAATAAGAGAAAAACTAGATAATGAGGATTTTTCAAAATTGTGGCATAAACGTTTAGGCCATATTTCAATAGATAGAACGCAACGTCTTATAAAGGATGAAATTCTTTATTCACTAGATTTTTCTGATCTTGACCATTGTATTGAATGTATAAAAGGAAAATTTGTGAAAAGAAGTACGAAAGGAGCTACTAGAAGTGGTGCACTTCTTGAGGTGATTCACGCTGATATATGTGGACCATTTTCTCTTAGAATTGGTGGACACAAATCTTTTATTACGTTCATTGATGACTATTCTCGTTATACTTATGTCTACCTAATTAATGAAAAATTTGAATCACTAAATATGTTTAAAATTTTCAATGTTGAAGTTGAAAATCAACTTGACCGAAAAATTAAAGTAGTGAGATTAGATAGAGGCGGAGAATATTACGGTAAACACTCCGATGCAGGTCATAGTTCTGGTCCATTTGCCTTATTTTGTCAAGAACATGATATCTTCACTCAGTATACAATGCCTAGTACACTGCAGCAGAATGGGGTAGCTGAGAGGCAAAATCGTAACCTTATGGATATGGTACGTAGTAAGTTATGCAATTCTAACTTACCTATACTTTTGTGGACTGAGGCATTAATTAAGACAACTTACCTATATTATGGTACGTAGGAGTATCCCTAACACTTACCTATATTTGGACAGGTAGGAGACCTAGTTTAAAAGGAAAATTTGTGAAAAGAAGTACGAAAGGAGCTACTAGAAGTGGTGCACTTCTTGAGGTGATTCACGCTGATATATGTGGACCATTTTCTCTTATAATTGGTGGACACAAATCTTTTATTACGTTCATTGATGACTATTCTCGTTATACTTATGTCTACCTAATTAATGAAAAATTTGAATCACTAAATATGTTTAAAATTTTCAAGGCTGAAGTTGAAAATCAACTTGACCGAAAAATTAAAGTAGTGAGATCAGATAGAGGCGAAGAGTATTACAGTAAACACTCCGATACAGGTCATAGTTCTGGTCCATTTGCCTTATTTTGTCAAGAACATGACATCTTCACTCAGTATACAATGCCTAGTACACTGCAGCAAAATGGGGTAGCTGAGAGGCGAAATCGTAACCTTATGGATATGGTACGTAGTATGTTATGCAATTCCAACTTACCTATATTTTTGTGGACTGAGGCATTAATTAAGACAACTTACCTATATTATGGTACGTAGGAGTATCCCTAACACTTACCTATATTTGGACGAGTATGGGGCTGTTCAGCCAAGGCTAAGATTTTTAATCCACAAATAAAGAAACTTGACTCTAAAACCAATAGTTGTTATTTCATTGGATATCCTGAAAGATCTATGGGTTTTCGATTTTACTGTCCATCGCATACCACTAGAATTGTTGAGACTAGGCATACAGAATTTTTAGAGAATGGTGATTTAAGTAGGAGGGGTGAGCCTAAAAAAAATTTGATCTTGAATAAAACATGATTTATGTTTCTAATCCTGTAATTCAAGAGACTGAGGCACAACAACCTCTTATTGAGGCGAATGATGCCCCTGAGATAGCTAAGCCTCCACTTAATGTTGAACCCCACATTATTGAAAATCATATTTATGAATTTGTGCAACCTTTACGTAGGTCTGAAAGACCTAGAAAGCCTATTAATTTTGATAATTTTATAACTTATCTTAATGAGATTGACTATGATTCAAGTAAAATTAATGATCATATCTCCTATAAAGAGACCATTACGTGAGTGCTCAATCAACTCAATAGCTTGAAGCCATGAATGATGAGTTGAAATCAATGGATCTTAATAACATTTGGGATCTTGAAGAATTATTAAAAGGTGTTAAACATGTTGGTTGCAAGTGGGTCTATAAGACCAAATTAGATCTTAAAGAGAACGTTGAAAGGTATAAAGCTCGATTGGTTGCTAAGGGTTTCACTCAAAAGGAAAGTGTGGACATTAATGAAACTTTCTCTCCAGTATTCAGGAAAGATTCATTTAGAATAGTCATGGCTCTAGTAGCTCATTCTGATTTAGAGTTACATATTATAGATGTTAAAAATGCACTCCTCAATGGTAACTTGCATGAGAATGTCTATATGGCGCAACCAGAAGGTTTTCTGGTTAAAGGCAAGGAACATATGGCATGTAGACTTAAGAAGTCCATTTATGGGTTAAAACAGACTTCTCAATAATGGTATCTTAAGTTTCACGATGTGATGAGTAATTTTAATTTTAAGAAAAATATTGTGGATCAATGAATATACTTGAAGGTCAGTAGGAGTAAATTTGTTATTCTTGTTTTGTATATTGATGATATACTACTTGCAAGTAATAGCTTAAACATGTTGTATGAGACCAAACGTTTCATTTATGGAAATTTTCATATGAAGGATCTCGGTGAAACCTCTTATGTTATAGGTAATGAAATTCATCGAGATAGGTCTCGCAGGATATTAAGATTGTCTCAAAGAGCTTATATTGACAAAGTTCTTAACTAATACAACATGCAAAATTGCTCCCCTAGTGTTGATAAGTGAATTTTATATCCGCGAATCGATGTCCATTTTAAGCATAATCGGTGTTAATTCTTTGCGTTCATGTTCATTCTTACTTGTTTCTTGTTATTTCGTGTGTAGGGTGGTTGGTGTGGCGAATGATAAGAAAAGGAGGCATTTGAAGCTATTTTGGAGCAAGTTTGAAATTCAAGCCAAGTCAAAAAATAGTGGCCATGCCACGGCCAAATGGGCCTATTTTGTTTCAGATACCGTAGGGGGCATGCCATCCACCTAATCCTGACTCTCTTGTTTTGATTCGAACTCTGCTGGGACTTAGGAATTAAGACTTTGCATGGCACATGTACTCTAATATACATGGGATTTCAACCAAGACTTCATATGGGATATATATGGCTCAACAAACAACGAATTAAGCATCATGCAAAGCAACTAACGAAGATTAATCACATATTTTCATAGCGAACAACGGAGTGGAGATTTTGAAGAACTATCGTATTGATTGCGGATTGAGACTAAAGTGAAGGGTGTGACGCCCCCAAAACAGGTATACATCACCCATCTTGAGTCGCCAAATACATGGTACAAAATTCAAATACAACTTAATAATACAATTGTCGTGTAACATACGACAAAACATAAACTGAGAGTTTTAATACGAATATTGTCTTCTAGACAATATTCAACTCAAATGGAGTCCTCAATACATTTATTATCACACTATTTCATAGAATAGTGAGGAATACTAATGCTATCATCTCGGACCATCACTCCAATCCTCGACTCGTCCCAGCTATATTCTCATTCCCTGAAGAGAACATTGAAAGAAAATGGTGAGCTCAACTAGCCCAGTAAGAAATATTATGACTAAGATAATGCAGAATAAATTATCTTTAGCCTTCAACAGTATAACAACTGATAGAATACAATAGACAATAAGTTTTAGATCAACAACTGCAGCGGAATAAGTCATCCATTAGAAGAGTCAAGTAGAACATAATGTCTACTATCTTCTATACTTTAAAAAGTTTAGTCCATTGTTAATATTTCATTCATGTAATACTCATCAATAGTTCTTTGTTATACCCAAGACAAAAAAAACTCTCATCACTTGTCTTCACCTGAACCACCAAAGATTATAGTTAAATCCACAATTCATATTTATAATCATGTAAATCAAAAGTTTCTCCTTGCCACAAAGGCTTAATAAAACGTTTACTCAATATCCTTACCCCAAAGGATAAAGATATTCAAATGTAATAACAATGATCATACCAATCAGTTGTCTACCTTTGCACTACGGGCCAAAGATATTCAACTATAAAACCAATGGTCATGATCATACCAATCAATTGTCTATCAGTGCACTACGGCCAAAGACATTCAACTGTTAACTAATGATCATGATCATGTCGATCACATCATCAAATTATCTATGCTCTACAGGCCAAGGATATTCGTTATTATCACCAGTGGTCATGATCATGTCATACACTTGTCCATCTTTGCACTATTGGCCAAAGCTATCAATTAACAGTTCGTATTTGCACGTAAGCCAAAGATATACAACTGTAAAACCAATAATTAACAGTCCATCTTTGCACGTAAGCCAAAGATATACAACCTCAGAAACCAATAATCAACAAATTCATCTATGCACGTAAGCCAAAGATGACTTTCATCACAATATAAGCATGAGGATGTTGACCATGACATGACAATTCAATAAAACAAGTTCAAGGATAAATTTTAAAGATTTATAATTTAATTTATTCAGAATTCAATAACGTTCAAATTGTCAACATGATACTGCTTTGTAGAGTAAAATTCAAGAATAATATTCATGTACCAAAAATAATTTGGACAGAAAATAAATATATTTTTCGGGTAAATAGTACCCCGTGAATAGTACTTCAGGAATAGTACCTCGTGAATAGTACCCCGACACAAAAAGTACCCCGAATACCTGAGTGAATAATATTCGGGTGACTAGTAACCTGTGAATAGTAACTCGTAAATAAAATACCAAATAAAATGATATTTCATGATGATTACAAAAGAAATGATATCTCAGACAAGTATAATAGAATATACGAAACTGCAAATAGATTTTCACCCGCCATGCGGTAATCCACGTAGACGGATCATTTCCACAATTTAATAAAGAATGAATACGAAGGATCATTCACCATGCATGCGGTAATCCACATAGACAGGTTATTCCAAAAGAATAATAAAGAATGGAACCAGATCATCCATAATCCGCACGCATGTGATATTCCAATGTAATAAAAAAGAATGGAACCGTGTCATGCGTAATCCGCATGCATGTGATATTCCAAATGTAATAATAAAGAATAGAATAACAACGAATTCACCAGTATGTGATAGATCGCATGCATGTGTTATTCCAATGTAATAATAAAGAATGGAATAACAACCCTTACGAGTATTGAAAGAAAATAACTCTCTTCATGAATACGAAAGAAATAATACCCTTACCTCAAAAGAAAGATCGGATACCGGAATAAATGAGGTAGCGATTTCTCTTCTTCTCTCTCTATAATTTCTCTCTATAATAATTGCTCTATAGCTTTAGTGAATTGGTGAGAAATGAAGGAAGAATGAGCTTCTATTTATAGAAAAATATAGTTTCGATAATTGGATGTTTTGGGGCTCGAAATATTACAGTATAATACCTTCCTCTTTTTCTTCATTTTTAATTTAGTCCTGCAAGTATTATCAAACTTGCACCACCTCCCCTAATAGTAAATCATGTGAATTAATAGTAAATCATGTGACTCAATAGTTCTAAACATGTGAAAAAAATAATTACAGTATAGTACCTTCATCTAAACCTCCATTTTTAACTTAGTTATGCAAGTATTATCAATATTGCACCAACTCCCCTAATAGTAATGAATGTGAATCAATAGTACACACATATGAACACATAGTTATAAGCATGTGAATTAATAGCAATTAATTGCTCATTTATCCGATTAATTACCCGATTGGTCAATATAACTTCCAGATATCAATTATCATCGAAATAAATGTTGATTTTCACGAACACCAATAATCCCAACACAATGGAACTATCAATTTCATCTTTAATAAACACGAACTTATTTCATCATTAATATTATAACTCACAATATTTAACAACCAGGTCGTTCCCAGGAAAGAGGGGGCTTTCCGATAAGGATTTCTCCTTATTGGCGCGCAATTAGGTGACCAAACCTATCCTTGATAGAACTTCGAGACATTGTCAATATTGCAAATAATAATATGAATAACTTTGTCGTCTCAATTATTGATTTAATAATATAAAATATTGTGACAATAATTGAATAAAACTGAGTGACTTATCACGTAATCATCAATAATCAAAGATACTCTACAATACAGTGTGCTACTTTGCAACCACGCGTATTATTGTACTTTTACTACCGGTTATTTTATGACAACTTGATTACTTTTAAAAAAATTCACATATCACCCTTAACTTTAAACTTTTATCAATTTAACTATTTACCAAAATAGAAAAATTGAATACTTTTATTTCATAAAATTCGGGATCTCACAAAGGGTGTTCTGCGTTATTCTTCTACTTTAGTTTATTTCTGTAATTGAGAAGATGATATCTTTGATTTATTCAGTTCTTATTTCATCTATTATGAACTAATTACTTTTTAGGCTTAAGACGAATCTTTAAGTGGAACGATGGTTATGTAATCTTTGATTTTAGTTTAAAAAGCTATTATCCGATTTATCTATATTAATTTGAGCGTGAATTTATGAATTGCCTGATCAACGATTCTTTGTGGACTTGTATGAACTCGAGAGATGAAATACGGGTCTAGACTTAGTTAATATAGCATGTTCTTGATTTATGTGAATGAACAAAATCTTAATGAATGTTAGGGTAGAGATATGCTTGACATCGCATGTAATCAGAAAAAGAACTTGAAATTCAACCTTCTTTAATTGTAATTCACATAGAGATATAGTGAGTTAGTTAATTAAGGTGTTTAACGTAATTCTATCTTAATTGTGGATTTGGATTAATACGGTATAGCTGCATCGAGAGGTGGCTAGTTCTATATACGTGTTCTTGATTAATAAACTGGGATAATGAATTAAACTAGAATAAAGGTGTAATAATCTGAGTGATGCTTAGAGTGAAGTCGAAAGCTTAATTCTCCATTATTTGTTTGAAAATTCAGTTTTTTGCGTTTATTGATTGTGCGGTGATTTTAATAATCTTTATACTTAGTTACCAACTGGAAATTGTTTAGTTTAATAAAATTAGGATTAATAGGAAATTGGTAATTGTGAGGTTTAAATTCTTACTAAGTCTCTGAGGGAACGATACCCTACTTACTATTATATTACTTGTTGACCACTTATACTTGCGTGCTATGCGTAACTAGATTTTACCCAACAAGTTTTTGGCGCCGCTGCCAGGGACTTTAGTATAGATTTTATTATTTTGCAATATCAGTTTAATTAGTCCAGTTTTACTTAAAACACTTTTTGTTTTTGTTTTGTTCTTCTTATTTCAGGTTTTTGATGTTGGTTTATGCAAACTCGATCCAAAAATCCAGACTTGCTTCCTTTTGAGGACGACATTGAGAGAAGGTTTCAGAGGTTAAGTAAGTGGATCAAGGAAACAAGGGACGAATTCGAAAACTCTGACAAAGAAGAAGCAATGGCTGCCGAAGACCAGAAAGCGTTAAGGGATTTTGCTACACCTAAGGTGACTGAGCTGCAGTCGAGTATCACCAGGCCTGCTATTTTCGCAAACACATTCGAGATTAAGCCTGGGACTATTCAGATGATACATAACTCGGTTCTATTTAGGGGGCTCGCAAATGACGATCCTAACGAGCATTTGATCAGTTTTCTGGAAATCTATGACACTTTCAAGTACAATGGGGTGTCGGATGAGGCAGTTAGACTTCGCTTGTTCCTATTCAGTCTACGGGACAAGGCGAAGAGTTGGTTACACTCTCCACCAGTGGGTTCGATAACGACATGGGATGACCTGGCTCAGAAATTTCTAGCAAAATTCTTCACGCCAGCGAAGACTGCAAAGATGAGGAATGAGATTACCATGTTTGATCAGCAACATGGGGAGTCATCAGACGAGGTACGTGAGAGATATAAAGAATTTCTCGTAAAATGCCCACATCACGGATTGCCTAAGTGGTTGCAGATGAATATATTTTACAACGGACTACATGGGAATCTCATGACCAGTATCGATGCAGCGCCGGGGGGGAGCTTTTATGGCAAAGAACTATGAGGAGGCATATCAGTTGATAGAGACGATGACTGCTAACAACTATCAGTAGCCCACGACAAGAATGACATAACCTACAGTCGCTGTAACATTCTAGATTTTTTTTAAATGTAAATTATAAATATTATTAATTTATATAAATATTTATTGGATGTGTTTATTATTGGATAAATAATTGTTCAATTTGATTGATTTGATTTAGTTAATTATTTATTTGTTAAATAATTAATGTGTTATGTGGATCGAGTTATGTGATTAAGTGAATTATTTAATAAATTGTTATTAAATAAAGTGTGACAAATAACTATGTTATAAAGAGTTATTAAAATAAATTAAAATAATTTTAATTTAGTTTTGCCAAACAAGGTTTAAGTATATTAATCCTTTAATTTTTAAATGGTTTACCAAACAAAACCTTATGGCTTTTGGATTCCTTTTGAATTTAAATTATTAACTAAATAAATAAAATAATATATATATATATATATATATTTGAAACCGATAACTTATTACCATTATTTATTATAGTTTCAGTTTTTTTACGTTTCAAAGGTAAGCGTTGGTTTAGTTTAATAATACGTATATTGTATATGGCTCAAGTCTAAGAACAAGTTCAGAAAAAGGTTTTTAGAGAGAAAAGTTTCAGAGTTTTGAGAGAGTTTGAGAGAAAACGTGATTTTCAAAGCGAGTTCTGTTAACAAAGATTCTTAAGCAACAAAAAGGCAAGTCTGTGACCTTAATATTAGATACCCATATATGTCTCTGTGTTCTCTGTTTCTTAAGAATCACTGTGTATAAGTTTTACAAAATTCTTGTAAACCATGTTCTAGAATTGGTTATGATAATATGTGTGATTATAATTGTTATAGCTAGCATGTATATATATATATATATATGTGTGTGTGTGTGTGTGTGTGTGTGTGTGTGTGTGTTGTATGCTAAATTACCATTGAGAAAGAGAACTTGGTTTTTATAGTGAAAAATATATATACGAATATATGTTTTGCATGATAACAAAAATTCGTGTATGCTAATTGTGAAATTTAATGTCATGTTTGTTACTTGGGTATGAGTGTAAGATAACATACTACAAAGAAATCAATTTGGGTGGTAACAGTGGAATTTCAGTTCACTGTATTTTATATATCAACAAAGGAGTTTTGAGTTTTAAAAATATGGTTGTAAGGATTAAGTTTTCTAAAATCGTTGTTAAAATTGTTAATAATTTGTATATGGATGATTGTTAGCATTTATGTGTAAATTACGTGAAGTTACACATGTTAATTGTTGTTAAGAATTAAGACAGTAGCTTTGCTCTGTTCTTAGGTTGGTTTCTGTGAGTTTTGCGTTCATACCAAAATCGACACTCAGTACACAAGTCTCGCGCTCAACGCCAAAAATATAGGCTGAAGTTCGCTTCAAAGACCGAAATTCACTCCCGACATCTGAATTACGCACCCCACATTACTTGCCTCGCCCCAACGCTGGAAAAGTGGTCTGGGTTGGACAATTTTGACCTCCTATAGTAAAATGGCTATAACATTTTCATAAGAACTCCGATTGAGGTGATTCAAGATGATTCAGAAAGAGGACGAATAGGCCTATAACTTTTATTCTTTAAGGTTTTCAATTTGAAATCGTTATAAAGGGTCAAAATAGTCATCTTTAGGACTGTTGTGTATTTGGAGCCAATCAGAGGGCGTCAGGATGCGCGAATGCAAGTGCAATCCTTTGAGTATTAGTATAACCTAATGATAACATGTTGGACATGTAATAGGATGTTGTATCAAGTTGTTAATGTGTATGTGGTGCAATGACATGATCACTTAAGTAGTTGTAATAAAGCTAAAAAGTAATATTCATGAAAAGATGCAATGTTATTTAAACTTAAACTTAGTTAGTAGCTATACTAAAAGTAAGAAAGCAAGTCATGAAGGTAATGTTAGTGTAACTAATGTGTATTGTCAATACATATGGTATGTGTAGGACTTGGGGTGAACGTGAGTAGTGATTGTTTAACCCACGACGAGGTAAGTTCCCAACCTTTGCTACTTTATTATTCAGCAAGGTTACTTTTCACTGTTATGTTATACTTATGCAAATTCTCTATTTCTAATCTCTTGTTTAACGATTTATTGTCATGCAAGTTCTTTAACTCTACTTTTATAATAGTTGAGCAAGTTTTCTTATCCTAAATCTTCGTTATGCAAGTTTCTAAATCTATTGTTTACATTGAGTAAATCTTCTAACTCCATACCTTCGTTGAGTTAGTTTGTTATGATTATGCAAGTTTTTCCTAAATCTAAACTTGTTATATTAACATGCAAATATCTTTATTCTGTTGAACAATTTACCATTCAAAGTTATTATTTATTATGCATGCTTAATATTAAATTCTAAGATGTAACCTTAGCTTAATGTTGTTCAAAGCAAAGTATGATAAATTATTCCATTGTTATGCTATTAGATTATTCCTAAAGCATGAACTTAGAACTAAATGTTTATTCAGTTATGATTATTCAATAACATAGTGTTATTATCTTTTATTCAACTAATCCTTAGTTGATGTCCGTTGAATTCCAAATTACATTGAAGTGTATCCAAACCAAACTAACTTTGGTGCGGACTTGTACTCTAAATACTGAGATGAACAACCCTATTATTAGGGGTTGCACTTAGTTTTATACTTTGTGCTAAAATGTTTGTATACAATACATGTACGAAGGATTGATCCCCCTAAGTACCTTTGAGTCCTTATAGTCATATGACTGTTAGAGTTAAAGTTGAAAGATTACTTATAATTGTGGACATGGTTCGTGGTCATTAGACCCTCAGTGAATGTTATGATTTTTTGAATGTTAATAGAACGTATTGTTCAGTTCTATTAAGCCTAGTATATGGAAAGTGATGTAAATGTTAAAGTTTTATTTATTGTTATTCCAAGTGAGCCTTGTTTGCTCACTCTTGCCTGTAAAATTTCTTACAACTAAAGCTGAAAAGGGTGACGTACCTAGCACCAGTAAGGGAAAGGGAAAGATAAACAAGTACTGAAGACTTGTAATAGTTTTGATAGTTTTATTATCAGACTTTGGTTTAAAGATTGTAATGAAGTTTATTTAATTTTCCGCATGAATGATTTTTGTAAAGGTTAGATAACTGGGAGATTTTATTTAATGTAATCCAGTATAAGGTGTTTATTTATTCAATTATATTGTGATTGGGTAGTTAGATATGAATGTTTTGATTAAGTGAACACCAAATCTTGAGGTAATGACGTACCGGGATTTGGGGGTGTCACAGTCGCTGGAGTGTTAGAGGTAGATGGAGTGACGGCAATAACATCAACACTCTCTAAGAAGTTTGATGTTTGGTCAGGGGGACAGACACAACAAGTTTCAAGTATTTGTGAGTTGTGCGCGGGTTAACATTCGACGGATCAATGCGCAATGAACCCAGAGTCAGTACAATTCAGGAGTAGCTACAACAGAATTCCTCAGAATACATATCAGAATGCATATAATCAGGGGAATAGGAATCATCTAAATTTGTCGTGGAATAATAACCAGAATCAGCAAGCTCCACGACCATCATATCCCCTTGGATTTCAGAATCAACAGTTACCAGTTCAACGTCAAGAGAGGAAATCAGATTTAGAGGAGTTGTTATCGAAGTATATAACGAGCAATGAGGCAGCGATGAAAAACCAAGCAATGGCCATCAAGAATTTAGAAAATCAAATGGGACAAATTGCTTTAGCATTGAACAACGGACCACAAGGAACTCTATCGAGTGACACCGAAAGGAATCCAAAGGGAAATCATGAACAATGTAATGCAATAACGCTCAGGAGTGGTAAGGAGTTGGGGTCTAATTTTGATGAGAAATTCAGTACAAGAGATGAATGTGAGGACGCACGGAATGACTTAAACACGAAATCTAGAGAGAAAGGGGTAAAAAAATAAAGGAAGATAAACAAATTTCAGTTACACCACCTATGCCCTTTCCTCAAAGGCAAGAAAGTGACGAGATGAAGAACCAGTTTTCGAGGTTTATGGATATATTCAAACAATTACATATCAATATTCCATTTGCCGAAGCACTTGAGCAGATGTCGAGTTATATTAAGTTCATGAAAGACATACTGTCGAAGAAACGCAAGGTCCAGGATTTTGAAACAGTGGCATTAACCGAAGAATGCAGTGCAATATTGCAGAAAAACTTTCTCCTAAATTAAAAGATCCAGGGAGTTTCACAATTCCGTGTGCAATTGGGAATCAAGATGTGGGGAGAGCGCTATGCGATCTAGGAGCGAGTATTAATCTTATGCCACTATCCATTTACCGAAAGTTGGGGTTAAAGGAAGCAAAATCGACCAACATTAGTCTACATCTTGCAGATAAATCATTAACATATCCATTAGGAATAGTTGAAGACGTATTGGTTAAAGTTGATTCATTGATTTTTCTGGCTGATTTCGTGGTACTAGATTTTGAGGAAGATAAGAACATCCCTATCATCTTGGGACGACCATTCCTGGCGACTGGACGAACACTGATTGACGTGTCTAACGGTGAACTGATAATGAAAGTGTTTGATCAGGTGATAAAGGTGAAGGTGTTTAAAGAAATCCCAATCCCGACTGATAACGAAGAGTGCGAGTTGCTCGACAAATCTACACGTGTCAAATTTAGGGATTACAAAGAGGATAGTGGCCTTAAGGCGTTAATTGAGGATAGAATTTCAAATTCATCACCCAACACTCAAGTGAACGGACACGCATTACAACAGTGTTGGTGTTATGCGACAAATAAAAATCATGCCGCGGATAGCCCAACCGATCCGGGATGAAACAGGGAGTAGTCAGACTGAATGACTTAAAATAAAGCACTAATTGGGAGGCAACCCAATCATATTTTATTATTATTATTTTTTATATGTTTATTCATGCTAGTTAGATTATAGTTTAGATTAATAATTAGGAAATACTAATTGTATTATGTCAGTTATTTAGTTATATCGTTCTAGATAATCTCCCATGCTTAATTTACATTAGATCTAATGATACTTATGTTGCATAATGTGCAGGTAATGAAGATACTAATAGAGGAGTTAAGGAGCAAGGAGTAGCATCATGATAGGAACATTCCGCAAAAACAGAGGCCAACTAACAGGAAGGTTGGCTTATTTAGCCTTGTACCCCCCACTGGGGCGGGGGTCCTTGAATCTGGAAAATCAATTCGGCAGTTACATAACAAATTGAATCCACTACCTTCCCTTATTCATCCATAACGATTTAAACTCCATTGCACCCACTCTCTATCCACGTTTCTGGCATCCTAAACTACTCATCCCCATTACTTCTCCCCACTACTCCAATCCACTACCACAGTACTTCACACCACCATCCCTATATATTCATACCCTCACAACCTAAATTCCTCACAAACTTTCAACTACATCTCACAAGGCTACAAATTAGGGTTTTCAGTGCAGCAAGTGTATAACAACTGACACTCAGTGCTTTATGTTCTAAGTTCCTCACTTCCTAGTACCATAATAGACGAAAATCGACAAGTGCGGGGGAAGAAACTTCTGTGCACACCAAGTGTTTGAGAGTTTATGTGAGCCAAGTTTGAGGGGAAGGTAGTGTGTTTGACAATGTGTTCAGACATTCGGATTCGATGGCGTCTCAACCAACATCCAAACGACAACGGGGAAAAAGTTCAAGGCCAACTCCACCATCACAAACATTCGAGCGACGCAAGTTCAAAAGTATCGCCGCCGCCGACCGGTACGACTACATGGTCACAAAGGCTCTTACACCGGAGCGGGGGTTGGCACCGGATGCTCATGACGGTGAAATGATGCGACAAATTTATCATAAAGGGTGGATCAAGTTCACTGAGGAGCCCGAGGCCGCCGCTGTCAACGTGGTCAAAGAGTTCTATGCTAATGCCGAGGACAAGGAACCTTTGAACGCATTTGTGCGGGGTCGATTGGTCCCGTTCAGTGCCGATGCCATCAACACATATTATAAGTTGCGGGTGCCTCGACAGTGCCAATATGATCACTTGAGGGATTTCGATCCTGACTTTGAGGCTGTTCTTAAAGAAATGACTAAGCCGGGAACAACGTGGATCAAGGGTCGGAAAGGAGGTACAGTTTTTCATAGCAAAGATCTCAGCCGGTATGGGAAGATTTGGTACGCTTTCTTATGTGTGAAATTGTTGCCATCCACGCACACCTCAGACGTCACCAAGCAGAAGGCACTACTTCTATATGCAATTGTGCAAGACTTTATCATCGACGTCGGGGCCATAATCAGTTTTTCCATTCGTCGATGTTTGCGAGGCAATCTTTCGGGCGGCTTGCCACACCCATCACTCATTTGTGGGTTGTGTCGCCAAGCAGAAGTTTGATGGTCTGATGATGAGCCCACTCAGATGTCGCTGCAGCTACTAGACAACAGAATGATCGCATGGTATTCGGTGTGGGCCGGAGGTGAATCTTATCCTAGAGGTTTAGGTTTTGTATTTTCATCAGCTTCAGAGGACGAAGCTGATGCTAAAGATACCTCTAATGATGAGGACGAGACTATGGGGGAGCAAGGAACAGAGGCGACACCATCTTCCGACGCTATATCTAGCCCTCAGTTTCTTGAATTTCAACGACAAATCACTACAAAAAAATGGGGCTTCAGCAACAACCAATTTTCGTTGCTAAAGGTACCAAATTTCGTTGCAAAAGGGTTTTGGCAACGACTTTAATGTCGTTGCGTCTTTCGTTGCGCAATGAGCGTTGCTAATTGTTCCACAACGAACGTTTTTTTTTCGTTGCCAAAAGTAATACATTTTGCAACAAAATTTGCTTTCGACACGCATATCGTCGATCCTTTAGCAACAAAATATATTGTTACGTAATAATTAAAATTTCGTTGCTAGAAACCCCATTTCGCTGCAAAAGCCTCGCTAATTAGCAACGAAATGAACTTTTTTTTTTTGCAACGACCACGATTTTCGTTGCAATTGACACCATTTTGCAACGACATTTTTTCGCTGCATAAATTATGAAATTTATCGCCTAAGCTTGCTTTCGCTATTTAAATGTAAACTTTTTAGCAACGATTTTCGTTATGGGATTATATTATTTGGCAACGACATTATCTTTGAATCAAGAACGAAAATGTTTGTTCTTTGGTTATTTTCAATAAAGAACGAAAGTCGTCGATTAGTAATGACATTATATGTTGTCGTTTTTTTATATGTGCAACGAAAGTTGATATGATTTACAACGATAAAAAATATTACCTTTTATATTAGCATAAGCAACAATATCCTCTCCGTTGTTATTAGGTTAATTTTTTGTTGCCAAATATTATATTTTTAATGCCATTAGCAACAAAAATTTGTTGTTAAATGTATAAAAAATTGTTGCTATATTAAAACTTCTTCAATGCTTTGGTAACGAATTATATTGTTGTCAAATCAAAATATGGCATTCTTTTTGTGTACTTGACTGGCTCAATATCCCTATAGCAAATAATGACAAAAATACAAAAAACTAAAATATTATTAACTTAATAAAATCATCCACTACATAATCATTCATTAACTTTACAATTAACCATCTAAAGCTACCACAGTTCTTCAATCAAAGTATATATGACAAATCAATGGACAATTGACCAACTGCATTAACAACTGCCCACCGTACACGAGGCTGAGGATCTTGAAATGAGTTCAATACTCATTACCTGTATGGATCAAGAGACAGAAAACTACATTTTAAAAAACAGTAATATCCAAACATAATGAAACATTTTAGTCAGTCTAGCCTATCAAACACAAAGTCAACATCACACAAGTAAGTACACTTAACTAGATAATCAACAAATAAAGGCGCATAATCTTATAATCAAACCGAACATAAAATAAAAACTAATTCCAATTTTTGTCTAAGGGTGTGAACAAGTGAACTTAAGAACAAAATATCAACAACAAAAGCACAAACTTGATACTTGGAGCAACCATCAGCAATTTGAGCAAGTGCAATGAGTATAGCATGATGTTTCTGCCACTCAGGAGCAGCCAAATAAACCGGCAACTCTTCATAAGCAACAGGAATAATAGTATTCCCACCCAAAGCCATCGCTAGAAAGTAGAAACAGAGAATATATGCTATACAAGAATCACATAGAAATGATATTCAACATCTGTACTAAATGTGATATGACAAAAAATCATGCCAAAATTATCTTTCTGACGTCCCTCAGTATAATGAATATCAACTGCAGTACAACATGACTAAAAAGTTGTCATATATGCTAGAGAGAAATCAAACAGAAATGAATGTCCAAAAAAATTTACATTCAATATGTAGGTGCATAAAGAAGACATCTGCTTCCATCCTAAATATTTGTGGAATGTGACAAGTTTTAAAAGCAGAATATTGAAAATGTCAGCATGTAGAATAACAGATAACATAGTTTAAGAAATACATAATGTAAGACATTACCAAATGAATAAAGATATCTGATGGGACAAACTAAGCACCCGCCATAAAATTCTTTATACTTTTTAAATTTTGAATTAGTGTTGTAAGAAACAAGATAGCAGTAGCAAGCATAACTTGCAACAAGATTTACCCTATATACTCGAAATGCACTTTGAATCCTAATTCCCTATATACTCGAAATGCACTTTGAATCCTAATCGCTGCTATATCCTCATCTAGCATCGGAAGAGCCACAGGATTTTCATTAGAATTACCGTTAGCAAGAGTAGTGGACTCTTTCGGGCCTATTTAGTTCCCTTCCCATTAGGTGAAATGGACTTGTTTGAATTCAATGTTTTCATTGTTGGTGATTTCACGTTTTTGCTGTTCTTGCATGGCTGTCTACTTGCTGCTCTCTTTGGACTCGACTGGACGAGGGCTCTGCTTTCCCATGGCCGAGCAGCAATCCAGCATTCCATCCAGCTCCAACCCCAGATAGCTTTGCCAAGTTCATAATTACCCAGCACAGAGTTTGAATTGGCCCTCCACTACAAAAAAGATGGTTCTACTTGGTCCTTTCAAAACCACCAAGTGAAGAAACTGAATGAGAGTAATAGTTGTGTTGACATACCTGATGAGAAAAAACATAAGCCATTGCTCGCACTCGTTTCACCGCTGCTTCTTCTCTTAGATGAATTCTTGCAAGAACTTCCTCCATTGTTTCAGGGCCACCACTCCATTCCACCTACAGACATCCAGTCCATCAAGTGGAGTGATTCAACATGAAAGTAAGCACACCCATAATGCACCATCGTTAATTGTTCTCAAGACCAAGATAAAATGAATTGGATAGAAAATCTAGTTCCAGCTAAGAGAAAAAAGCCATGATTTCTAAAGGTGTGCTTGGAACGGGAATCTGACAGCTAGATGCAATGCCACACGAACATACTAGAGTGTTCAGGAGAGTTACTGGGTCGGTGGATCAGCACCTATTATACAGGAGATGCGATCTCCAATTTAGGTATCATGATAAAAATTGGGCCTCACGCATAGGAATTCTATGAGCGAGTATTGTCCAGTAAAAAGTTCTTGTGAGTTGTGTGAGTATAGTCTAAGGTGTCAGCAATAATTAATATACCAAGTAGTGGGCTGCAAAACTGAGGTTTCATTATGTACATAATTTTTGAGTGTCTATGTTATTGATGTTGTGAGTGCTTGTACTTGGTGTACAATTGTTTTTGTTGTAAAATTTTTCTTCAAGGTTCGTCAAGTGTGCAAATTTTTTTTCTACACATAAGTCAATGGATTAAAATCTACCTTTTCTAATTTTGATAGGTTTGTAAAACTGTAAATGGTGAGTTTGTGTAACGTATACTGTCATCGTGCACATCTGACTTTTTGTTTTATGGAACCATGCAATGGGTAATGTAACGAAATAGTTTTCTTATATATGAAGTTAAGTTGAATTAATTATAAGCTAGATGCATCATGCATTTCCAATGGGATGTGCTATGCGTCTAATAAATGCACTTCACGAACTATGTTGAACTTTTCTTTCAAGGAAAACGAATGAATAATGTGAACAGACGCTCAAAAATAAGTGGTAAATTCTAACTGAAAAGAATATTCTCAAAAAGTTTGTCATATAAGAACCTCTAATTATCACAGACTTAAGCATTCAAATAACACTGCTCTAACAAGAGTGAAACGATCTCTTACCTCTAGGTCATGAAGCTTTGCCTCGAGCTTTAATTGATTCTCTAGCTTTTTCTGTCTGATTTGAGCTTCTGTTTCCATAGCAATTCTGTGAGCTCTAATTTCGGCCTGTATCCTGCTCCATGTGTGTAGGTGGCTCAGCGTAGTTGAAGCTTGCTTTCTGGCAGAACCTCCTAGAGTCAGGGTTCGCAATCTTAAAGTCCCTTTTAAATGATTTATGAATTTTTCTTGCCTGCAACAAGAGAAAAGTATGTTAAAGTGTAATTCTCTATGAAATTAAGAAATACATAATGTAAGACATTACCAAGTGAATAAAGATATCTGATGGGACAAACTAAGCACCCGCCATAAAATTCTTTATACTTTTAAGTTCTGAATTAGTGTTGTAAGAAACAAGATAGCAGTAGCAAGCATAACTTGCAACAAGATTTACCCTATATGCTCTAAATGCACTTTGAATCCTAATCGCTGCTATATCCTCATCTAGCATCGGAAGAGCCACATGATTTTCATTAGAATTACCGTTAGCAAGAGTAGTGGACTCTTCCTGAGAGTGGGGTCCTTAATGATCCCATTTGAATTTTGAGGTGCTGAAGATCCCTGTGCAAAGAAAAAAACAAATAAAAATCAATCCTGTAGTGATGCTAAGTTTACTAACCATAAGATATCCTACGAAAAGACGCTTGCAGAACCATTTAGAACCACAACGAGAAAATGACTTGTGTTCATGGAGGCCTATATGGGTCCGAATGAAAAGAGAAACATGACAGGTATTTCACATAAGCTTTGTGATTATTACATGGAATCATTATGAACTATATAGAAACTAAGCGTAGACTATAGCATTGAGATGAATGCACATGCTAAATAAGGAGCTGAATCACAGATTGTAAATGCCTTATACCTGGCACTTCTCTAGCCACAGTAAGAATCATCGCAAGAATCAATAATAATTTCACCTCATATATTACATCAGCAAAAAGATAAGTTTCATTTCATACATGTAAACACATTCAGGCACCAAACCTACCCCCAAACCCCCAAGATCCTGAAAGAAAAAAGAAGAAAATAGAAATAACATGATAGATTGGTAATAAATTGCAAAAAGTTGATCCATTCACAGGTACCTTTAGTGATTTTGTCTTCCCATTCTTCTCTTTCTCTAAGCGGATTATATTTTTGAACCAATCTCCAGAGCCCATTATCAATATTTAATCTCTGTAGTAACTTGCCCTGCTCAAAACATTATTCGGTGAATATTAAATGCATCAGCATTATACAACCATCAAGAAAATAAACTTGTTCTACATGGTGACATTTCAAGCATCTGTTATTTGTGCAACTGAAAATTGGAGGCAAGAGACAAAGTAGTAAGATTGCTTAATACAGCCCCTCTACTAATCATTTATATTCTGTTCTCATCCATTAAAATGAAATTCATCACTATTGAATATATAAAAAATAACAACATACCCTCTTTGCAAGTTTTGAAGCCTTCCCTTCAGCTAGCTTCTGTCTTCAGATAAGTTTGAATATTTTAGTAGATGGCTTTAGGTGGAAAAAAGAGACGAAGGACAATAATTCACAGGTTCAGCAATACCTTTGTCCTGATAACCTTTTCAATACTGAAAGACCAACATCTGAAAATTGTGTCCGACCCAAAACACTATACACCAAACTATAAACAAAACACAACACAACAAACACAAACAGCGCATTATGACCCAACACCATCAGCTTATACCCTATTCCAGCCCGACCCGGATTGAAAATCCGCTCTATCAGCGTCGACAACACCAACAGAACATCAAGAACCACCGCTTGCATCACATTGAACCTCGCGTACCGGCTCAAATTCGGGTTTCGGCCCACGCCTATGTACAGAGCCAGGAAGGCGACGTAGCTGGCATAAGGGATAGAGCGGTAGAGGCCGAGGAAGGGCAGAAAGGGTTCAAGGGCCGGACCCAGGATCCGAGGGCACTGGGCGAAGAGGAAGCGGCCGTATTGGAGGCCGTTGAAGAAAGGGAAGAAGTAGGCCACGGCAGAGAGTAGGCGGTCGGTGACTGGGGTCGGATTGTAGGATGCGGATATGGCAGTGAGATGGGGTTGCTGCAAGCGGAAACGGGAACGGGAATTTGGGTCTGAGCAGGAACCGAAAATGGAGCCGGAGCGGGGAAGGGAGGGGATGTGGAGCGTTGATTTGAGAGGGTGATGTAAGAAGGGTTTTCTGGTTAGGGTTTTTGGTGGTGGGAGAGAGAAACGGAGGAGATAAAGGGATATAAGGGCGGATTTGGGAATGTGGGTTTTTGGGAAGTAAGAAACGGGGAGGGTTTTATGATGATTTTTTTTTGGAATTCATATTTTAACGAGTAAAATTAATAATTTAACAATATTCTTATTAAATAAGTATCAATTTATATGAGAGATTTTGTAAAAATCTTAATTTTTATTTGTAAAAGTAATAAAAAAAAGTTCTTTTTTTTACCAATTATTCCCTCCATTTCTTTAGATTTTTAAGAGATTTTCATTTTTATATTATATCATTTTCATCTTTTTAACTATTTTACTATAACATAAATGACCTTTTCTTATTTTCTTTCTTGTCTCTTTGATAATATTTTAAAAATTATTGAGATTTTTCTCTAATTTGGCCAAAAATAATTATTAGATTTACTAATTTATGTTTCTACTAGCAAATTTGTAAAAAAAAAGAGTAATATGTAACATCACTTTAACTGACGTTGAAATCTCTCTTTTTTTTTTAATTTCTTTGATCTCTTGTACTTGTTTATAAATATCAATATTTTTTTTATGTTTATTCTCTATCATCGGCGTTGGAAATGAAAGAGTATATAAGACTTCAGCTATAAAAAAATAAAAATAAAAATTCTAACGCCAATTAAAGTGACGTTACATCTTACTCTTCTTTTTTACAAATTCGTTTTTATCATTTGACATTTTTTTTTAAAATTAGCATAAAATCAATCATCACTTTCATTCTCGAAGTGAGGGAGTACTTGTAAGTATATGTTACTTCTATCTAGAAATAGGAAACATTGGGAAGCATAGATATAATAATCAGGTTTGATGAAGTTGGGTTTGTTTGGGTTCTGAGGTCTGAAACTAATACGCTTGCAATCTATTGTCACGGTACTATTTCAACAACCATAATCTATACCATTGATCGCAATATTGGATGATACGGATTGAAATGGATTTTCCCCTGCCGCTACAAGCTGTAGTGACATGATAAATTACTTATTTACCCTTTATTTGCTCATGTGTTACACTGTCTACCGCTACAAATTAGGGTGGTAGTTTAGTTAACTAATAAATTAGAATGGCTTAGTGGTAGCTTAATGGCCTAATAACACATAGGTCTTAGGTTCGAAACCTAACTATGAATATTTATATATGGTAACTATGAATATTTTAATATATATATATATATATATATATATATTTATATCTAAATATTTATAAATAAATATTCATATAAATTTATCTTTAAAATTTTCTTATAATATAAAACAAGAGCTACTGACAACTAGACTTTGGTTGAGAACCATCTAGTTAATTAACTAAAACTATTTGGGTTTTAGTGTG
Source organism: Panax quinquefolius (assembly GCA_020205615.1). Lineage (NCBI taxonomy): Eukaryota > Viridiplantae > Streptophyta > Magnoliopsida > Apiales > Araliaceae > Panax > Panax quinquefolius. The sequence continues at coordinate 61,545,001 of CM035151.1, forward strand.
TTAGTTAACTAATTTTTATATTATGAGTTGGTTTAATTTTGGACCCATATTAAAAAGTAAAAATATTAGTTGAAACTAATTTAACTAGTTTTGGCACATATTAAAAACACATTCCAATTTGTTTAGTTTTAAATTAATTAATTAGTTTTGATCCATATCGACTCCAAATCAGTTGTCCAGGATAAATACCATTAGTTGTCCAAGACTCAAAAATTTGCCACGTGTCATCTTATTTATGTAATTGGAATAAAGCTTATCTTGGAAAAAAATGAATAAAAATAAACTACTGACAACTAAGCTTAGCTCTTAGAATCTAAGTTTCACTGTTTGTCATGTTGAGTTCTCTTTCTTGACATTTTGTATCGATCTGGGGAATGCCCCTAAGTATATGTATCTCTTTTCTTTTATATATATTTAAATTTAGAAAAAATAAATTAAATAATATGGAACAACTTATAAGTACAATTTATAAATAATTTATTAGATAAATTTTAAATATGACATATTTTAATGACAATATTTATAATAATAATTATATTAATTTTAAGTGATATCATTATAATACATCACTTTAATTAATTGGAATAAGAATATGAAAAAAGGGACACCATATATGCATTTGGTTTGCGAATTTGAACAGTTATTGTAAGTTTATGAATTTGATAAGCTATTACAAATGAATCAATGATGCACATACAAAAATACCAATGAAAACGAAAAACTTTAAATATATTCGAATTCGTATTCCTATTTGAAATTTGTATTCGAATAAATGTACATACATAAATGTACATAACTAATTATGTGATAATAATAATAATAATAATAATAATAATAATAATAATAATAATAATAATAATAATAATAATAATAATAATAATAATAATAATAATAATAATAATTGTAAGACCCCAACTTTTATAAATAAAGATGAATTTTCTATAAATATTATTTTGAATATTATAGAATAAATTTGATATAATGTTATAGTTGTGGGTAATATTTATAAATTTTGCAAAAGTAAGCAAGTTGTTATAAAATATTCGCTTGGTTCTGGAATATTCTTTTTGTTTGAAAATATTCGTGACGACTACCAATCATCAGTGGACCCCACAACTAAGTATTGTCAGTAGTTAGAAAACGATAAAATTATTTTTCTATAAAAATAACTACAGAGGTGTTACTGGCCAAAACTATCAACTACCGGTAGTAAAAGTACAATGTACGCGTAGTTGATAAGTAGCACACGATATCGATTATCGATGCTTACGTGAGAAGTCACTCAACTATATGCTCAATTATTACACACAAATAATTAACGCATCATATCTCTTATATTATTGATTCAATTATTGTCACAAAGATCATCTCAGATAATATGTTATAGTATTAAATTATTAATCGAGATGACAAGTTATAAATGATTAATAATTGTTGAAAGATTAAATATGTGTTGATTAAAAATAAAATGATTTGTGGTAATATTTATTCAATCCTCATGTATATAAAGAGTCTACATTAGACGCTTTGTGGTAAGTTTGATTATTTTATGGGGGCCATATATCATCATCTAAGAGTCCTTCAATAATAATAATTACCTTTGTGAATAAGTAATTACCTTTGTGAATAGTAATTATCTTTGTGAATAGTAATTACCTTCACATCGATAGTATTTACCTTCGCCAATAGTAATTACCTTCTTCAATAGTAATTACCTTCGTCGAATAGTAATTACCTTCAATCAATAGTAATTACCCATTCGCAAATAGTAGTTGTCCCTTCAATATTACCAAAAGTTAACTCCTCTTTCTGGTGTTCCAAGGGTTAATTACCCTTCAAGAATAAGAGTTGTCTCTTCAATATTACCAAGAGTCATTTTGACCTTCATATAAGACTCAAGAGCCACCCTCGCTTTTTCTATAAATAGAAAGCTCATTCCTTCATTATTTCTTACTTTTAATTCAATCAAACTCTGAGAGAGAAACTATAGAGAGAAAGAAAAAAGTATTTTGCTACTTCACTTTTCCAATATTCATTCTTCTAAGGTAGGGAATATTATTTGTTGTACTCAGTAAAGGGTGTTATTTTTTTATTCGTGAAGAGAACTTCATTATTCCATTCTTTATTATTCTCGCTTGAATAACTCGTAAAAGTGGCATACCCTATACACGACCTGTATATGCTAATAATACCCTATACTTGGTGAAATCCTTATATTATCTCATTCTTATTTATTCTCATTGGAATAACCTCAGATACGCTTAATCCCCTATACTTAGTGACATTCTTCTATTATTTTATTATTCCGCTGGAACATCCTCGTCTCGTGCTTTTACGCTTCTGACACGGTTCTCGCTTTTTATTATTCTGTCTTTATTATTCTATCGAATATCCTGTCTCATGTGTTTTACACCTAACCGGTTTCCGCTTCTTTATTATTCTGCCTTTATTATTCTATTGGAATATCCTCGTCTGCGTGTGTTTTACACCGGACCGGTCCCGCCTTTATTATTCTCAGTATTTATTATTCTCATTGAATAACTCGCCTACATAAGTACCGCATGCACGGTGATTTCTTTTGTTATTTCATTCGCTATTATACTCAAATTGGTTAAAATTTTGACTTCTATACTCCATGAATTTAGTGGAATATCCTCGATATTTGCGCTTTCATCCAAAGATTTTTCATGAAAATATTTTTCCGAGCATTCTTGAATTTTACTCTCTAAAAGCAAAGATCATGTCGACAATTTGGACGTTATTAGTTCCCTAATAAATTAATTCGTGAACTTTTTTATCAATTATTATGTCATCACATCATCCTCATGTTATATTATGTTATCTTTGGCTTACGTGCATAGATGAACTTAGTATGATTATGACCGTGGATCATTCTAAGATAATCACGGCTTGTTATAAATGATGTGATAAAAGTCCTCGGTGGCACTCAGAATGCAAAATTGATGGATAATTTTGGTATGATTATGACCAGGGTGATTCGGTATATAGTCACCAATTATGATAATTTGATGAAAATCCTTGGCTCGTGGTACGGGGATGATTAGATATTGTGGTTTATTCATTAAACCGAGTCTTAGTGATAAAATTGATGAAAACTTTTTAAATCCTAAAAGATAGTAGACTTTATTTTCTACTTGACTCTTTTAATGGATCGTATATTCACCGCAGCTTAAACCGGTTGTCTATCAGATTTTATCGCTTTAACATTGTTGAAGACTATTGATAATTTATTCGCATTATCTTAGTTATAATATTTCTTCTTTGGGCTAGTTGAGCTCACCCTTTCTTTCACCATTCTCTTCTGTGAAATGAGAATATAGCCGGGGACGAGTCGGGGAAACGAGTGATGGTCCTCAAGATAGCATTAGTAGTCCTCACTATTCATTAAATAAAGTGACAATAAACGAATGAGGACTCCTTGAGTATGGATATTGTCTAAATGACAATATTCCTATTAGAACTCTCGCTTTATGTATTGTCGATATTACACCTATTGATGTATAATTAAGTTTGTATTTGTATTTTGTACCATGTATCCGCTGCACTTCGAAATGGGTGATGAATACCTAATTTTGGAGGCGCATAAATGGTATCGTAGCCAGCTTAGGATATGATCCTCTGCTAAGATGCGAGATAAGAACTAGGAGGGAGAGACGGAAATTCTTCGCTAGTATAACCTACCTAAGTTTATTTGTTATTTAATTGGTGGTCGTAGTATAGGGGATAATATTTGATATATTAATTAACCCCGGTGTTGTGGTAGTGTTTGGAAATGGCAAATTGAAAATATTCACAATGGAGTGAATGTGACCACCGCCTAGACACCTTTAATCACTAATCGTTAATGCAAAGGTCGATTTAAGAACAAATTAGAGATATCCACGTAGTGAATGAAGAACTAATTGTTGCACCTGAGCTAGTTGCGAGAGGTAGCAATTGAGAGTGAGGAAGAAGAGGAAGAAGAGGAACCCGAGGAGAATTGGTTAAGAAGTTTATGATCAAAACTTAGAATTACAAAATCGTGTTCGTGAGCTAGAAGAACAAAGTTGAAGAACGGCAAACGGTCGTGGAACAAAGGGATACAACAATTCAAAATTGGGTTACCCGATATGTGATGCTCGAACAAAATCACGCTTTGGCGGGGTGTAAGATATTAAAGTTGAATCGAGAATTTAAAAATCAAAGATCACCAAAGAAGAAACAACCGAACGAAGGAGAATAGACGATGCATGGGTAAAAGATGCACAATGCGTTGATAGTGTAGAAAAGACGTCCGATCCAATAAAGCCAAAATAGATGAAATGGACTTTGCTTTTTGACAAAGAATTGGGAGAACCTAACATCGAATTCGAATTACCTCATGCATTGCGGTCAACCCGAATTCGATATGGATCGAGAATAATGATTCAAATCATGGATCGTGAATGTGAAGAAGCACTTAAAGGTGGAATGTACCCTATAAAAAGTCAAACTTCGGTGAATTTAAGCGAGAAGCGTTTATTTAGAAACCCGAACGAAGTTATTACGGGTAAATTAATTATAAATTATCATGACGTCCTATACTTTATTCAATACAAGTTCTACCCACTTTTTATTCTACCTAGTTGTGTTCAATGTTTAAATTTGACTCGGAAAAATTAGACTTTGATTTATCTATCAAACTTCGTTGGGAGAAACCTTCGTTACCTCCAATCGCTTATTAATCTTGTTGTTTCAAATAAACACTTTCACATTACTGTCGATCTTATCTCTTTGAAAATACTTGCCTTTGAGGTAATTTTTGAAAACGATTGATTAACTACTCATTATTCTTTTTGTAAGGTTGTTAGCTTTCATATTCCTAACCAACCTGTTATATTTAATTCAAAGTGACCAAACCCTAAAGTTAATCACCGTTATATCAAGCCATAAGTAAAGAGCCCCGATCCTTTCGTTGTTGACTTCCTTGTGTGGAATGCAATCAAGCCGACTTTCAGAGGCGACGCCGTGAATGACGATGACAAGTTGATAGGTATCATTGTGAGGTGCTATCTAGGTTAAAGGATAGAAATCACAGTTGGTATCAATGTAACGTACTATCCAAGTCTTGGATAAGAGTAGCAGTTTTGAATGATATTTCTATCATTAATAAATTTCTTGACATATTCTTGAAGATTTCCTAGCCTACCCTAGAGCGTGAAATCGAATTTTGTTTTGACCCCAGTACAAAAACCCATTTCTTAAACCCTCAAATATTTCTTCAACTAAAAGGATTTGTTTACTAGGATTATGATGAAAGTCATAATAAAAGCATTGGACTAATAAAAATCATGGGTATATGAAGTATTAGTAAGTGTTATGATGAGTTATGTTGGTTATTATGTGAAAACATGAAAGTTTCTTAGAAATCACAAAGGGTTGAAAAATCGATTTTGGTAAAAAACGTAACATGAAATTCAATCGACCATATCTCCTATTATATTTTGAATTTTTGAGTGTGGTCAAGTCCTAGAGTTAGATCTATGAGTTTTGTAGCTTATCCAAGTGGAATCACCGGAAAAGGTGATGTAGATTTTCGTGTGACCTAATTTAGCAAAAGAGTCCAAAGCTACAAATTACAAAAACGCTAACGCCTTTAAACTTTATAACAAGTTTCGGCCACTAAATTTATGTGAAAAATTCTGGCCTTTTGGGACATGAAAATATATGTTATAAAGTACCTCCTGTCCAAAAATGAGCTCATTCGACTTAAAATGAACAAGTTATGACCATTTCAATATTTAGGTTTTTTTTGATTTAAAATGCTATAACCGGAGTTCTATAACTCCGATGACCATGAAATTTAAATCGGAGGCTAACATTAACATGTGTAAGGTCCTGCCAAGATTTGGAAATTTTGGAGTTAAACTTGAGGTGGCTAATTTCTTAAGGAATTAATTAGAAATTGATTTTTGAAAAATAGTAAATGAATTTTAAAAATTCGAGAAAATATATTTTCATTATGGGACTATATTATGCTAAATCCCGAAAAAGAAATATTTTTGGGATTGATTTGGTACTTTTCATGAAAATAGTTTAGTTACTGAACATATGAGTTAAATATGTTATGTGAAGTAACAAAGTTGAAAATAGGATTTTATGGCTAGAGAATCCTATATAGAGTATATTCATATTTTTTTTATGAGGATTTGATAATTGGTGATGATATCTTATGAGTATGGCATTTTTGGAATGATTAAATGCATTATATGGTAAAGCGTAAACAATCGAGATAAATTGTTTATAAATTTAAGAAATGATTAAAATATTATTATAATATTAATGATATTAGATTATGAGATTATTAAGTGATTGATAACATGGGGATATTCTTAAATCCTCGGATAAATTATATTATAAATGTTTAATATTTATCCTTTATCTCATTTGATTGATTCTTTATATCATTATCCTCACGCTTATATCAGGTTGAAAGTCATCTCGTGGCTTACGTGAATAGATGGACTTGGTATGATTATGACCGTGGATTGTTCGGTATAATCATAACCGTAATTGAAAACACGATTATCTTCGGGTCGTAGTGCATGGATAATTTGTGGTCGTGATACTAATGAATACACGATTATCTTCGGTCGTAGTGCATGGATAATTCGTGGTCGTGATACTAATGAATATCCTCGTCCAGTAGTGCGTGGATGATTCGATGATATGGATTAATTATCGAAATGAGTCTCAAAGAATGAAATATTAATTCATGGATGTGGTAAAAGTCATCTTCGCCGTAATGCATTGATAGACTTGGTATGATTATGACCTGTGGATTGTTCGGTATAATCATAATCAGAATTGAAAACACGATTATCTTTGGTAGAAGTGCATGGATAATTCGTGGTCGTGATACTATTAAGTCGAGTCTCAAAGATTATTGGTTTTACAAATTGTATATCTTTTGCCCAGTAGTGCAAAGATGAATTGTTAATGAATATCTTCGCCGGATTGCAAGATGAATTTAATATTTTAACGATAAAGGTATTCAAGGTATCCTCACCTCTTTATCATATCGTGTACGCATTCTAATTTCGAGGGCTAAATTTCATAAGAAGGAGGTTGTAAGACCCCACTTTTATAAATAAAGATGAATTTTCTATAAATATTATTTTGAATATTATGGAATAAATTTGATATAATGTTATAGTTGTGGGTAATATTTATAAATTTTGCAAAGTAAGCAAGTTGTTATAAAATATTCGCTTGTTCGGGGAATATTCTTTTTGTTTGAGAATATTCGTGACGACTACTCAATCATTCAGGGACCCCATTAACTAAGTATTGTCGTAGTTAGAAAACGACAAAATTATTTTTCTATAAAAATAACTACAGAGGTGTTATCATTAAAACCGCTGAACTACCCTAGTAGTAAAAGTACAAAGAATACGCGTGAGTCAGATAAGAAGACACGATATTGATTATCGATGCTTACGTGAGAAGTCACTCACCATACTCAATTATTGCTACAAAGAATTGCTTTGATCATATCTCTTATATTATTGATTCAATTATTGTCACAAAGATCATCTCAGATAATATGTTATAGTATTAAATTATTAATTGAAACGACAAGTTATAAATGATTAATAATTGTTGAAAGATTAAATATGTGTTGATTAAAAATAAAATGATTTGTGGTAATATTTATTCAATTCTCGATGTATATAAAGAGTCTCATTATGAGACGTTTGTGGTAAGTTTGATTATTTATATGGGGGCCCATATGTCATCATCTAAGAGTCCTTCACAATAGTAATTACCTTTGTGAATAGTAATTACCTTCGTCAATAGTATTTACCTTCACAATAGTATTTACCTTCATCAATAGTAATTACCTTTGTGAATAGTAATTACCTTTGTGAATAGTAATTACCTTCACAATAGTATTTACCTTCACAATAGTAATTACCTTCTTCAATAGTAATTACCTTCACAATAGTAATTACCTTCGTTAATAGTAATTACCCCTTCGCAAATAGTAGTTGTCCCTTCAATATTACCAAGAGTTAACTCGCCACTTCTGTTCCAAGGGTTAATTACCCCTTCATGAAATAGTAGTTGTCTCTTCAATATTACCAAGAGTCATTTCGACCCTTCATTAAGACCAAGAGCCACCCTCGCTTTTTCTATAAATAGAAAGCTCATTCCTTCATTATTTCTTACGAATTCAATCAAAACTCTGTAGAGAGAGAAACTATAGAGAGAAAGAAGAAAAGTATTTTGCTACTTCACTTTTTCCAATATTCATTTCTTCTAAGGTAGGGAATATTATTTGTTGTACTCGTAAGGGGTGTTATTTTTTTATTCGTGAAGAGAACTTCATTATTCCATTCTTTATTATTCTCGCTGGAATAACTCGTAAAAGTGGCATACCCTATACACGACACCGTGATATGCGGAATACCCTATACTTGGTGAAATCCTTATATTATTCCATTCTTATTTATTCTCATTGAATAACTCAGATACGCTAATCCCCTATACTTGGTGACATTCTTCTATTATTTTATTATTCCGCTGGAACATCCTCGTCATGCTTTTGTGGGACCGGTTCCGCTCTTTATTATTCTGTCTTTTATTATTCTATTGAATATCCTGTCATGTGTTTTACACCTTTGAATGGTTCCGCTCTTTATTATTCTGTCTTTATTATTCTATTGAATATCCTCGCTCACATGTGTTTTACACCGGACCGGTTCCGCTTTTTATTATTCTCGTATTTATTATTCTCATTGAATAACTCGTTTCATGCTGCGTAATCGCATGCACGGTGATTTCTTTTGTTATTTCATTCGCTATTATACTCAAATTGGTTAAAATTTTGACTTCTATACTCCATGAATTTAGTGGAATATCCTCGATATTTGCGCTTCATCCAAAGATTTTTCATGAAAATATTTTCCGAGCATTCTTGAATTTTACTCTACAAAGCAAAGATTATGTCGATAATTTGGGCGTTATTAGTTCCTCAATAAATTAATTCGTGAACTTGTTTTATTGAATTATTATGTCATTGTCATCATCCTCATGTTATATTATGTTATCTTTGGCTTACGTGCATAGATGAACTTAGTATGATTATGACCGTGGATCATTCTTGTGATAATCATGGCTTGTTATAAATGATGTGATAAAAGTCCTCAAAGTGGCACAGTAATGCAAGCATGATGGATAGTTTTTGGTATGATTATGACCGGGGTGATTCTAGATAGTCATGACCATTGATAATTTGATGAAAATCATCGACCGTGGTAATGCGAGGATGATTAGATATTGTGGTTTATTCATTAAACCGAGTCTTAGTGATAAAATTTGATGAAAACCTTTTAAAACCTAAAAGATAGTAGACTTTTATTTTCTACTTGACTCTTTTAATGGATCAGATATTCCACTACAGCTAAACCGGTTGTCATTGTATTTTATCGCTTTAACATTGTTGAAGACTATTGATAATTTATTCGCATTATCTTAGTTATAATATTTCTTCTCGGGCTAGTTGAGAGCTCACCCTTTTTTCACCGTTTTCTCTCGTGAAATGAGAATATAGCCGGGACGAGTCTGGGAAACGAGTGATGGTCCCGAAGATAGCATTAGTAGTCATCACTATTCTGTTAAATAGTGTGACAATAAATGTAATGAGGACTCCTTGAGTATGGATATTGTCTAAATGACAATATTCCTATTAGAACTCTCAGTTTATGTATTGTCGTATGTTACACGACATATGTATAATTAAGTTTGTATTTGTATTTTGTACCATGTATCTGGCGACTCAGAATGGGTGATGAATACCTAATTTTGGGGGCGTCACAATAATAACATTTATTATTATTATTATTATTATTTTAGTATTTTAGTATTTTTTTAATTAGTATTTTTAGTATTTTAATGTCGGGTAACTGACTTTATAATAAAAAATCCTTATAGCTTAGTTGGTTTGAGCATTTGTTTAAGGAGAGTGAGAGGTTTAGAGTTCAATTCTCAAGGAGAGCATTATTTTATTTTATTTTTTAAAAAGCCCATGGGTCGAGCCAGACTTTTTTATTATTAGTACTATTATAATTATTGTAATAATTATTATTATAATAATAATAATAATAATAATTAATAATAGTAATAGGAATAGGAATAATAATAGTAATTATAATAATGATTAAGAATAATAATAGTAGTAGTTATAATAATAGTAATAGTAATAGTAATAATAATTATAATTAATACTAAAAATTATAATTATAATAATAATAATTATTATTATTATAATTATAATTATTATAGTAATAATAATAACAACAATAATAATAGTAACAATAATAATTATTATAATAATAGTAATAATAATAATTAATTACAACAACAACAACAACAACAACAATAATAATAATAATAATAATAATAATAATAGAAATTATAATAATAGTAATAATTATAATTATTATAATAATAGAAATAATAATTATAAGATTAGTAATAATTATTCTAATAATAATAATAATAATAATAAATAAAATAATAATAATAAATATAATAATAATTATAATAATAGTAATAGTAATAGTAATAATAAAAAAATATAGCATACATGAAGCATGAAAAAATTTAATAATGACTTATAAGTAAAAAAAGTTAAAATTTAAGTAATTGTCAAACACTAAATAATAACAAATGACTTATAACTTAGTTTAACCAACTTATAAGTCATTGTCAAACACCTCTAATACAAGATATAAAGAGAAATTAATATTTGATTATTAAAAAAATTATAAGTCAAGAAAAAAGGAGAATTTGAAAATGGGAGTTAAAAAAATTTACACATCATTGGTGCAACTTTATTATTATTGTTATTATTATTATTATTATTATTATTATTATTATTATTATTATTGTAGTATATAACTTATTGAGATTATATTAATGGTATGTAGTGAAGGAGAAGAAAGAAATATATGGGAGAAATCTCATATTTTGATATAAATATTAATCTTTGCAAGATATTAACAAACAGATAACTTGTGTTGCTCCAGCGGTCAAATGACCAAAGTTCCAAATGATAGGTCGCAGGTTCGAATATGTTTCGCATTTGGATTATAATTTTTAAATACTAAATTTGAATATTTTTTGACAATTCTTCGAATACCGAATATGGTCTTACAAAAACATGTTTATTGGGATTATCTTAATTTAAGGCAACATTTTAATAGTCGTTGAAAAAAGTTGTATAAGATATGCAACGAAAATAAAAATTGTTGCCAATGAATGTGGTCCATATTAGTAATCTAAATATAGCAACAAAAAATTTTCGTTGCCTTCATGATGAAGAGAAATCAAGTGGTTAGAAATTTTGCAATGAATTTCTAATCTAATTTTGTTTCCAAATTTTGCAACGACTTATGAATTTCGTTGCAAAAAGTGAAAGCCCCGACACAATCAAGAACGAAGGATAAGTTTCGTTCCTAAACATACACTTTTAAGCAACGACTTATAAAGTTGTTGCTTGAAAAATCGTTACTAAAGCCCCATTTTTAGCAACAAAAAACTTTCAATTGCCCGATGATGACGGAAATCAAGTGGCTGTAAAATTTTGCAACAAATTTCTAACGAAATTTTTCCCGCCAATGAATTAGCAACGAAATTTTGCAACGACTTATGAATTTCGTTGCAAAAAGTGAAAGCCTGACACAATCTGAAACGAAGGACAAATTTCGTTGATAAACATATACTTTTAGCAACGACTTATAAAGTCGTTGCCCGAAAAATCGTTGCTAAAGGCCCATTTTTTTGTAGTGAATGGAGGAACACAACAAGGAAACACGAAGGGAGATGCGGTGGCTTGCTGCGAGACAAGACCACATGTTTGATGCAATGAACATGTCGTTCTCATCTTTAAGTACGACACTCCAGAGCTTTAATCCAGCTGCATAATTTTCATATCAGCAGCCCATGCCAATGCAAAGGTTTCCACCAAGTGACTCCGAGGGAGAAGATCAACCACCACCACCCTAGACTTATGCAATTACAAGGAAGTCCTCACTCATTTTATTGCTATATCCTTACAGTGAGGACATTGTTGTATTAAGTTTGGGGGAATTAGTTTTATTTTGCATTTTAGGTTACATGCATATTGGCATTAATTAGGTTTGCATTTAGTATTGCATGTTAGTTTTGCATATTAGTTTTAGCATTGATGTAATCATATAGTTGCATAGTAGCTTAGGAGCATATTTAGTTTTAATTATGTTGTTTTATGTTTGCATTCATGTTATGTTTCATATTTAAAAAAAAATATTAATTTAGTTAGCTATTGTGTTCATTTTGCATATGTCCAGCAGTGTTGCAGCATGTTTATTATGCCCAATGATGAAATTGAGATTAAGTAAACAAAAACAGTATTCAGTAGTAAAACTAGGATGTAGTTTTGAATCATGACTCGGATCTTGTGCTTGTTTGAAGCTGGTATAAAAGAGGATAACACGTAATACGTATGTGTTGACTGATTGGTTTAAATCGATACATAAATAGTTTCTAAAGGATAAGGCTAGTATAGATAAGAGAATGACAAGAATAGGCAGTGAAGACAACAAATTAGGCAAGAACCTAAGTTTGGGGGAAAACGTAGGGTGTATAAGCTCCAGAAAAGAAAAAAAAAAAGAGAAAAAGGAAATGGAAGCGAGTTGAGTCTTGTAGTGGGTTGATGAGAATTACTCCCCATAAACACAAGCGTGAGATGGAGCGTAAAACGCACTCACCAACCATCTATAAAAAAAGAAAAAAGAAAGAAAAGAAAAATAAAGAGAATACGGGAAATAAAGTCAAAGAGTCCCCGTCATTGAAAAAAAAGCATGAATACTCTCTTCGGACCCCTAATCTTGGTAATTGTTTGATTTGAGTTGGAACTTGTTTGTTTTTTGAAATTTTCTAGTTTATTCTGTATGAATCCTAATAAGAGATTGGTTATGTGTTGAATTTGAATTTAAACCAGTTAGCATAAATGTTGACCACACACACACGATATTAGTGATGATACGTATAAGATTCGAGGAATTGATGAGAAGTTATTGATTGGTTTTTATTATGAAGTATTGTAGTGTGTGCTTAATTGTTCTGAGGCCGAAGGAATAATTTTGATTATGTGATACTGCTGGATTCAATGTCATTTAGTTAGATACATTACATATCATTGCATTGCATAGTATGTAGTTGTTTTGTGCTCGAGGGCTAGCTCGGTTTAAGTTTGGGGTATTTTGATAAGTGGATTTTATATCCACGAATCGATGTCCATTTTAAGCATAATCGGTGTTAATTCTTTGCGTTCATGTTCATTCTTACTTCTTTCTTAAACGGGACGTTACTAATGAGGAGATACTTAATACTTTGAAGCACATGAAAAAGAATAAGAGTCCCGACCCGGATGGTTTTAATGTTAACTTCTTTATTCTTACTTGCGATATTGTGGGCCCGGTCTTCACTACTGCCATTCTGTTAGGTTTGTAATATTCATGGACGCAATCAAATTGCAAAAATAAGCGGAAGCGAGATAAAATCAGAGTTTAAAATTTTTACAAACCATAAACCCGGATCACCCTTTATGCACAATTATTAATTAAACGAAAAGATAAAGAATAAAATCATACCCTTGAAGATCGAGCTTCCTCAGGTACAAGTTCACCTCCAAATCCTTTCGCGTTCAACTTGAATCCACCGGGGTTTTGTTCCTTCCTTTGATCAACGTTAGCCACCCAAGTGTATGGCCTCTAGAGGTGATCCACCAAGGAATAATAAGAATTCAAGAAGAAGGGGTATTGGCTCAAACCCTAGTTTTTCTATCTCTATAGAAAAGGGTGTACTCTCCCAACAATTGGAATTATGTCTTATGTTGAAAAAGTCAACAACCCCCCACCCATAATAAGACTCCTCTTATTTATAGATGTGGGCAACCCACCTTAACAATTAAGGAATTGGGTTTTATTTAATTAATTAAATTCTTTTAATTAATTAAGCTCCCTAATCTTATTAGGGATAATTAATTAAACTCCATTAACTAATTTTCCTTCCTAATCCAATTAGGAATAAATGAGAGTACTTATATTAAATTAATTCCTAAACTCTTTTAGAAATTAAAATAATAATAATTGTAATAATATTAATAAGACTCTCTTATTAATTTATATTTAATATTTCTAAAATATTAAATAATAATATTAAGCTATTTAATTTATTCTATCACCATAGATTAAATTAAATATACTTAACATATTATTACGATTATGCCATTAACTTCTTAAATAATTATTCTTCCTTTTATGGTGTGACCCTTTAGGTTCTCCATATTAAACCCATTGTGAATAAATCAATTAGAATAATTCTAATCTTATTTAAATAAATAAATTAAACAATTAATTTATTTAAATAAATAATATTTATTCTACAATAGGATAAGCCTCCCTAACGATCAACGACTTTCCGGATAATATAGATTTCAACATTAATCATTAAAGAACCTTTGAGTAAATAGTTACCGTGACAATTCAATCCTTCCACCATACAATGTCCCAATTAAATATAAGACATGGAATTACTTGTCAAGTCTTATTTTATTTAATTATATGTATTTCGATCCTTAAATGCACAACTCCAAATAATGCAAATTAGAAACTCCTTTCTAATTTCATTTTGCTTAACAAGAGGACTCACTCGGGTTGTCATTTATCGAATCACATAGACATTTCTCTTCTTTTATTAGAAGTGGTAGATTCTTTATTGATCATACATTATCTCCATGTACAACTTATTATACCCAAGCATACCTTTGATATACCCTAAGGGTCTTAAGAATAAGTCAAAGTATAACTCATCATACACAAGATACTATGATGATCTCAAGTCCAAGGATTACTTGTCTTTACTATCACTACAGAATTCTATATGACAGCAAATAAAACTCCATTAGGTATTCCTTAGCGAGCCAATGCTCAAATGAACTTATTCTCTAATAAGCACCTACATACTTGCTTTTAGTGTCTCCACACAAATGATCATGAGATCAATCATCCTCATCCAACGAGCAAGCAACATATGTACCAATCTATCCTGATTCACTAATCCCCAATTTAGTAATCCAATGATTGGGAACTATTTTAGTTTTAAGCTTTCTAAGAATTTAGATTTCATTAGAATGATCATCATCATTATTCTAAAAGCATTGCTTAAAACTATGGGTTTATCACATATTATAAAACAGCATCATGTAGATAATTAAAAGCCTTTAATAAATTAATACTTTTTATTAATAAATGAATAAGATTGTTACAAAGTATATACTTTATCATCAAACATGATTGGCTTGTGTGCATACTACTTTCACATTCAATCTTTCTTCCATCAAGGATGTCTCTTTAGAGGCACCAATGCTACGGCCATTGCTCTTGTTCCAAAAATCGCTAACCCTTCATCCATGAATGACTATAGACCAATTTCTAATTGTTGTAATACCACATATAAATGCATTTCCAAGATCATTGCCTCGCGTCTTATGGGTATCCTTCCTTCTATCATTTTGCCAAACCAAGTTGCTTTTATAAAAGGTAGAAGGATTGGTGACAACATTCTTCTTGCCCAAGAACTTTTCAGGAATTACCATAGACCCTTCGGGCCACCTAGATGTGCTCTGAAAATTGACTTTAGGAAAGCTTTTGACTCCATTTCTTGGAATTTCTTAATGGCTGCTCTTCTTTCCTTTAACTTTCCCCTGAAATTCCTGTTCTGGATTAAAGCTTGCATTACCTCTACTACCTTCTCTGTCAAGGTCAATGGTGCTCTTTGTGGCTATTTCAAAGGATGCAAGGGGCTTAGGCAAGGTGACCCCCTTTCACCTTATCTTTTTGTCATTATCTTGGAAGCTCTTTCCCTTATGCTTTCCAGGGCATCCAAGCTTCCCTCATTTCATTACCACTGGAAGACGGCTGCCATCTCCCTCACTCATCTCTGTTTTGCTGACGATTTCATCATTTTTTGCCGTGGTGACATTGGCTCTGTTAGTACCATCAAACTATGCCTGGATCAGTTCTCCTCTCAGTCTGGCCTGCTTATTAATGCTTCGAAGAGCATGTGTTTTCTTTCCCATGTCCCTCTTGACACTAGTAATGATATTTTGTCTTCCCTGGGATTCCAGTTGGGTTCCTTCCCTGCAAAATTTCTTGGTGTTCCTTTGTTCACAACCAAACTTAACCTTGCAGATTGCCAACCCCTCCTCGAAAAGATGAAATCCAGAATTTCGTCATGGACTAATTGATTCCTCTCTTATGCTGGTAGACTACAATTGATCAAATTGGTTATCCAATCTATCCAAGCCTATTGGTCAGCTCACTTTATTCTCCCTGCCTCTGCTATCAATGACATGAAATCTTCCATGTCCAGATTCCGGTGGAAAGGGCCTTCTATGGGTAAATTTAGCGCTAAAGTTGCTTGAAGCAAAATTTTTCTCCCATTTGTCGAAGGGGGGTTGGCTATCAAGAATCTTGAAGATTGGAACAAAGCTCAGATCTTGTTGCATCTCTAGCAGATCATATCTCCCTCCTCCTCTTCTTTCTTCTAGGTTCAGCCAATTCCCTTGGATTGTTCTTGGATTTGGAGGAAAGTTCTCAATCTTCGACCTATTGCTTGCAGACACATCTCCTTTTTCTATTGGTAATGGTGCTTGTACTTGTCTTTGGTTTGATCCATGGCTAGGTCATTCTCCTATAGCTTCTACTATCCACTCTCCCTTGATTATCAACTCTGGCCTTGGGCTGGCTGCCTCTGTTAGCCAAATTATCATTAACTCCAGCTGGGTCCTCCCAACATCAAACCATAATGATCTTATTGAATTCAGGAATGCTTTTAATATGTCTAGAACTTGTAACTTTGATGCTCAGGATGCTATTCTCTGGGATGGCACCAGGGCTAATGACATTAAAACCTCTACATTCTGCCGTTCCATCCGCAAAGTAGGTTTAACTGTGGGGTGGCATAATATGGTATGGCATAATATGGTGCCTCCTCGGTACTCTTTCCTTCTTTGGCTTGCTTTCCACAAGGGGCTTCGGACCATCGATAGGCTTATCATGTTTGGTATGGAAGTGAACCCCTTTTGTGTCCTCTGCTCTACTGAAAGGGAAACTTTTCATCACCTCTTCTTTCAATGTAGATTTTCCTTTCAGCTCTTGGTCGCTATCCTTAGACGTTGTGGCTGGCGTGGGATAATTTGAAGTTGGTCCTCTATTACTGATTTTCTTTGTTGTAGCTCTGGCCCCAATTTCAAACATGGTTTACTAATTTTTAGCTTTGCTAGTGTTGTGTATCGGATTTAACATGAGCGTAATTCTAGGATTTTCTCTAGCAAGGCTACTCCAGTTCGGGTCATTATTCGTGATCTTATCCATATTATCAAATGTCGCCTCCACACTTATGCTAGATTTCAAAAGCTTAATTATAAGGCTTGTTTCCATCATCTGATGCTCTAGCAGTTTAGATATTATATGGTTTTTATGGTTAGTATGGTGCTCGGTCAGTGGGGCTTCCTAGAGTGGAGTTTGGCCAAGAAGGGTCTTCGTAGAGTGAGGTTTCGGTGAGTGGCTCTTCGTAGAGTGGATCATTCATAGAATGCGATTTCAGCCTAGAAGGGGTCGTCTTTATAGAGCGGGGCTTCGGCTAAGAGTGGCTCGGCCAAGCAGTTTTGGAAAGTGGGTCTTTGTAGAGTGAACTTTGGCCTCGAGTGGGTCGTCTTTGTAGAGTGGGGCTTCGGCTACGGCCAACTTTGGGCAGTTGGCCTTATGAATTCGTTTTTTTGATGGTCTCTTCAATGGCTTGTACTTCGGCAATGAGGGGCTTCGGCCAAGAGAGGCTCGGATGGTTTGGTCTTTAGTTTTGTGGGACTTCGTAGAGTGAGCTTTGGCCTCGAGTGGGTCTTCATAGAGTAGGACTTCGGCTTCGACCAGTTTTGGCCAGTTCGGCCTTATGTCTTCAATTTTCCTGATGGTCTCTTCAGTGGCTTGGACTTCGGCTACGTGGAGCTTCGTAGCGTGGGTTTTTGGCCACGAGTGGTTCCGTGTTCGAGCGTTTCATATTTATGCTTTGACATGTACTGTAACATTTCTTTTGGACTAACGCCTGTTTCCTTTTATAGTCTTTACATCATAGGGCATGTCCTATGTTGTCTTTGCTATTTCTGTTTGGGTTTCTCCCATGTGGTTTTGTAATCCCCCATTTTATTTATTTCAGTCTAAATTTAGCAAAAAAAAAAGAAAACAATGGTCACGCCTGCCTGTCAAGGTGCCTCGTTTTTAGATATATACCCGTAGGGGCGGGGTCACGAATCCTGACTCTCCTATTTTGATTCGAACTCTGCTGGGACTTAGGAATTAAGACTTTGCATGGCACATGGACTCTAATATACATGGGATTTCCGCCAAGACTTCATGTGGGATATATATGACTCAACAAATAATGAATTAAGCATCATGCAAAGCAACTAACGAAGATTAATCACATATTTTCATAGCGAACAACGGAGTGGAGATTTTGAAGAACGATCGTATTGATTGTAGATTGAGACTAAAGTGAAGGGTGTTATGCGTTATTCTTCTACTTTAGTTTATTTCTGTAATTGAGAAGATGATATCTTTGATTTATTCAGTTCTTATTTCATTTATTATGAACTAATTACTTTTTAGGCTTAAGACAGATCTTTAAGTGGAACGATGGTTATGTAATCTTTGATTTCAGTTTAATAAGCTATTATCCGGTTTATCTATATTAATTTGAGCGTGAATTTATGAATTGCCTGATCAACGATTCTTTGTGGACTTGTATGAACTCGAGAGATGAAATATGGGTCTAGACTTAGTTAATATAGCATGTGTTCTTGATTTATGTGAATGAACAAAATCTTAATGAATGTTAGGGTAGATATATGCTTAACATCGCATATAATCAGAAAAAGAAATTCAACCTTCTTTAATTGTAATTCACATAGAGATATAGTGAGTTAGTTAATTAAGGTGTTTAACGTAATTCTATCTTAATTGTGGATTTGGGTTAATACGGTATTGGTGCATCGAGAGGTGGCTAGTTCTACATACGTGTTCTTGATTAATAAACTAGGATAGTGAATTAAACTGGAATAAAGGTGTAATAATCTGAGTGATGCTTAGAGTGAATTCGAAAGCCTAATTCTCCATTATTTGTTTGAAAATTCAGTTTTTAGCGTTTATTGATTGTGTGGTAATTTTAATAATCTTTATACTTAGTTACCAACTGAAAATTATTTAGTGTAATAAAATTAGGATTAATTGGAAATTGGTAATTGTGAGGTTTAAATTCTTACTAAGTCTCTGAGGGAACGATACTCTACTTACTATTATATTACTTGTTGACCACATATACTTGCGTGCTATTTATAACTAGATTTTACCCAACAATTGTCTCTCATGTTGTTAAGAGTGACATATTTGGCTCATATCAATGTCCTAAGAATCAACTTGAACGTGATTAAATGAATCTTATTCCCTATGCTTTTATGGTTGGGAGTCTTATGTATGCTCAAGTTTGTAAACACATCCAGATATAACGTATATAATTGGCATGCTTGGATGTTACAAGTCAAATCCAGGTTTGGATCATTGGAAAGCAACCAAAAAGGTTTTACGCTACTTACAGGGTACTAAGGATTTTGTTAGTTCCTGGGGGCACATAATAGATCTAGAAGGGGGGGGGGGGGTTGAATAGATCCTTTAAAACTTTTATTTTTTCTTTAATCATGTTAAGTGACTAACAGATAATCAATAGAAGAATCAATTCATGCAGAACGGAATAGATTAAGATCCCCTTCAAGAACATAACATTAAACATAGTTCTAATGTTGAGTTAGTTGTAAGCAGATATAGCAGTTATACTACTGAATGCTCCTAATCCACTCTTCTACTTCAAAAAATAGGGATTCCACTAAGGATTTGATCAACTTCGAATCACTAAGATTCCTTCAAGACCAGCAGTCTTGGACAACTAGTTCACTAAGAAATCTTCTAGACCAGTAGTCTTGGAAACTGTAGATTAAGCCCGACTGACTTAGAATGTTTTGTACCCTCTGGTACCCAGCAAGCTTAGCAGGCTTGACTTTGGTTTAGTCACTAAGACAAGGACTCTACAGGCCCTGGTTGCTTGGATGGTTGTTTGTTGTTTATTATTGTTAAGCTGTTAAGATGACATTTAGCTTGTTCATCTTTTAGTACTTAGCAGCTTCTTGTGATCATTGAGCATTCAACATTGGTACTTGAACACATCTAATAGACTGCTAAGATGTACATTCAGTTTGACATCGTGTTGGTACTTATCAGTCTGATTCATCCCTTGGTGCTACTGTTCTTTGTTGTTGATGTTTTTTTCATCTGATATTCAGTATTGCACATGATCACCGTTGAGGTACTGCTAAGTCTTTCATATCAGCTTGACTTCTTTGGGTATTTAGCAGTCCTTGAACACTGGTTGTCTTGTGCACAGATTCGGCTCTATATCTTCTTCTCTTCAGCTCAGTGTGTTCATAGTGAATTGTAGATTGACTCAAGTATTTTACTTTCTGATCTGCCACTCTAGTTGTTGTCTTCTTGGCCCTCCCGCTCTCCGTATAGATGCCACTTCTTTGTCATACTCCTTTGTATTGAGTGAAACTTTTTCATTGTAAGACTCTCATTAGTTGTGCTTCACTCTTCTGTGGTGGTCTCACTCTCACTAAGACATTTCTCTGTTGAGCTCTATATGACTTACTTCATCTCAAGTCTACAACTCTATCTTCTTTGAAGCTTCAGCTCTTTATAGATTCATCTATCATCTTCACGTTGCAAAACACATTGACCCATCTTTCTTCTTAACGAATAACACCGACGCTCCCCACAGTGACACACTCGGCTGGATGTATTTCTTATCTAGCAGCTCTTGCAATTGCACCATCAGTTCCTTCATCTCTATCGGAGCCATCCTGTACGCGACCTACTATATCGGAGCAATTACTGGCGCTAAATCGATAACGAACTTGTTTCTCTGTCAGGCGGAAGTCTTGGCAAATCCTTTGGAAATAAGTCCGCAAAATCCCTAACAACTGGTATCTCTTCCAGTTTCACACCCTTTTTCTGAGTATCGACTATGTAAGCTAAGTACCCTACACAACCTAGACTTAATAACTTCTTGGCCTGCATAATCGTCAGACATCTTGCTTGTCTAGGCAATTTGCTACCATAGAAAACTACCTTTGACAGAGTCATAAGGTTTATACATTTCTTTTTGCAATCAATTATTGCTCCATAATTGAATAACCAATCCATTTCCAGTATCACATCAAACTCTCCAAGTTTTATTGGGATCAAATCTACGGTCAAAACATTTCCCTTAATATTCACCCTACAATTCTTGTATATGAACTTAACAGGAATCACCTCCCTATTCGCAACTTCTATGTTTAAATGGAAACTCAACTCTTCACTATATAATTCTAACCTCTTAGAAAATTCATTAGATATAAACGAATAAGTAGCACCCGAATCAAATAATACATATGCATTTATATCATTGATTGGGATAATACATGACATAACATCTTCTGATTGCACCACATCCTGCACCGTTATGTTGAAGGTTCTGGTTGTGGGTCTGTTTGATGACGTTGGTTCAGCAATAGCCAACGTACACCATTGCCACCTCCCTTGCTTCCCGTTGCCTCTCCAGCTTTCTTCTTAGGGCACTCGGGAGCAAAATGATCATTTGACCCACATGTGTAGCAAGCATTCTTCTTTGGTTGATGGAAATTTGGAGTAATGTGACCCTCATGACCACAATTGAAGCATACTTGCTTACCCCTTAAGCACACGCCAGTGTGATTCTTCCCGCATGTAGCACATGCTTCAAACTTCTTTTTCTGTTGGCTACTCTGTTGACTTTCAGTACCAACACTTGCATTCCACTTCCTCTTCAGGTTATTATTATGCCCACCACTGCTACCACCATTCCTGCCTTCACTCTCACTCTTCTTCTTTTTTTGTTCCTGATTGTACTTCGTCATAGCCTCGCCTCCACCCTCAGCGATAATCGCCTTCTCAAGCACTGCAGCAAACGGCTTCAACTGGAACATGGAGACTCTACTGTACAACTAGGGCTTCAATCCCTATTCAAATCTTCTCACCTTGCGCTCATCTATGTTAACTTGATATGGCACAAACCTCGCCAACTCATTGAACATTGTTGCATACTCCAACACAGTCATTGTGCCCTGCTTCAGCTCTAAAAACTGCACCTGCATCTGATTCTTTGAACTCTCTGGAAAATAGTTCTCGAAAAATATTTCCTTGAACCTATCACAGGCCATCACTTCCTGATCTCCTCGGGTTTTATTGGTTTGCCACAAATAACTGACCTCTGATTTCAACATAAATGTTGCAAAAATAGTCTTCTGGTCCTCACCAACTCTAGCAACATTGAAAACTTTCTCTATTTCCATGATCCAGGTCTGTGCCTCAACTGGATTCATGGACCCAAGAAATTCTGGTGGTCCAATCGCCTTGAAATCCTTAAAAGTCTCAGCTTGGTTTTGCAGTTGATTCTGCAACGCTCCCGTCAATAATGTCACCAACTGCTGAACTGGGTTAGCATCAACGATGTTGTTATTAGTAGATCCCTCAAGGGTTCTTTGTCGTGGTTGTCGTCTTAGAGGCATTTTCTGTTAAAATACACTTATTAGATTATTACTTAATCTTTTAAGTATTTTTTACTTAACTTGCACATCATAAAAGATCACCACATAACACATAACATCTTGAATAATTGTTAACTTTTATTCATTCATCATCTTTTAAAAACATAATAATGATAGCATCCCTGATATCTACGTCACTTTCCTGAACTACTAAAGTTTCAGGATAACATCATCATCATATCCCATTAGTTACATAATACTTGGGATTTACATCTTATTTATTATATCATTAATCACACAACAAATACATTCTTTACGATGACCTACTAAAATGTTGCGTAGCCTTACGACGCTCCTCTTCCATAATACAGAACATTGTTCTCACGATCTAACATATACCATGGCGGCGCTTTCGAATCGAAGTCCTGATAAGATATGACTTTGGTCTTGAGCTCGATTTATCACAATGTTGAACACACCATTCATCTCCTCCATCTTGATCTTCTTTGCTTGTACCTCTCCCTCTGCTATTTATGCACGCTGTGAAGCTTTCTCATACGCATCTTCGACTCTTTCTCTCTTGGCGGATTCCTCTTTCAAGTTATCCTTCAGCTTCGCGATCTCCTCCATCAGCTGCTCATCCTTCCCCTATGTGTGAATTAGCTTCTATTCAACATTACTCAAACGCTCATCAAGATTCCAGATCTCATCGTCCTTCTGTGCCATCAAAGTCTGACGTTCAGCTACTAGCTCCTCCAACTCCTCGACTCAATCCTGAAGCTCAATGTTGCGGTCGTATACTTCGTCATACAATGAGCTGCGATAGAGTTTGGTGGAAACTCTTCCTCCTCCTCATCCTCATCTGTCTGTGGTAACTTAACGGGCTCTTCCTCATTCGTCTCTACCACATCCTCCTCATCAGGTATGCCCTCCTGCTCAACCACTGTGACCAACAGAGATGACTCCCTTGGCAGCAATTGTGTAACGCCCCCAAATTCAGGTACTTGAAACCCGAACTTAGTGCTTTACGATACCATTTCTATGAGCGGAATAATACTAATAATAATAACAATAATATAAATATAAAACTTAATTTACATACATCAGAGTCTAATCCCAAGTACACAACCTTTACTACAATACATTACATGATAGATAATAAATATCATTGTCTTAATATTGTCTAACTATTACAAAAGATAACATAAGATTATTCTGATTGCTTTCATTTTCCCTTGTTCTGGTATGAACATTCCGGTTGATCACGCTTAGCTGAAAATATTTAAATTTAAAGCAAGAATGAGCATTAATTGATTGCCCAGCAAGGAATAGCAACAATATAAGCTGAAAGGATTAAATGTTTTCTTTGAATAACACTTCTACAACGAATCAACAGTTGTGAAGTAAGCTGAACCAATAATAACAACATACCAAATCTATCTCAAATTTTTGAAACTACGTTCTGACTATAACTGGAGATTATTTGACAGACTATGAACATTGTTTTTAATTTTCGCTAAGGTTTAGTAGAACTTCATCTGCAAACCGTCATAACTTACGGGCACGAGGGTGATCATCCCAATGCGCCCTGTATGGATAAATACTACATGCAAGAATAATATCATCGTTCACTCTATCCACCTTAGGTGCACAAAAGTTTTCCCATGTTCGGGATGTTCATACTTAGTCGGGAATCCGAACCAAAACAATCTGGTTGGATACATTAAAGTTCTATCATGATCAACAATATTTCTAAATCTGTGTCTAGTTGGATCAAGTAGCTTAGACAGCTTTTAATTAATGTATATATACATACCAGAAATCAATAGGTATGTATCAACATGTGATTAAATGTAAGACCCCAGCTTTTATAAATAAAGATGAATTTTCTATAAATATTATTTTTGAATATTATGGAATAAATTTGATATAATGTTATAGTTGTGGGTAATATTTATAAATTTTTCAAAGTATGCAAGTGGTTATATTATTCGATTGGTCGGGAATATTCGGTTTAGCGAGGAATATTCGTGACAACAACTCAATCATTGGTGGACCCTATTAATGTAATTATTGTTTCTGATTGAGAAAACGACAAAAATATTTTATTGAAATAACGGCGGAAGTTTTACTGCTGATATTTGTTGAACTACTTTTGGTAGTAAAAGTACGATGTCGTGGTTTGCATAGAAGCACACCAGTATTGATTATCGATGCTTATATGAGAAGTCACTCACTTGATTCCATTATCATCGATTAATAATATGAATTATTATAATGATAATGACGCTTTTGTTTTATTCAGTATTATTAACGTAATAAAATGTAAACATCTTTTTATATAAAATAGAATACTTTATTAAAGTTATTCTATAAATAAAATATATTATATTTTATTATGCATAGTGTTGCATAGTGTTTGCATAGTAAAATGTTTTTATATAAATAGAATATATTATATTTTATTTAAAAGATTTTGCTTTAAATATGGATCGTCGATTAAAGTAAATCAATCTGGACCGTTCATGGATTAATTACTATGCATTCTATTTTCCTATAAATAAAGCTCATTCCTTCATTATTTTCTTACGAATTCAATTGAAACTCTGTAGAGAGAAACTATAGAGAGAAAGAAGAAAAGTATTCTGCTACTTCACTTTGCCAATATTCATTTCTTCTATGGTAGGAATATTATTTGTTGTACTCGTAAGGGGTGTTATTCTTTCTTATTCATGAAGAGAACCGTTGTTATTCCATTGTTTATTATTCTGCTGGAATAACTCGTATAATGGGTTTACCCTATACTTGGTGACATTCTTCTATTATTCTCATTGGAACATCCTCGTCATGTGTTTTACACCTAACTCGGTTCCGCCTTTTTATTATTATTCTGCTGGAACATCCTCTGCATGTGTTTTACACCGGACCGGTTCCGCTCTTTATCATTCTGTTGGAATATCCTATCATGTGTGTTTTTACACCGGATCCGGTTCCATCTTTATTATTCTGTTGGAACATCTTGTTTGCAGTGAATTTCACCGACCGTTCCGTTATTATTATTCTCGTTGGAATAACTCATCTATGCAAAGTACCGCATGCATGGTGATTTCTTTTGTTATTCCATTCTTTTTTATACCCAAATTGGTTAAAACTTTGACTTATACTCCATAAAATTAGTAGAATATCCTTGATATTTGCGTTTCATCCAAAGATCTTTTCATAGAAATATTCTTCCGATCATTCTTGAATTTTACTCTACAAAACAATGTCATGTTGACAATTTGACGTTAATAATCCTCGATAAAATAATTCTTGAACTTGTTTCATTTAATTCTTATATCATTGTCATCATCCTCATGTTTATATTTTTTAAAGTCATCTGTGGCCTCAGAGTGCATAGATGGACTTGGTATGATTATGACACAGAGACTATTCGGTGTAATCATGACCGTAATGTTACAAATGATGTGGTAAAAATCCTCGATTAGTCAGTGTGCATCGATGGATGATTGTTGGCATGATCATGACCATTAATGAATACACAACTATTCTTGGCCCGTAGTGCATGAATAATTGTGGTCGTGATACTAAAGAATATCCTCGCCATAGTGCAGGGGTGATTCGATGATGTGGAATATTTATTAAAGTTTGAGTCTCAAATTTATAACAAAGATGAAAAAACTTTTAAATCATAAAAGATAGTAGATTTTATTTTCTACTTGACTTTTTTAATGGATTCTTTGGTTCCGCAGCTTAAACTTGATGTTTATTATATTTTATCGGTTTAACACTATTGAAGGCTAATGATAATTTATTCGCATTATCTTAGTCATAATATTTCTTCTTTCAGCTAGTTGAGCTCACCCTTTCTTTCACCGTTCTCTTGAAAATGAGAACATAGTCCGGACTAGCCTCGGGGAACGGAGTAATGGTCCGAGGATAAGCATTAGTAGTCCTCACTATTCGTGAAATAGTGTGATAATAATTGTAATGAGGACTCCTTTTGAGTTTGTATAATATCTAGTAGATAATATTTGTATTCAAACTCACGCTTTATGTCATATTGTACACCTATGCTTATATTAGTAAGTTGTATTTAAATTACATACCATATATATCCGACTACCCAAGATGGGTGATGTATACCCAATTTTGGGGCGCCACGGTTAGTATCGAGCTTAGGATATGATCCCCGGCTAAGATGTGAGAATAGTACTAGGAGGGGAGAGAGCGGGGAATACCTTCGCTAGTATGACCTACCTAAGTTTATGTGCTATTTTATTGGTGGTCATTGTAATATAGGATAATTTGTTACACGTCAATTAACCTTTTATTTTGTGGCGAGATTCTAAAAATGACATCCGAGAATGTTGAGAATAGCAATGGAGCACAAAGCGATCGTTGATTCGCCACATATCAATAATCGTGATAATGTGCATCGTGAAGGCGATAATCCTCATGCAAACAACAACACCGACCAAATGATGAATGATCAAATGTTCGTAGGCTTTATGCAATTTATGCAACAAAGAAAGCGAGAGCGACTCTCGCCCAAAACGTAGGTGGAAACACGGAAAACTCTCGGTGGTCACCGCTAAACAATTCAAAGAGCTGGGACCACCGGAGTTTAAGGAGAGCCAAAACCACTTCGGTGGAAGCATGGATAAAGCAGACACCAAGATATTTGATGTCTTGGGATGCTCCGAGGAGCAAAAGGTTCCCTTCACGCCTTTATGTCATGGCGGAGAGAGGCGACATTGGTGGGAATCGGTAAAACGTACTCAACCCACTTTGTCAAGATATCTTGGGAGAATTTCCGTGAGTCGTTCAACGACAAATACTTTCCCGAAAGTATTCGCCACATGAAGGAGGTGGAGTTTATCAAGTTGGAACAAAACAATATGATCAGTGTCGTAATCACGAGGCAAAATTTGCGAGTTATCTCGATTTCAAGTCCCACTTAGTGGATAATGAAGAAAGAATGGCGCGAATGTTTTTAAGAGGTTTGAAGTCGGAGATACGTCAACATCTTATTTCTCATAAACTGTGTTTGTATTCAGATGTTGTAAATAGGGCTCAGTTAGTGGAACGCGATAACGAGTCAACACAACTAAAAGAGAGCGGTAGACAAAATTATAATACCAAATGAGAGTAGTCATCGCGGTGACAACAAGCGTGGAGGGAATCAATAAAGCGGATATGGTAACCACTTCGGTGGTAATCGTACAAAATAATAAGAATGGACATTTCAAGAAACGGAGATTCAACGGTGATGGAAAGACGTCGAGACCAAAGACCAGTTGTTAAGGAAGGAGAAAGACCACCTATCATATGCTTCAAATGCGAGGAGAGGGACACATCGATCAAATCTGCGCCACGCCGTCCAAAGCATGTTATAATTGTGGAAGAGAAGGTCACTTAGCTCGATTTTGTCGCCATCAAGACAAATTCAACTAGGATGGAGGCACCAAAGGTCATCCCTGAAAAGTCAAAACCTAGAGTCTGAGGAGAGGCGTTTGTTGTGACCTCCTGGAGAACAAGGAACCCAATGAGGTCATCACAGTAAGCTTATCATAAACTCTATCTATACTTTATTTGATACCGGTTCTACCCATTCTTTTATTTCTCCTACTTGCAGCTCATCGATTAAATTTGACTCGAGAGAATTAGACTTTAACTTATCTGTGGAAACTCCGTTGGGAGAAACCTTCATTACATCCAATCGCTTATAAGTCTTGTTTGGTTCAAAAACGGTACCTCACATTACACGTCGATCTTATTTCATTAAAAATACTTGCATTTGACGTGATTCTGTGGATTGATTGGTTAACTACTTATCATGCAAAATTGATTGTTTTCGTAAGGTTGTTAGCTTTCATATTCCTAATCAACCTATTATGCTAATTCAAATGACCAAACCATTAAAATAAATCACGGTCATCTCAAGCCATAAAGCTATTCGTTTATTGAAAACGGATGTCAAGCTTTCTTAGCTCATATCATGATTTAAACAAAAATACGCCGCTTTTGAACGATATTTCTATTGTTAATAAATTTCCGACGTATTCCCCGAAGAACTTCTGGCCTACCCCGGCGTGAAATTGAATTTTGTATCGACCTTGAACCCTAGTGACAAAACCTATTTCCAAAGCCCCATATCGAATTGCTCCTATTGAACTTCGTGGAGTTAAAGTCCCAACTACAGAATTGTTAGACATCGGCTTTATTCGTCCCTAGTACTTCTCCATGGGGTGCTCCCTGTTCTATTCGTGAAGAAGAAAGATGGGAGTATGCGATTTTGTATTGATTATCGGGAGTTGAATCATGTCACCATCAAAATAGGTATCCATTGCCACGTATTGATGACTTGTTTGACCCGATTGCAAGGAGCCAAATTCTTTTCAAAGATTGATCTTCGTTCCTGGATATCACCAATTGAAGATTAGAACCGTGACATTCCAAAGACGGCTTTTAAACTCCTGCATGCGGGCATTATGAATTCTAGTCATGTCCTTTGGATTGACTAATGCTCCTCGCGCCTTCATGGATATGATGAACCGAGTATTCAAGTAATATTTAGATCACTTTGTAGTCGTCTTTATTGATGACATCCTTATTTATTCCAAAAGCCGTGAAGATCATGAGCAACACTTGAGGCTGACACTCCAAAAGCTTCGTGAATATAAGCTTTATGCCAAGTTGAAGAAATGCGAGTTCGGCTTGAAGAAGTAGCATTCCTTGGGCACGTGGTATCAAGTCATGGAATATCCGTTGACCCAAAGAAAGATCAAGCTATTCAAAGTCGAGAACAACCTAAATCGATGACCAAAAAGTAACGAGCTTTCTCGGTTTAATTTGGTTATTATCGGAGATTCGTGGAAGGATTTTCTCGAATCGCTACTCCATCGACTCGGTGACTCGAAAAGATACAAAGTTCTATTGGAGCGAAGAATGTGAGAAGAGTTTTCAAGAACTCAAGAGAGACTTATTTCAAAGACTGCTCGGCAATACCATCCGGCTCGGAGGGATTTGTCATCTACAAAGTGATGCTTCTCGCAAAGGGTTGGGATGTGTTCTCATGCAACATGGAGAAGTTATAGCCTATGCCTCGCGACAACTCAAAGAATATGAGAGGAATTATCCTACTCATGATCCGGAGTTAGGCAAATTGTTGTCTTTCTTCACTTAAAATTTGGAGGCATTACTTGTATGGGGAGAAAGTGGAAATCTTTACGGATCATAAAAGCCTCAAATATTTCTTCACTCAAAAGGAACTCAACATGCGACAACGACGTTGGCTTGAACTGCTGAAAGATTATGATCATACCATCCAATACCATCCTGAAAAGCGAACGTGGTAGTAGACGCATTGAGTAGAAGATCATATGCAAGCACGAAAAGAGTGCGTTATTGTCAACACAAAAGGCCCATTTTGTGTGACTTGCAAAGGATGGAGATAGAGTTAAAGACTCTGTGGACGCATGTGATGATAGCTTAATATACGAGTAGAACCGACTTTAATCGATAAAGTTAAAGTCGCTCGAGCTACTGACACTGGAGCCGATGCGTATGAGGAAGAAAGTGCAAGAAGGTGGTATCTTAGGAAGCAAGAATCGATGAAGAAGGAATACTTGAGTCAACTCCGCACTTTGTGTTCCTAACGACCCTGATTTAAAGTATAATATCATGACGGAGGCGCACAACACACCATTTGCAATCCATCCTGGGAGTACCAAAATGTATCATGATATTCGTCATACATTTTGGTGGAGCAATATGAAGAGAGAGATAGCACTGTTTATCTCAAGGTGTCTAACTTGTCAACGAGTTAAAGTGGAGCATCAAGTACCAAAAGGTCCATTGCAACCACTTGAAATTCTAGAATGGAAGTGGGAGCACATTACCATGGATTTCATTACCGGTCTTCCTAAGGTTTCTCAAGGCATTGATGCGATTTGGGTCATTGTTGATAGATTGACCAAGTCTGCTCATTTCTTACCGATACGAGAAACTTATACACTTGAACGTCTTGCTCGTATGTACATAAACGAGATTGTAAGATCGCATGGTATCTGCCGGTATCCATAGTTTCCGATCGAGACCCAAGATTCACTTCACGATTTTGGGTTAGTTCATAAAAAGCTATGGGCACAGACTTACGATTTAGCTTTCGGCATATCATCCTCGAATTTGACGGACGATGGAGAGGACTATTCAAACTCTTGAAGATCTATTAAGACTATGTGTCCTTGATTTCAAGGGAGTTGGGACAAGTTCTTACCATCGGTGGAGTTTTCCTACAACAGCTTATCAAGCAAGTATCGGCATGGCTCCATTCAAGCGTTGTATGGAAGAAAGTGTCGTTCTCCAAGATCTTTGGATGAGGTGGGTGAAGCAACGTTGTTGGGACCGGAGTTGGTACGCATGACTACTGTAAAAGATTCAAACGATCCGACAATGTATAAAAACCTCACAAAATCGATAAAAGAGTTATCTTTGATCTTCATCGAAAGGACGTGGAATTCGATATAGAGATCATGTGTTGTTAAGAGTCGCTCCATGGAAAGGAGTTACAAGATTTGGAAAGAGAGGAAAACTTAATCCTCGATTCATCACCCATTTTAATCCTCGATCGTGTAGGAACCGCGGCCTATAGACTCGCTTTTTCTCGCCGAATATGTCTCGTGTTCATAACGCTTTTCACATATCCATGTTACGTAAATATGTGAAAGACCCGAACCATATTATTGAGTTAGAACCCTACGAAATAGCGGAAGATTTGACGTATGAAGAGGTTCTGTTCAAATTTTGGATAAGAAGGAACATATTCTACGCTCCAAGGTTATACCTCAAGTCAAAGTTTTGTGGAGGAACCACGATGTTGAGGAAATGACTTGGGAGTTAGAATCAAAAATGAAATCAAGGTATCCTTACCTCTTCGACATACCAGTATCGCACCCTAATTTCGAGGGCTTAAATTTCATAAGAAGGGAGGTTGTAAGACCCGACTTTTATAAATAAAGATGAATTTTCTATAAATATTATTTTGAATATTATGGAATAAATTTGATATAATGTCATAGTTGTGGGTAATATTTATAAATTTTACAAAGTATGCAAGTGGTTATATTATTCGATTGGTTCTGAAATATTCGGTTTAGCGAGGAATATTCGTATAACTACTCAATCATTGGTGGACCCCATAATGTAATTATTGTCGGATTGAGAAAACGACAAAAATATTTTATCAAATAACGGCGGAAGTTTTACCGGTTGATACTTTGTTGAACTACTCGCTAGTAAAAGTACGAATGAATACGTGGTGGTTGCATAGTAGCACCATGGTATTGATTATCGATGCTTATGTGAGAAGTCACTCAGTTTGATTCCATTATCGATTAATAATATGAATTATTATAGCGATAATGACGCTTTTGTTTTATTCAGATTATTAACGTAATAAAATGTAAACATCTTTTTATATAAAATGTAATACTTTATTAAAGTTATTCTATAAATAAAATATATTATATTTTATTATGCATAGTGTTATATAGTGTTTTGCGTAGTAAAATGCATAGTT
This sequence comes from Panax quinquefolius, assembly GCA_020205615.1. Lineage (NCBI taxonomy): Eukaryota > Viridiplantae > Streptophyta > Magnoliopsida > Apiales > Araliaceae > Panax > Panax quinquefolius. The sequence continues at coordinate 61,577,346 of CM035151.1, forward strand.
TGCATAATGTTTGCATAGTAAAATGTTTTTATATAAATAGAATATATTATATTTTATTTAAAAGATTTTGCTTTAAATATGGACCGTCGATTAAAGTAAATCAACTGACCGCTCATGGATTAATTACTACGCATTCTATTTTCCTATAAATAGAAGCTCATTCCTTCATTATTTTCTTACGAATTCACCAAACTCTAGAGAGAAAACTATAGAGAGAAAGAAGAAAAGTATTCTCGCTACTTCACTTCGCCAATATTCAATTCTTTCTAAGGTAGGGAATATTATTTGTTGTACTCGTAAGGGTGTTATTCTTTCTTATTCATGAAGAGAACTGTTGTTATTCCATTGTTTATTATTCTGTTGGAATAACTCGTATAATGTGGTTTACCCTATACTTGGTGACATTCTTCTATTATTACATTGGAACATCCTCGTCACATGTGTTTTACACCTTACTGGTTCCGCTCTTTTATTATTATTACTCGCTTGGAACATCCTCATCCGTGTTTTTACACCTTTACCTCGGTTCTGATCTTTATTATTCTCGCTTGGAACATCCTATCATGTGTTTTTACAATTTGACCGGTTCCGCTTTTATCATTCTGTTGTAATATCCTATCCGTGTGTTTTACACCGGATCCGGTTCCATCTTTATTATTCTGTTGGAACATCTTGTTGGTGCAGAATTTCACCGACCGGTTCCGTTATTATTATTCTTGTTGAATAACTTTTGTCTGGCGCGGTACTGCATGCATGGTGATTTCTTTTGTTATTCCATTCTTTATTATACCCAAATTGGTTAAAACTTTGACTTCTATACTCCATGAAATTAGTAGAATATCCTTGATATTTGTGTTTCATCCAAAGATCTTTTCATGGAAATATTCTTCCGATCATTCTTGAATTTTACTCTACAAAACAATGATCATGTTGACAATTTGGGCGTTAATAATTCCCCGGATAAAATAATTCTTGAACTTGTTTTATTGAATTCTTATATCATTGTCATCATCCTCATGTTTATATTTTTTTTAAGTCATCTCATGGCCTCAGTAGTGCATAGATGGACTTGGTATGATTATGACCGAGAGACTATTCTTGTAATCATGACCGTAATGTTATAAATGATGTGGTAAAAATCCTCGATGGTAGTAGTGCATTGATGGACGATTGTTGGCATGATCATGACCATTAATGAATACACAACTATTCTCGGCCGTAGTCATGAATAATTGTGGTCGTGATACTAAAGAATATCCTTGGCCAGTAGTGTGGGGGGTGATTCGATGATGTGGAATATTTATTAAAGTTTTGAGTCTCAACTATAACAAATGATGAAAAACCTTTAAATCATAAAAGATAGTAGATTTTATTTTCTACTTGACTCTTTTTAATGGATTCATTGGTTCACCGCAGCTTAAACTTGATGTTTATTATATTTTATCGGTTTAACACTTTGTTGAAGGCTAATGATAATTTATTCGCATTATCTTAGTCATAATATTTCTTCTTGGGCTAGTTGAGCTCACCCTTTTCTTTCACCGTTCTCTTCGTGAAATGAGAACATAAATTGGGACGAGTCGAGAACCGGAGTAATGGTCCGAGGAGGATAGCATTAGTAGTCCTCACTATTCGTGAAATAAAGTGATAATAATTGTAATGAGGACTCCTTTTGAGTTTGTATAATATCTAGTAGATAATATTTGTATTCAAACTCACGCTTTATGTCGATTGCATACAGCGCTTATATTAGTAAGTTGTATTTAAATTACGTACCATGTATCCGACTACCCAAGATGGGTGATGTATACCTAATTTTGGGGCGATTACATTAAATACAATGATTATTCAAGTGGGGACACTTGTCAACCCTATATATGAATTAACGAAAGCGTAACAAATATCCTAATTATACAATAATACAACGATGATGGATAATGTAAGAACTTATATGAATACAAAGATTGGATACATAATCAATAACAATAGAGTTAATAATCCGCACAATAATATGATTACAAACTTTCTTACTCATGTCCATTGCATAAAGAAAATGCAAAGTTAGGATACTTGCATAATGTAAAGAATAGTTCGGATATTGCTTTTTTCAGCTGCTTCTTCATAACGCAACTTAGTTTTATCTTTTATACAAAAACCTATCATTAATAAGATCATTCGCTCGATTAGAATAATATATCATATCACATAAGATCGCTAATTACAATTGACATAACATAATCACATTGTCACATATGTTTAATACCGTTGTTTCACAAACAAATACGTGTCTAATCAAATTATATAAGTCCAAATCAATTTTCAAACATGCTTGATGTCACCTACGACTTTATCGGCAAATATCGAGTCTAAGACTCATCATTCCGTAGTTCAATATTCGTTTAGATATTTTAAATATCACTCGTATTATTTTTCATAGCCTTATAATAATTTTTAAATAATTATTATAATTTATCATGATTTTTTTCAAACACCGGAATCATTATTAAATAATTTAAATATTAAATAATTCTATTATCATTAATATTTAATTAATATTAAACTATTAATGAAACTATTGCCAAAATATTAAAGTCATATATAATAACTCAAAATATTTTTAAAGTATTAATATTACCCTTAAATGATTTTTAAACATTTAAAATTATTTTTAAATAATTACCATTAATATTAGAATATTAATTTATTATTTATCAAAATATTAAAAGTGATTTATTATAACTTAAAATATTTTTAATTCATTTATTTCTTTTTAAATCAATAAAACTATTTTTAAACTATTTATTTAATATAATTATTAAATAAACTTAATATCATTAATATTAATTTATTAATGAAATTTGCCATTAAATATCAAAAGTTATATTTTATAACTTAAAATATTTTTAAGTTATTTATTTTCATTTAAAATGATTTTTATAATATTAAAATTATTTTAATTAATTTATTTAATATAATTAACAAATAAATATAATATCATTAATATTTAATAATTAATGAAACTTATCTTAAAATATTAAAAGTTGTGTTTTATAACTTAAAATATTATTAAATACCTTATTATTATTTAAAATGATTTTTAATACAATAAAATTATTTTAATTAATTTATTTAATGCATTTATTGGATAAATTAAATACCAATAATATCCAAATAAATACTAATATTTAAGAAAACTATGTCAAATTATTAAAAGTTCATTTTTATAACTTAAAATAATTTTTTAAACTATTTTTGTAATTTTTAGAATTTATTTACTATTTTTAAATAATTTTTAGAAATTAACTAAATTAATTTTTTACTAAGTCTGTCGCTAAAGCCCTTTCGCGACAGTAAGTGTCGCCTTAGGTGTTCTTGCGAAACCCAGAACACTCAAAAGTCAGTTTCGAGTGACCATGTTTGACCATCAATAAATCAGCGTGAAATGTGTTTTTGGGCTAGCTAATGTTTGACTCTTGTAGAACTAGTGTAACACTACATGTAACAACCAATAACCAGGTTATACATCATCACAATCAAAAGTTATTAAGCTTTGAACTAGCTGTCAGAACGCGTTCATCATATTCTCAAAAGCCCCGAATTTTTTCAAATACGGCTCAATAACGCTTTTGTTGACCTTATTTCAGTCAATCGGTTCATGTTATAGTTGTGTTAGACGTCGGGCCTTGTTGACTAACTAACAGGGTATATATTGTGATCAATGTGAAAGCCTAAACATCAACCACAAGAAAGATCTAAGCCATCAAAGTGGCTGTCAGAGGCTGTTCTTCATTTCTGGGTTACCCAGAAATGAAGAACAGGTCGTGGGTCTCACTTTGGGCTTCCACTACCTGCTAGTCTTGTAATATTTTTATGATCTAAGAGTTGTAGTGCGTAGCTAACATGTAGGTGAAGAGATCTATTACATATAAACATCATAACCACAACAAAATCTCTAGATCCATGTCGGTCAAACCATGTCAGAGATGGTGTTCATACGTTTTCTAGGTTACCCAAAAAATAGAAACGTGATCGAGCTACCTGGTTTGACTTAAATCCATCCTGTTAGTCATCTAGGTTATATAAAAGCTTGAATATGTAGTACATATACCATACTATAACATGTAAACAACAGCAAAAACAAATCGACAAACACACGAGAGATCTGTACTCAAGAACTTATTATCAGAACGTTCTGGGTAAGTTTCTGGGTTACCCAGATTTTAAAAGTCATGGTCGGTCAACGACCTTTGACTGTGATAATCTGACATTCTAAGCATGATCTGGTCCTGATACATGTTCTAGATTACAGACCTCATATCACATTACATGATCAAACCTTTAAACAACAAATTACATACACAGGATGAGATGTAGATGGTCTGACATTCATTGTCAGACCTTAAAAACAAAATTTTCCAATTTTTGTAAAACATCAAATTCGAGCCTCTAGATGTTATGGATCTAACATCTAGCAACCCAGATTATCTATGTACACTATAAACAACATGTTTTAACATTAAATCATAACATCTAACATGACCTTCAAGATCAGATTATAAATTAGGGTTTTGTATCTCTCTTTAAAAATCTTGATTCTTATCTTCTGATCTGTTTGTGCATTTCGTGGGGCTTGATTTTGGAACTAAAATGCCTTATAGTTTCGGAGGTTTGGTAGAGAGAAAAGTTGATTGAGAGTTAGATGGTCAAATGAGCAATTTTGGTAGCTTTCTCTCTCTTAATCAATATGTACAACATGTATGCAGTGTATGTGGATGTGTCATGGCTGATAGTTGTAGCTTGTAGGCTCATAGCTTAGACTAGGGTGGCTTGCCAAGATATTGCTAGATTTGGTTATCAATAATTCACCAAATGGGACAAAAAGGGTAAAATAGCCATTTGGTTATTAATTTTAATGGTATCCTTGTCTATGACACTTAAATCTAGGGTTTAATCATTAGATTTTAAACCTTAAAGTTTCTCAAATAATTTCTAGGGTTTGAAAAATAAAAATTGAAGTGTAACAAAATTTTAATTAAAACACACTAATTAAAATTAGGGTTTTTAATAGAAATTAGGGTTTAAATAATTAGGATTCCTTAATATCATTAGGGTTCCCAAATTAATAATTCAATTTGCTAAAATAATAGTTAAGGTTTCTAAAATTTGCAATTAGGGTTCCTAATTAGCAAATTAGGGTTTTCAAATATTAATTAGGTTTTTTTTTCTAATTAACAGAAATTCTGTAATATGCAACATAATTATATAACACAATTCGTAACTGATCTTAAATTCCAGTTTTGAGTTTCCAATTATGGTTTATGACCGTAATACTAGGGTTTGTTGTCATACACCATAATTGACTAACCAATATCATATAATGCATATATTTATAACACAGAAAAATAATATTATATTTAATATAATATTATTATTCTCATTCATTGCTCAAAATCCAAAATTAGGGTTTGGATTCCATATCCGATTTATCTTTCATATATAGCATTATTAATTAAGTTAAAAATAATTAACTTAATAATCAACTAAAATTCATAGAATAAAATAGTAATTATAATAATTCCAATAATCATCTCATATATTATTTAAATAATATGAAAATCATATTTTCTTAGAAAATAAATGATAAAGACATTTCTACTATAAAATTAATTATTATAAGTATATACCTTATAATGAGCAAAAATTCTAAAATAAAATTATTTGAAATTCTTCATGAAATAAATAAAATTTATTTATCTCATATATACATACACATTACTTGCACATATTACCATCTTTAAAATAAATAATAAAAAAAATTAATATGCAAAATTTCTTATTTAATTATATACTCCCTTCGTCCCATAGTTATATGCTATTTTTCTTTGCACATAGTTTAAGAAAATCAGTTAAGTGGAAATTTTTAACATAAATTTTCCACATATACCCCTTAATATGGAATTAATGAATAAGTTAATTACTCCTTACTTATCACACTAGAACTCTCAACTTCATTGATTGACGTGTACTGACCATTAAAATCCATAAATTTTAACCAAAGAGAATACAACAACATTAAATGTGGTGATAAAAATAATGACATTGAATGTTGTTTCTTCAAAAAAGGAGTAATGGTTGAATATTTATTATAAGGGCATAAAAGTAAAACAATGAACCAACTAAATTTTATAAATAGTAAGTAGCCTATATATTGGGACATCTCAAAATGGAAAATCAGCCTATAACTATGGGACGGAGGGAGTAGAAAATATCAGATTATTACAAGTTGTTCCCAGACCACCTGAATATCTCGAGGCTCCTCCTCTCTAGGCATCTGAGGTCCCTCCTCCCTAGCCTGACTAGATTCTCCCACAATAGCCATCCCGACAACAAAACTGTAAGTATTTAATTACTAATTGTCACTATTCGACACTCACTAACATAGAAGTGTAGGGGTTTCGATACAGAAATGCACAGCGGAAATTAAAATTTTAAAGTGCAATTTCGAAACCCTAAAACAGGATCCATGTGAAAAATAATTAATTCAGTGGTTAGAAAATATACCGATTAAGAAAGCTAGAAATTGATGCGGTCGAATCTCCAACACAATCCAACGGAACAACGTCTCTATGGTATCCACACGATCGAACGCTCGCGAATCGTCGCACGATTCTGCAATTGAAGGGAGTTGCAGTACTAGCCACCAAAGGAGCAGGTTTTCGAACTTTTCTCTAGTCTCTCTCTAAGAACGGCTAGGGTTTGTGAGGTTATGATCGTTAACCCTAGCTGCTACATATCATATATATAGCGGTTAAAAAGCATTAATCCAAAACCCTTTTAAAATATGAAATTATTTATATATATATATATCTTAATTAAGTCTTACTTAATTAATATACCTATATATAAATTATCCTATTAATTTAAATTCGTAATTTAAATATTATCAATCATATAGACATATTTAAATCTTTATAATTTAAATTAATTCCCTTTTAATTACGTTCTATGTGTGTGACCTTATAGGTTATTATTACGTTGGCAATAATTTTAAAATCATATTATAAAATTATAAGCGATGAAAGCGATTCTAGTAATGCATCACTTTGCTACCCAAGTAATAATAAGATCGATGATTCGATGCAACCTTTTCATGACCAATGTTTTAATGTAATTTAATCCTTTTAACCTTGACATCCTAGATTAAACTCGAGTCATGGAATATGTCATACTCTTCATAATTTAATCTGAGTTTTCTTGATCAATGAGTAGACTATATGAAATAAATCACTATTTGAGCATGGCCATGCATTTCATAGTCCTACCCAATCAAGAGGCCTATGGATATCACCCCTAATATATAGGAGGGTTAAATTCCATCTAGATCACTCATATTTCTCACACAATTCATGATGTACCCAATAATCACCTTTATAGTCCACCCTATTAAAGGTGACCTTTGATGATATCAAAGTACATAAATTCTCGTGTAGTAATATAGTGATTTCAGGTCGGAGGACCATTACATCATTGTCACTATGAGAATCGTTAATGACACTTCGATGCTCCATATAGAATTCTCATGGTGGGTATGTCCAGTACATCGTTCTCTAACATGTACCTATGCATTGACTTAATATCTCATATATTTATGACCAGTGAGATTTGTTCATCAGTCAATCCAATACTAGTCTTAATGCATCATTGTTGTCCTATCAACAATGATACTCGACTAGGGACATTTAAGAACAATGATACTAATTGTAATTATATAATCTCATGTTCAAGTCACATACTTGAAACTATATAATTTGTATCAATATTCTAAGGATTTTTATTATGTTAATATTTATATAACGCAGTAAATAAAATTATAATAAAATCATTCATTTATTCAATCAAATATAATATCAAAATGTTAAGCAATTATATCAAATAATTGGCCTCTAGGGCATAAACTCTAACAATAAGTTGCAACCACATAAGCACATAAAAATGTTTTATTATTTCTTTCTTAAAACTCAATAAGAGTTTATCACCACTATCTTTTCAAAGGTTACTTCTTAAGGTTTTCCCCCCACCTAAGGTTCATAACCTAAAGCTTTGATACCAACTTGTGACACCCCCAAATCTGGGTACTTCATTCCCACAAGATTTGGTGTTCACGTTCCATTCATTCATTTCTAACTACCCAAATATAATAAAATTTAAACAATAAATCTTCCCATTAAAGGGTTACATAACTTAATCAATAAAACTCCCAGGTTATATAACCTTTAAAACATTCATCAAATACGGAAAAATAAATAATTACATCTCATAATTAAAATAAAGTCTGACAATATAAAAGTTAATAAATTTACAAGTCTTCAACACTTGTTCATTTTTCCTTTCCCTTCGCTAGTGGTAGGTTCATCGACCTTCTCAACTTTAGTTGTAATGGTTATATAAGCAAGAGTGAGCAAAACAAATGCTCACTTGAAATGACAATGAATAATAACAACATAATAACTGCCAATGAATAAGCTCAATAGATCTGAATTGTAAGACCCCGAATTTTACGAAATGAAAGTATTCAATTTTTATAATTATTATTCTATTTAATAAATGGTTAAATTGAGAAAGGGTTAAAGTTAAGGGTGACATGTGAAAATTTTGCAAAGTAAACAAGTTGATATAAAATATTCGTTGTGTCGGGGAATATTCGATTGGTTGAAGAATATTCGTTTTAACAGGGAATATTCATATGACGGCACAATCAGTGGTGAACCCCACAACGGAAGTATTGTCGTATTTAGAAAACGACAGTATTATCTTTTTATAAATAACGGCGAAAGTTTTACCGTTAAACTGTTGAACTACCCGGTAGTAAAAGTAAAGTAATACGTGTGGTTGCATAGTAGCACACGGTATCGATTATTGATGCTTACATAAGATGTCACTCAGTTATACTCAATTATTACTACAGTAATTACTGAATCATATCTCTCATATTATTGATTCAATTATTGTCACAGTATAATCTGCATAATATTTTATATTATTAAATCAATAATTGAGACGACAAAATTATTCATATTATTATTTGCAATATTGACAATGTCTAGAAGTTCTATCAAGGAGAGGTTTGGTCACCTACTTGCGCGCTAATAATGAGAAATCCTTATCGGAAAGCCCCCACTTTCTTGGGAACAACCTGGTTGTTAAATATTGTGAGTTATAATATTAATGATGAATAAGTTCGTGTTGATTAAAGATGAAATTGATAGTTCCATTGTGTTGGAATTATTAGTGTTAGTGGAAATTGACAATTATTTCGATGATAATTAATGTCTGGAGGTTACATTGATCAATCGGGTAATTCACCGAATAAATGAGCAATTAATTGCTATTAATTCACATGATTATAACTATTTGTTCACATGTGTGTACTATTGATTCACATTCTTTTACTATTAGGGGTGGTGGTGCAGGATTGATAATACTTGTATGACTAAGTTAAAAATGGAGGTATAGATGGAGGTACTATACTGTAATTATTTTTTTCACATGTTTAGAACTATTGAGTCACGTGATTTACTATTAATTCACATGATTTACTATTAGGGGAGGTAGTGCAAGTTTGATAATACTTGCAGGACTAAATTAAAAATGAAAAAAAAGGAAGGTATTATACTGTAATATTTCGAGCCCCAAAATGTGCAATTATCGAAGCTATATTTTCCTATAAATAGAAGCTCATTCTTCCTTCATTTCTCACCAATTCACTAAAGCTATAGAGCAATTATTATAGAGAGAAATTATAGAGAGAAAGAAGAAGAGAAGTCTGCTACCTCACTATTCCAGTATCCATCTTCTTCTAAGGTAAGGGGTATTATTTCTTTCGTATTCATGAAGAGAGCTTCTGTTATTTCATTCTTTATTATTATATTGGAATAACCTGTCTATGTGAAGTACCGCATATATGGTGAAATTCTTCTGTTATTCCATTCTTTATTATTATGTTGGAATAACTTTTATCATGCAAGTCTGCATACACGGTGAAATTCTTCATTATTCCATTTTTATTATTCTGTTGGAATATCACATGCATGTGAATTACGCATGACCTGGTTCCATTCTTTATTATTCTGTTGGAATATCCTGTCTGTGCGTATTACGAATGACCTGGTTCCGTTCTTTATTAATCTGTTGGAATAACTTGTCTGTGCGGTCTATCGCATGCATGGTGAATTCTTCTATTATTCCATTCTTTATTATTTTGTTAGAATAACCTGTCTATGTGGATTACCGCATGCATGGTGAATGACATTTCTTATTCATTATTTTTAAATTGTGGAAATGATCTGTCTACGTGGATTACCGCATGGCGGATGAAAATCCATTTGCAGCCAGATATTCTATTATACTCGTATGAGATATCATTTCTTTTGTACTCGTCATGAAATATCATTTTATTTGGTATTTTATTTACGAGTTACTATTCACGGGGTACTATTCACCCGAAAAATATATTTCTCTTCTGTCCAAATTATTTTTGGTACATGAATATTATTCTTGAATTTTACTCTACAAAGAAGTATCATGTTGACAAGTTGGACGTTATTGATTTCTGGATAAATTAAATTATAAATCTTTAAAATTTATCCTTGAACTTGTTTTATTGAATTATTATGTGACGCCCCCAAAATCGGTATACATCACCTATTCTGAGTCGCCAAATACATGGTACAAAATTCAAATACAACTTAATTATACAATAGTCGTGTAAAATACGACTAAACATATGTTGTGAGTTTTAATACAAATATTGTCATCTAGACAATATACAAACTCAATGGTGTCCTCATTACATTTATTATCACACTATTTCACAGAATAGTGAGAACTACTAATGCACCGCTCTAGACCATCACTCTGTTTCCCAGACTAGTCCTGCTTTACATTCTCATTTCAAGAAGAACAATGAAAGCAAAAGGGTGAGCTCAACTAGCCCAAAGAAGAAATATTATGACTAAGATAATGCGTAATAAATTATCGTAGCTTTCAACAGTGTTAAGCTGATATAATATAACAAACATCAAGTTTAACTGCAGCGGAACAAGCAATCCATTAGAAGAGTCAAGTAGAGAATAAAATCTACTATCTTCTATGATTTAAAAGGTTTTTCATCACTTTTATCGCTGACACTCAGCTTAATAAATAATCCACATCATCAAATCATCCCTGCGCTACAAGACAAGGATATTCTTTAGTATCACGACCACGAATTATCCATGCACTACGGGCCAAAGATAATCGTGTTTTCATCAACGGTCCTGATCATGCCATAAAATAATTCATCTTTGCACCTTTGGCCGAAGAGAATCCATAGCCATAATCATACCAAAAATTTTCCATCAATGCACTACGGGACAATGAGGATTTTTTTTCACATCATTTGTAACATTACGATCATGATTATACCGAATAATCCCTGGTCATAATCATACCAAGTCCATCTATGCACTACAGGCCACAGATGACTTTCAACATAATATAAACATGAGAATGATGACAATGACATAATAATTCAATAAAACAAGTTCAAGAATTAATTTATCCAGGAACCAATAATGTCCAAATTGTCAACATGATACTGCTTTGTGGAGTAAAATTCAAGAATGCTCAAAAGAATATTTCCATGAAAAGATACTGGTTGAAGCGCAAATATCAAGGATATTCCACTAATTTCATGGAGTATAGAAGTCAAAACTTTAACCAACTGAGTATAATAAAGAATAGAATAACAAAAGAAATCACCGTACATGCGATGTAATCGCATGATAAATGTGTTATTTCAACGAGAATAATAAATAACGGAACCGGTGTCACGCGTAAAAAGCATGCATGTGGATGTTCCAATAGAATGATAAAGAAAATAAACCGAGTCATGCGTAAACGCATTGAGATAGGATATTCCAATGTAATAATAAATAATGGAACCGTGTCATGCGTGAAGCGCACGTGCATGGATATTCCAAATGTAATAATAAATAATGGAACTAGGTCAATGCGTAAGAGCGCACACGGGGCATAATATTCCAACAGAATAATAAATAATGGAATAACAGAAAAATTTCACAATGTATGCGGTACTTCGCATAAATAGGTTATTCCAACATAATGATAAAGAATGGAATAACAATAGAATTCACCAGGCATACGATAAACCGCACAGACAGGTTATTCCAACAGAATAATAAAGAATGGAATAACAAAAAAAATTCACCATGTATGCGATACTTCGCATAAACAGGTTATTCCAACATAATAATAAAGAATGGAATAACATAAGAATTTCATCATGTATGCGGTAATTCGCATAAACAGGTTATTCCAACATAATAATAAAGAATGGAATAACAGAAGTTCTCTTCACGAATAAGAAAGAAAGAATACCCCTTACGAGTACAATAAATAATATCCCCTACCTTAAGAAGAAGAATACTGGATATAGAAGTAGTGAAGTAGCAAAACACTTTTCTTCTTTCTCTCTATAGTTTCTCTCTCTAGAGTTTCAGTGAAATCGTAAGAAATAATGAAGGAATGAGCTTCTATTTATAGAAGAATGGGCTGTATAGTAACTAATTCATGAATGGTCCAGATTGATTTACTTTTAACGGACAGTCCATATTTGAAACAAAATCTTTTAAATAAAATATAATATATTCTATTTATAGTCTAATAAAACGAATAACTTTATAAAAGTATTATGTTTTTATATAAAAACTATGATTTTACTATGCAAAATACTATCTGCAGCATTATGCAACACTATACGAATGCACTTTATAATATACTATGCGTAATAAAATATAATATATTATATTTATACTCTAATAAAACAAATAACTTTATAAAAGTATTTTATTTTATATTAAAAAGATTTTACTAAGTAAGAAAATACTATAATACTAATAGAATATAATATATTCTATTTATAGAATAACTTTATAAAAGTATTCTGCTTATATATAAAAAGCTTTTCTCTGCTTTTATTACATTAATAATACTAATAAAACAAAACCGAGTGACTTATCACGTAACATCAATAATCAATACCATGTGCTACTATGCAACCACGCCAGACATCGCATTTTTTTACTACAGAGTAGTTCAACAGTATTAACGGTAAAACTTTCGCCGTTATTTTCATAAAATATTTTTGTCGTTTTCTCAATCCGACAATAATTCCGGTGTGGGGTCTACCAATTATTGTACCGGCGTACGGATATTCTCCGATAAAAAGAATATTCCCCGACCAGTCAAATATTATACAACAACTTTCATACTTTTCAAAATTTATAAATACTACCCACAACTATAACACTATCTCAAATCCACACCATAATATTCAAAAAAATATTTTGAGAAAATTAAATCTTTATTCATAAAATCTGGGGTCTCACAATCTCCCCTTCCTTATGAAATTTCGCCCTCGAAATTTACGTATGTACCTGGTATGCCGAAGAGGTGAGGATACCTTGACTTCATTTCAGATTCTAACTCTTGAGGTATAACCTTTGAGCGTCGAATATGATCTTTCTTATCCAAGATGTTAACACGTATCTCCTCATATGTTAAATCTTCTGCTATCTCGTCTGGTTCTAAATTAATAATGTGGTTCGGGTCGTCCACATATTTACGTAACATCGATACGTAAAAAAACATTCTGAACACACAACATACTTGGCGGTAAAATGAGTCTATAGGCCACAGTTCCTACTTCATCGAGGATTTCAAATGGGCCAATTAAATCGAGGGTTGAGATTTCCTCTCTTTGTCGATTCTTGCTTCTAGAATAACGCCCTCTTGAACCATCTTCTTCACATTCATCAGCTCTGAGTATGTAGCTTGAGCGGCTTTAACTTTATCGATTAAAGTCGATTCTAATCGTATATTCGTTATCTTCACGTGGGTTCGTATATTCGCACTTGTAACCGCATACGATCTTCTACTCAACGCGTCAGCTACCATGTTCACACTTCTACGATGATATTGCATGGTACGATCGTAATCTTCAATAGCTCGAGCCAACGTCTTTGGCGCATGTTACGTTTGTTTTAAGTAAAGAAATATTTGAGGGTTTTAGAAATGGGTTTTGTACTGGGGTCAATGCAAAATTCTATTTCACGCTCTAGGGGTAAGCTAAAAAGTCTTCAAGAATACATCAGGAAATTTATTAAAAATAGAAATATCATTCAAAACTGTGACCCTCATCCAAGATTTGGATAGTACGTCATATTGATACCTATCAACTTGACATCATCATTCACGACATCGCCTACAGAAAGTCTAGCTTCAGTGCATTCCACACAAGAAAGTCAACAACGAAAGGACTGTGGCTCTTTACTTATGGCTTGATATGACAATGATTGACTTTAGTGGTTTGGTTGCTTGAATTCGCATAACAGGTTGGTTAGGAATACGAAAGCTAACAACCTTAAGAAAGCATGATGAGTAGTTAACCAATCGATTCCTAAAATCGCATCAAAGGCAAGTATTTTCAAAGAGATAAGATTGACAGGTAACGTGAAAGTGTGAATTTGAATTAAACAAGATTTATAAATAGTGGATGTAACGAAGGTTTCTCCCAACTGAGTTTCAACAGATAAATCAAAATCTAACTTCTCCGGAGTTAAATTCAAACATTGAACACAACTAGGTGAAATAAAAGAGTGGGTAGAACTGGTATCTAATAAGGTATAAACTTCGCAAGAGTTTATCATTAACTTACTCGTAATAACTTCGTTCGGGTTCCTCAAAAAACGCTCTCACTTAAACTACTGGATTTGACTTTGTTATAGGGTGCATTCCACCATTAAGTGCTTCTTCACATTCCTGATCCATGATTTGAATCATTATTCTCCGATCCATATCGAATTGGGGTTGACCGCTATGCACAGGATAATTCTGAATTCGATGTTGGATTCTCCCAATTGTTGTCCAAAAAGCAAAATCCATTTCATCTATTTTGGCTTTATTAGATCTGATTTCTTTTTCTACAATATCTACACGTCGTGCGGCTTTTACCCATGCGTCATCTATTCTCCTTCGTTCAGTTGTTTCTGCTTTCATCAGAACTTTGATCATAGCATTCTCAGATTCCAGCTCTAATATCTTATACTCTGCCAAAGAGTGCTTCTGTTCAAGCATCGCACATCGGGTAACACAATTTTTAATGGTTGCATCTCTTTGCTCCCACGACCACTTTTCTAATTCTTGACTTCTTCTAACTCATGAATACGATTTTGTAATGCTAAATTTTGGTCATAAAATTCTTCTAAATAAATTCTCCTCGTCTTCTTCTCTTCTTCCTCACTCTCACCGCTACCTCTGCTACTAGCTCTCTAAAGCAACTATTAGTTCTTCACGCACCACGTAGATATCTCTAATTTCTTCTTCGTCTGACATCACATTAACATGGTTAGTGATTAAAGGTATCTCAATGGTCTCATGTGCTTCATTGCTTATCTAAACATTTTTCGGATGCCAATTGCAAATACTGCCACAAAACAAAGGTTAATTGACATGTAACATATTATCCATATACTCTGACCGACCAATTAAATACCAAATAAACTTAGGTAGGTCATACTAGCGAAGGAATTCCCCGTCTCTCCCTTCCTAGTTCTTGTCTCACATCTCAGCCAGGGATCATATCCCTAAACTTTGATACCAACTGTGACGCCCCCAAAATCGGTATACATCACCTATTCTGAGTCGCCAAATACATGGTACAAAATTCAAATACAATTTAATTATACAACAGTCATGTAAAATACGACTAAACATATGCTGTGAGTTTTAATACAAATATTGTCATCTAGACAATATACAAACTCAATGGTGTCCTCATTACATTTATTATCACACTATTTTACAGAATAGTAAGGATTACTAATGCACCATCTATGACCATCACTGCTTTCCCCTAGTCCCCTCGCTACATTCTCATTTCTCAAGAGAACAATGAAAGCAAAAGGGTGAGCTCAACTAGCCCAGTAAGAAATATTATGACTAAGATAATGCAGAATAAATTATCGTTAGCCTTCAACAGTGTTAAACTGATACAATATAACAAACATCAAGTTTAACTGCAACGGAACAAGCAATCCATTAGAAGAGTCAAGTAGAGAATAAAATCTACTATCTTCTATGATTTAAAAGGTTTTTCATCACTTTTATCGTAGAGACTCAGCTTAATAAATAATCCACATCATCAATTCATCCATGCATTACATGACAAGGATATTCTTTAGTATCACGACCACGAATTATCCATGCACTACGGGCCAACGATAATCGTGTTTTCATCAACGGTCCTGATCATGCCATAAAACAATTCATCTTTGCACCTTTGGCCGAAGAGAATCCATAGCCATAATTATACCAAAAATTGTCCATCAATGCACTACGGGCCAATGAGGATTTTTTTCACATCATTTGTAACATTACGATCATGATTATACCGAATAATCCCTGGTCATAATCATACCAAGTCCATCTATGCACTACATGCCACATATGACTTTCAACATAATATAAACATGAGAATGATGACAATGACATAATAATTCAATAAAACAAGTTCAAGAATTAATTTATCCAGGAACCAATAACGTCCAAATTGTTAACATGATACTTGCTTTGTGGAGTAAAATTCAAGAATGCTCAGAAGAATATTTTCATGAAAAGATACTGGATGAAGCGCAAATATCAGGGATATTCCACTAATTTCATAGAGTATAGAAGTCAAAACTTTAACCAACTGAGTATAATAAAGAATGGAATAACAAAAGAAATCACCGTGCATGCGATAAGACATATTAACAAGCGGTTTATTCCAATAGAATAATAAATAACGGAACCAAGTCATGCGTAAAAAAGCAATGCATGTGATGTTCCAACGTAATGATAAAGAATCTTAACCAGTCATGCATAAACGCATGCATGTGATATTCCAATGTAATAAAAAAATAATGGAACCAGTCATCGTGCGTAGACGCACGCACGACAAGATATTCCAACAGAATAATAAATAATGGAACCAGGTTATGCATAGTCGCACAGATAGGATATTCCAACAGAATAATAAAGAATGGAATAACATAAGAATTTCACCATGTATGTGGTACTTCGCATAAATAGGTTATTCCAACATAATGATAAAGAATGGAATAACAACAGAATTCACCAGTATGCGATCCATCAAGATGCATGAAAGTTATTCCAACAGAATAATAAAGAATGGAATAACAGAAAAATTTCACCATATATGCGATACTTCGCATAAACAGGTTATTCCAACATAATAATAAAGAATGGAATAACAAAAGAATTTCACCGTGTATGTGGTACTTCGCATAAACAGGTTATTCCAACATAATAATAAAGAATGGAATAACAAAAGTTCTCTTCACGAATAAGAAAGAAAGAATACCCCTTACGAGTACAACAAATAATATCCCCTACCTTAAGAAGAAGAGTACTGGATATAGAAGTAGTGATGTAGCAGAACACTTTTTTTCTTTCTCTCTATAGTTTCTCTCTAGAGTTTTCTTTGATTAAATAAGAAATAATGAAGGAATGAGCTTCTATTTATAGAAGAATGGACTGCATAGTAACTAATTCATGAACGGTCCAGATTGTTTTACTTTAAACGGACGGTCCAAATTTGAAACAAAATATTTTAAATAAAATATAATATATTCTATTTATAGTCTAATAAAACGAATAACTTTATAAAAGTAATCTGTTTTATATAAAAAGATTTTACTATGCAAAATACTATGCAGACACTATGCAACACTATGCAGGCACTATGCAACACTATGCATAATAAAATATAATATATTCTATTTATAGTCTAATAAAACAAATAACTTTATAAAAGTATTCTTTTATATAAAAAAGATTTTACTATGCAAAACACTATGCATAATAGAATATAATATATTCTATTTATAGAATAACTTTATAAAAGTATTCTGCTTTTTATAAAAAAACTTTTCTATTTTATTACATTATAATACTAATAAAACAAAATTTGAGTGACTTATCACGTAACATCAATAATCAATACCGGTAATGTACTATGCAACCACGCCAGACATCTTATTTTTTTACTACTGAAAGTAGTTCAACAAGATTAACTAAAACTTTCACCGCTTTTTTCATAAAATATTTTTGTCGCTTTCTCAATCCGACAATAATTCCATTAATGGGTCCACTAATGATTGTATTGTCATCTTGATATTCTCCGACAAAAAGAATATTCCCAGACCCAATTAATATTATACAACAACTTGCATACTTTTCAAAATTTATAAATACTACCCACAACTATAACACTATCTCAAATCCACACCATAGTATTCAAAAAAATATTTCGAGAAAATTAAATCTTTATTCATAAAATCTGGGGTCTCACATATTATGTCATTGTCATTATCCTCATGCTTATATTGTGATAAAAGTCATCTTTGGCTTACGTGCATAGATGGACTTAGTATGATTATGACCAGGGATTATTCGATATAATCATGACCGCAATGTAACGAATGATGTGGTAAAAGTCCTCATTGGCCTGTAGTGCATTGATGTACAGTTGTTGGTATGATTATGACCAGGGATTATTCGTTATAATCATGACCATTGATGATTACATAAATATCCTTGGCCGTGGTGCAGGGATGATTCGATGATGTGAATTATTTATTAAGCTGGGTCTCAGCGATAAATTTGATGAAAAACTTTTTAAATCATAGAAGATAGTAGATTTTATGCTCTACTTGACTCTTCTAATGGATTGCTTATTCCGCTCCAGTTGTTGATTTAAACCTTGTTGTCTATTGTATTCTATCAGTTGTTATACTGTTGAAGGCTAAGGATAATTTATTCTGCATTATCTTAGTCATAATATTTGTTACTGGGCTAGTTGAGTCACCCTTTCTTTCATTGTTCTCCTTAGGAAATGAGAATATCGCTGGAATGAGTCGGGGAATGGAGTGACGGTCCAAGTTAAGTGGCTTTAGTAGTCCTCACTATTCTACGGAATAATGTGATAATAATTGTAATGAGGACTCCATTGAGTGTGGATATTGTCTAGATGACAATATTCTTGTTTAAACTCTCGGCTATGTTTTGTCGTATTTTACACGACTGTTGTATAATTAAGTTTCATTTGGATTTATGTACCATGTATCTGGCGACTCAAGATGGGTGATGTATATCTGTTTTGGGGGCGTCACTAGAATGATATTCTCAATCATTGATAATCAAGAACTAAAATCAGAATTTAAAATATATTCGAGGCTCACAAGTCCATGAACTATGTCCAAGGTTATAAGTATTCTTTAAACTTAAACCTAAACAATCATGAGACTATAGGGACTCCCCGTATTTAAGATGATCAGCCCTTCGTACCATGTATTGTGCACAAACATCTAAATACTTCGCGTAAATAATCCCCTATAATAGGGTTGTTCTTCTCAGTTTTAGAGTACAAGTCCGCACCAAAGTAAGCTCAGCTTGGATAAGCTTCAAGGGTAATTTAGGGTTTAACAATCATCAACTAAGGAATTAGTTGAATCAATAAAGTTTGATATCATTTCAAATGTTTGATAACAACATGATATGGAATAGTCATAAATCATAGGTGAATCAACCTTATATATCGAAATCATGCTTAGAAATGAACTAGAAAACATAAGCATTGAATAATATAATAAATCTTACTTGAAAAATATTAAGCTAAGGTTATAATCTTGCTTAATAAATGAATTAAGTTATTGAACATGCATAATTGATAGCAAGTTGAGAAACAAAACTTGCTCATCATAAGAATAATGGAATTTAGAAGTTTGCACAATAAGAAACAAATTAAAGATATGAAACATTCTCAAAATAAGAGTTAGGTTAAAGAGCTTGAATGAATATAATTAAGTTATATAAGTAGGATTATGAACTTGCTCAATATAAAAGTAAGGATCAGAAACTTGCATAAAGTAAGTGAGATAGGATAACTCAATTAGAGATTAGAGTTCAGAAACTTGCCTTGTGCGTAAGCTATTAAATTACAACTCACGTTTACCTACACATATTATTAGAATCACAACATCTATTTGGTATACTAACATTAACCTTATAAGTTAAATCTCATTGTAGTTGAACTTTATATTTTAGTACAAGTTCCAATCACTAGCACCATACACAACTCTGAAATCACAAGTCTTAACATTATAACACTTAATCATCATCATTAGACTTTAACAAATCACAACGTAAAGTTTTCACAACTTACTAATTTTACAACTTTGAAATTATCAAATACATGTTAACATCCTGTTATAGTGTCTTTGTTACATGCTCACCACATTGTCATTTTCATTAGACTAGGTTATATTGGGTTTTAAAAACTGAACAATCAATAGGGCATCACTGTCACTATTCTGGCTAGGGCGCAGTAGCCTTTTTACGCCTCTAGAACCAAAGACAAATTGCCTTGGCTTACACCTTTCACGCCAACAGTAGAGCTATGACGATCTTGTGACGAAACTCCGCAGACTATTTTCTTGCTCTGTTCAGACCCTAAACTCACGAAATTCACCAATTAAGTAGCAAATTACATACACCCAAATAATATAGGCTTCATATAAACATTACTCATCATATATACACCGATTTATAATAACTAAAAAATTAAAAGAACCAATCCAACAGAATTAAAACCACGTTCATGTTTAAAACTCCAATTTTTACGGTTTTAACGAATTCAATCACTATGGCTTCATTTCTCAACCAAAACAGTTCATTCTAACCACATTTTTTTCATTTCTTTGTGAATTAACACATTCAAGAATCAATTTACAATTTAATTCATGAATCAACTATCAATTTTGGACTCCAACAAGCCATATTCATACACACACTCACTGTAATCAATTTCTTTTCTTTTTAAACGCGATTTCCTAAATTAATATACAAAATTCGTGTCTAGATGTTAGTTATAACATCACAGTTACATATAAACACAATCAATCACTTTATACATCAAAAGTTCATCAATAATTGCACTATAGCGGGTTTGAAAAAATAATTTTGTTTTACAGTGATACCCAAGAACACTATTCCTTCAATTAAATTCCATATTGTTGATTTAATTCTATATATAACAATAATCATCAAAATAACAATTTCTATTCTCACAAATCATCAACTAAAACTCAATTACATAGAATTTTATGAAACTCAAGAACACAGAAAACGTTACATATATATAGGAACTAAAGCTTTAGAAATTAAAATTATACATTCACTCTACTTGTTTAACAAATAAGAATGATTAGTTAGCTCTTTGATTTCTCAAACTTATTCCTTCAAATTTACAGACTTCTCTCTTTTCTCTCTTCTTTCTCTTCTCTATTTTCTTTTTTCTTTTGCCTTAGGCTTAAACCAAAACTTAACTTAAAAATAATCAGACGCAACTTAAAAATAAAACGTATAAAAACAGTCATAATAATAACTCTACTAATTATGTATCAGTTATTTTATTTTTAAATTAAAAAGTCATAAGGCCTTGTTTGGCAAAACACTTTTAAAAATAAAGACTTAATATTTCTTAAGCCTTGTTTGGTAAACCCATTTAAAACTCTTTTAATTTATTGTAATAATTCATTTATACTATAGTTTATTGTCCCACATTATTTATTTGAATTTCTATATCCAAATTTAATTAAATAAAACTAATAACAACTTATTAAATCAATTTGCCACTTAACCCAATTACCACAAAATTATAATTTTATTATAATTTTATTTAATAAATTAACACATCACTTTAATTACTAAATTAAATTAAAACAACATTATAGCAATTCATATAATCCTTATCAACTCTCTAATTAAATTAGAATATTATCTCATAAAATTTAATTCATCACTCTTTTATTTTAATTAATTTCAAATTATCAAATCACCAATTATCATCTTAATTAACATATTACCTTAATTAAGTTAATTCCTACTAACTCATGAATTATTTATTTAACTAATAAATAATCCAACAAATATTAACTTAACAACAACACATCGATTAAAATATTTATTTAATTCCGTAAATATTTGAAATTATAATTAAAATTATGGATTGTTACATCCTTCCCTCCTTACAAGAATTTTGTCCCCAGAATCACAACTCAAACAATTCATTTATCACATTTTTCCCTCCTTACTAAAATTCTATCCCCAGAATTGAAGACACAAATTAAACAAATAACTCAGGATAGTTCTTCATCATTTTGTATTCGAGTTCCCACGTAGCTTCTTCGGCATTGTGGTTCCTCTATATCACATTCACAGAAGGTATCACCTTATTCTTGAGCACTTGTTCTTTCCTTTCAACTATCTAGGTAGAAATCTCCTCATAAGACAAGTCCTTATTGAACTGTAACGATTCATACTCGATCACATGCTTCTAATCAAGTTTATAAGGTCGTAGCACCGACACATGAAAAACGTTGTGAACATGTTCCAATTCTGGAGGTAGAGCTACGTTGTAAGCCACTTCACCTACTCTTCGCAACACCTCAAAGGGTCCAATAAAACCTTGAGCTTAGCTTTCCTTTCTTACCAAAACGAATCTTTCCCTTTCAAGGAGAAACTTTTAGGAAAATGAAATTTCCTACATCAAATTAGCGATCTTGTCTGTGTTGATCAACATACTTCCTATGTCTATCTTGAGCCGCTACCAATCTTGCCCTGATGAGTTTGACAACCTCGGAAGTCTTCTGTACCAGTTCCGGTCCTAATAGTTAACGTTCACCAATTTCATCCCAGCATAAAGGAGTTCTGCACTTCCTGCCGTACAATGCTTCGTAAGGCGGCATGCCAATACTCGCGTGGTAACTGTTGTTGTAGGCAAATTCTGCCAGTGGTAAATGAGCATCCCAGTTCCCTTTGAAAATTATGATGCATGCTTTGAGCATATCTTCCAACGTCTGGATTGTTCGTTCTATTTGGTCGTCTGTTTGAGGATTGTACGTCGTACTCATTCTCAACTGCGTTCCCATGCATTCTTGTAGTCTCTTCTAGAAATTTAACGTGAATCTCGGATCTCTGTCTGACACAATTGACATTGAAACTCCATGTCTCAAAATGATCTCCTTTACGTACAACTTTGTCAATTGATCCAGATTAAATCTAATCTTTATTGGCAAAAAGTGTGCGAATATCGTCAGTCTATCCACTATCACCCAAATCGCATCGTATCCTTTCTGTGTAGTTAGAAGACCTACCACAAAAGCCATTGTGATATGCTCTCACTTCCATTCCAGTATTTCCAATGGCTGGATTAATCCGCTTGGTCTCTGATGTTCGACCTTGACTCTTTGACACGTCAAGCATTTCGCGACACATGCTGCAACATCTCTTTTCATATTCGGCCACCAAAAATGTCATCCCAAATCTTGATACATCTTCATACTTCTCGTATGAATTGAATATCTTGAGTAATGAGCTTCAGTCAAGATTTCATCTTTTATTTTTGGTACTGCTATAACCCAAATTCTTCCTTCAAACCTTAGTAGTCCTTCGGCATCGATCTTGAACTTCACCTTTCAGCCACTCTTTCTTTGATTTTTCCACATTCTTCATCTTGAAGTTGAGCGTTCTTTACCTTGTCCACTAAAGTTGCACCAACTACCATCTGAAACAATCTCTTATCGGATTCTTTTGGAAATTTAATTTCAAGCTCTAGTCTTGCCATTGCTGAAATAAGCTCCTCCTGGATAGTTAACAACATCAATTTCTCTCGACCCTTCCTACTTAAGGCATTGGCCACCGCATTGGCTTTACTTGGATGATAAAAGATTTCGCAATCATAATCTTTTATCAGTTTTAACCATAGCCTCTGACGCATGTTCAGATCCTTTTGTGTGAAAATATACTTCAGACTTTTATGGTCTGTGTATATCTCACATTTCTCCCCATAGAGATTGTGTCTCCATATCTTCAGAGCATATACCACCGTAGTCAACTCTAAATCATGAGTCGGGTATCCCTTCTCATAGTCCTTCAGTTGTCTTGATGCATACATAATGCCTTTGTCATTTTGCATAAGCACATAACCTAGTCCTTTATGTGATGCATCGCTATATACCATAAAGTTTCCCGTATTATCCCGTAATGACAACACAGGTGCCATGCTAAGCCTCTTTTTCAAATCCCAGAAACTCTCTTCACATCTTTTCGTCCAAATAAATTTTAAAAATTTCCTTGTCAAATTCGTTAACGAAGTGGCAATCTTGGAAAATTCCTGAATAAACCGTCTGTACTTGCCTGCCAATCCCAAGAAACTTCTCACCTCTGATGGTGTCCTTGGTTTTTCCCAATTTATTATAGCTTCGACCTTTGATGGATCCACTGAAATCCCATCTTTGTCAATCACATTCCCAAGAAATTGTACACGTTCTAGACAAAATTCACACTTAGAGAATTTCGCATACAACTTTTCCTTTCTTAGCGTCTCTAACGTCAAACGTAAATATTCCACATGTTCCTCTTGAGATTTGCAATACACCAGAATATCATCAATGAATACCACCATAAACTTATCTAAGAATGGTTTAAACACCTTGTTCATCAAATCCATGAATGCTGCAGGGGCATTAGTTAAACCAAAAGACATTACCAGAAACTCGTAGTGTCCATACCGAGTTCTGAATGCAGTCTTAGGTACATCCTCATTTCTTACCTTTAATTGATGATACCCACTTCTCAAATCTATCTTCGAGAAGTACTTGGCTCCTTTCAATTGATCAAACAAGTCATCTATTCTTGGCAACATATATTTATTCTTAATAGCGACTTTGTTTAATTCCCTATAATCAATGCAAAGACGCATTGACCCATCTTTCTTCTTCACGAATAACACTGGCGCTCCCCACGATGACACACTCGGCTGAATGTATTTCTTGTCTAGCTGCTTTTACAATTGTACCATCAGTTTCTTCATCTCTAACGAAGCTATCCTGTACGAGGTCTTCGATATCGGACTAGTTCCTGACGCTAAAGTGATAACGAACTCTATCTCTCTGTCAGGCGGAAGTCCTGACAAATCCTCTAGAAATACATCCGCAAAATCCCTAACAACTAGTATCTCTTCTAGTTTCACACCCTTTCTCTAACTATCGACTATGTAAGCTAAGTACCCTACACAACCTTGACTCAATAACTTCTTGGCCTGCATAATCGTCAGATATTTCACTTGTCTAGGCAATTTGCTACCATAGAAAACTACCTTTAGCGTGTCATAAGGTTTACACATTTCTTTTTGCAATCAATTATTGTTCCATAATTGAATAACCAATCCATTTCCAGTATCACATCAAACTCTCCAAGTTTTATCGAGATCAAATCTACTATCATAACATTTCCCTTAATATTCACCCTATAATTGTTGTATACGAACTTAACAGCAATCACCTCCATATTCACAACTTCTATGTTTAAAGGGAAATTAAACTCTTCACTAGGCAATTCTAACCTCTTAGCAAGTTCATCAGATATAAACGAGCAAGTAGCATCCGAATCAAATAATACATATGTATTTATATCATTGATTGGGATAATACCTGACACAACATATTTTGATTGCACCGCATCCTGCACCGTCATGTTGAAGGTTCTAATTGTGGGTCTGCTTGATGACGTTGGTCCAGTAATAGCCAACGTACCTCCACTGCCACCTCCCTTGCTTCCCGTTGCTTCTTCAACTTTCTTCTTAGGGTACTCGCGAGCAAAGTGATCCTTTGACCCGCATGTGTAGCAAGCATTCTTCTTTGGTTGATGGTAATTTGGAGTAATGTGACCCTCCTAGTCACAGTTGAAGCATACTCGCTTACCCCTTAAGCACACGCCAGTGTGATTCTTCCCACATGTAGCACATGCTTCAAACTTCTTTTTTTTCTGTTGGCTACTCTGTTGACTTCCAGCACCAACACTTGCATTCCACTTCCTCTTCAGGTTATTTGTGACACCCCCAAATCCGGGTACTTCAATTCCACGGGACTAGTTGAATCAATAAAGTTCACCAGTCTAATAAGGTTCAACAATAATGATATTCGATTTGAATAATAATCTCAAGAAGTATACAATAGAACAATTATTGTATAACTGAATCATGCTTTGAAAAGATAATAAATCTTTAATATAACAATTGAACTTGAATAATAGTAACGATAATTTACTCGAGGTAACTAATAACTCAACAATAATGACAAGTAGGGTTAGAAACTTGCCTCGTGCATAAAGGCTAAACGATTACTACTTGCTCACCACAAATCCTACACACATACCATATATATTCACGACATTCATTAGTTACATTTTCACTTAATTATTTAATATAAACTCTACTTTATTTAACAAATAATTACCTTTCTAATTTAATTACTTAATTATATTAGAATATTTTCATTCTCTTACTATTATTACACTCGAATAAATTATTTCATAATAATTTTCATCGAATATTTATTTTATTCCATAAATATCTCAATTAAAATATTTACTTTATTTTATAAATATTTTAATAATAATTTTCATCGAATATTTATTTTATTTCATAAATATCTCAATTAAAATATTTAATTTATTTTATAAATGTTTTAATAATAATTTTCATCGAATATTTATTTTATTCCATAAATATCTCAATTAAAATATTTAATTTATTTTATAAATATTTTAATAATAATTTTTATCAAATATTTATTTTATTCCATAAATATCTCAATTAAAATATTTAATTTATTTTATAAATATTTTAATAATAATTTTCATCAAATATTTATTTTATTCCATAAATATCTCAATTAAAATATTTAATTTATAAATATTTTAATAATAATTTTCATCAAATATTTATTTTATTCCATCAATATCTCAATTAAAATATTTAATTTATTTTATAAATATTTTAATAATAATTCTCATCAAATATTTATTTTTTATTTTTTATTATTTTTTTTTTTTAACCGTTCAAAGGGGTAATTTAGTTTGGTAACACCCGTTTGTCTGGGGGGTTACCCAGCTCATTTTCTCATAGTCATAGCTGCGAGCTCATTAACATAACAAGGCCAAATTAAGCCAAAAATCAATCACAGGTAAAATTATATATGAATATAGCCATAACTTCCAATTAGTTATTTTTACACGAATTTAGACTTACCCAATCATTGTAATATATATATATAGACATATTACATAAAGAAATTATATCTCCCTTCATAACTCAAATTCCAACAATTAAAAATAACTTAGCCTGATTTGTCTGACCGGCGCGCCTCGCGTCGGGTTTTGCATTAGGACAGCGCGGCCCACACCGTGTTACTAGTAACCTCTCATGCTACAGTGCGCCCCGTGCCGCTTTGCTCATCATCATGGCGTGCCCCGCGCCGGTCCTGCAGAATATGTAGCTTTGCTTGATCTTTCTTCCAATGCTAGAATTTTGATGTGCTCACTTAATATCCTACTACGAGAACAAAAACCCATCAAAAGCACATGAAATACTCAAAAAAACTAACAATATAACAAGCTAAATAACGATAAATCGTAGGTTAAAAACCTACTCATCAAATTCCCCCAAACTTGAAACATTGCTTGTCCTCAAGCAAAACGATATGTAATGCAGCTAACTAAGCTAAACTACGAATCCAGTATTAGGACAGAATATATTTACTCATACAGCCTCAGAGAAATTAAACAAACTTAACAATACTTCATATCAAAACCAATCAATAATTCCTTATCAATCCTCAAATCTTAAACCGTTATTACTGGTATAATGTGTGTGCTAAACATTAATGCTAACTGATGTGAATGCAAATTTAATACATAAGTAGTCTCTTAGAAGGCATCATACAGTGTAAACTCAAAATTTTCAAAAACAGACGAGATCCAACTAAAATTAAACAATCACCAATATCAAGGGTCCAACTGGGGTACTTATGCTTTCTTTTTCAATCACTGGGCTTTTTGCCTTTATTTCTATCTTATTCTTTTTTCTTTTCTTTTTTTCAAAGTGAGTACGTTTTACACTCCATCTCACGCCTGTGTTTATGGAGAGTGCGTTTCACGCTCCTTCTCAACCCACCACAGGACTCAATTTATTCAAATTGAGAAGGTTCCCAATTTTTTTTATATTTTGAAGCTTATATACTCCATTTTTTCCCCCAATCTTAGGTTCTTGCCTAATTTTCGTCTTCACTGCCTATCATTTTCATTCTTTCCTTTAAACTAGCAATATCCTTTAGAAATTCCTTATGTATCAATTTGAACTAATCAGTCCACATAAGTGTTATTAACGTGCTAACCTTATTATACCAGTTTCAAACAAGCAAAAGATCTAATTCATAACAAAAAATACATCAAAGTTCTAATATTCGGCACTGTAATTGTCTACATAATTCCAATCTCATCATTGGCCAAGAATAAACTTTTACTATCTAATAACTGAATTCATGCAAATTGAACTATATGCAAATTTTACCATTTTTTAAGCCTAATGTATTAAACTAAAAGACATGAAAAACAAACAAATATAAAAACTAAACAAACTAACTAACATGATTTTTAAATCTTCACAACTTAACAGGCAGAAACATAATCCCCCCCCCCCCAGTCTTAAATCAAGTAATGTCCCCATTACGACAACATAGAACAATTAAAAACATGAGGACTTCCCTGAAAGACGAGTCACTGTTCGTCGTCATCCGAAGGAGGGTATGCTAGATGGACATGAGGAACATGCATGACCACTGGATTGGCATTGGGATTGGAACGAGAAAACGCATCAGCAAGCGTGTTGAAAGCATTTGCATTGTACTGATGCATCAAATCTTGACGTTGAGCCAACCACAAAAATTGATTCCTTGAACCACGAGGATGTTGCTCGTCCATTAGTGCAGCTGCAACTGGGGGTGAGGGTTGGCGAATCATAATATAACCTTCTCCTCTTGGATGAGATCTTGCCCCATCCCATGCCTTGTAGTTTTCAATTGGTCGATTATAGCCATTAGTTGTTGAATCTGTTTAGAAAGATGCCACTGCACCCCAGCTTTGCGGCACAAATTAGTAATGAGGAATCTATGTAGAAGACCCCCCGTAGTACTTCCCCGTAGGAACCGATCAATGGATTCCTGAATACAATCACCCATATCCACATTGTAGAACACAATGAAGTTATTCACACGGTAATGGTGGTGAAGAATCCCATATAATAGTCGCGCCCTTTCCTTAGTTACATCATTTTAGTGGCGTGTGGGCATTAAACGGGAACAAAGGAATGCATACCATGTTTTACTATACCAAATAAGTACAGAGTGAAGAAAACATATCTTTTCATCCGTTCCGACTCGAGTCACCCATTGAGTTCCCGGTTTGCACAATCTTATAATCAACTCATCCAGATCGGGCAAACCATCTTCATATCATTCAGTATTTGGTGTCTCCAACCCAAAATACTCGTTGATGGCATCGACATGAAAAGCCACAGGTTTACCCCGAACCATGACTATGTGATTGACATGCTCCATTGCGTTGGCATAAAACTCTTTCACTATATTGATCACCGCTGAAGTGGTTGCTCTACTAACTAGAACCAATTACGTTCCACAATCATCAATGCCATATCACCGTCCAAGTTAGCATCCGGCTTCAATCCTCGTTCTAGCACCAAATTCTTCTTGTCTATGGATGATTTGAACCTTGCATCGGCCCCTTCACTAACAAATTTCGTGTGATCATACTGAGCCCGAGCAGTGGAGGTGGAAGGATGTTGTCTCTTATATGAAGACATGGTTTTTGTGGTGAATTATAGGCTAAAGTTTTGGTTCAGGATTTTTGTCGAACAATTGGTGGGCTTATAAGCTACTTCCCCCAAACTTGGCTTCTTTGAATTTTCTTTATAACACAAAATATGAACTAAGCCAACATAATCCTTGGGCAACCAATTTTACCAATCAAAAGAGAAGAAGAACGAGAAAGTAACAAATTGGGTTTACCTTCAAGAATAATTTGTGTTTCCCCCCTTTGTAATGATGGCCCAAATTGGAAGAATTTGTGAAGAAAAGGAATTAGAATTAGTGTGGGAGTGTATTGCTTGTACGTAGAAGGATTGTGGCAACTTGCAGTAGTTGAATTCATATAGGAGATGAAAACCAACGTGTATGAGAAGTTATAGAGTTTGTGTGTTAATGGGAGGAGAAGTTGGGAAAGGGAAGGAGAAGTGGTGTGTAGGAGCTGTGGAAGTTATAGGAGTTATGGGTAGTGGGAGAGTTTGAGTTTTAACAGAAGTGGGGAGTTTGGGTGTAAAAGGGAGTTATTAGGTGATTATGGCCGAGTATGATGCGTTTAGATCACCTTTAGTGTCTGGCGTTTCCGAGCGGCGCGACCCGCGCCGTGTATAAACCTGTGATGGCGCGCCCCGCTCTGTAAGGTTAGTATCTTCTGATGAGGTAGCGCGCCCTGCGCCGGGTTTACACTTCTTTTTGCGCGCCCCGCGCTAGGGTGTCAATATATTTGATGGCAGATGGCGCTCCCCGCCCCATGTTTACACTTCTTGTAGCGCGCCCCGCGCTAGGGTGTCAGTATGTTTGATGGCAGATGGCGCGCCTACATGGCAGTTACTTACTATCTTTCGTAAGCGCGCCGTTAATGCGATCATGATGTTATCGGCGAATTGGCGCTCCCCGCGCCATGTGTATGCTTTAGGTGGCGCGCCCCGCGCCATGTATGCAGTGTCTTAGTGACTCTCTTTTTCCTTCATTTACTGTAAGCATACCACTATGGAGTCATTATTCTTTGAAAAAGAAAAATCTATTATACTTTAAACTAAAATGTACTTAATAACTAAAATAGAAAAGGTTTAGAGCTTGGGTTGCCTCCCAAGTAGCGCTAGTTTTAACGTCGTAAGCCCGATAATGCCTCTTGTTTCAAGGTGCATCGACAAGTGTGATTGCAATGACATCCCAATTTAATTCGCCATCCCAATAATGCTTCAACCGTTGACCGTTTACCTTGAACGTCTCTAATGGATTTCTACTGTATAGTTTAACGGTGCCATGTGAGAAAACCTTTTTTTATAGTAAATGGACCCGACCACCTAGATTTTAGCTTTCCTGGGAACAACCGCAATCTTGAGTTGAACAATAGTACTGATTACCCTGGTTCGAATGTTCTCTGCATGATTTTCTGGTCGTGCCATTTCTTGACTTTTTCTTTGTACAACTTCGAGTTCTCGTAGGCTTGTAGTCTGAATTCGTATAGTTCGTTTAATTGAAGTAGCCTCTTTTCACCTGCTGTTGCTTGATCGAAATTGAGCTTTTGAATTGCCCAATATGCTTTATGTTTTAACTCCACTGGTAAGTGACATACTTTCCCGTAAACCAACTGATATGGCGACTTCCCAATTGGCGTCCTGTAAGCTATCTTGTAAGCCCATAATGCGTCGTCCAATTTGAGAGACCAGTTCTTTCTGTTCGGGTTTACACTACCTTCTCTAATATTTTCTTCACCTCCCTATTGGAAACTTCAGCTTGCCATGTTTGGGGATGATATGTCGTAGCAACCTTATGATTGGCCCCATATTTTGATATGAGAGCTGTAAAGGATCTGTTACAGAAATGACTACCCTCATCACTTATAATAGCTCGTGGCGTGCCAAATCTTGTAAAAATATTCTTATGTAAGAATTTGAGAACCACCTTGGCAGTATTTGTGGGTAATGCTACGGCTTCAACCCATTTCAACACATAATCAACCGCAAGCAAGATGTACTGATTATTGAACGATGAAGGAAATGGCCCCATAAAATCCATGCCCCATTCATCAAAATGTTCAACTTCTAAGATAGTTTGTAGTGGCATCTCATTCCTTTTCGATATGTTACCCACCCTTTGACATCTATCACAACATTTTACAAACAGGTGGGCATCCTTAAATACAGTAGGCCAATAGAACCCTGCTTGAAGCACTTTTGCCGCTGTTCTCTCACTTCCATAATGTCCCCCATATGCAGACGAATGACATTCATGCAATATGCTCTTCACCTTGTTGTAGGGCACACACCTTCTAATCATCTTGTCGGCACACTGTTTAAATAGGTTTGGTTCATCCCACATGTACCACTTGGCGTCATGTAGGAATTTCTTTTTCTATTGTCGTGTAAGATCAGGGGAAGGATGTTTCTTACTAGATAGTTAGCGAAATACGCATACCACATAAATTCTGCATTGAATCCAAACAACTGCTCAACCGGAAATGACTCATTGATAACACACTTGTCCTCTTCATTTTTACCCTGATTTTCCAGCCTCGATAAATGATCTGCAACTTGATTCTCCGTCCCCTTTCTATCTTTTATTTCCAACTAAAATTCATGTAGAAGGAGGATCCATCTGATAAGTCGAGGTTTAGAGTCCTTCTTCAAAATTAAATACCGGATTGTCGAGTGATCCGTATAAACTACAACCTTTGTACCAATTAGATATGCCCGAAATTTGTCAAAGGCATATACTACTGCAAGTAACTCTTTTTCTATAGTTGTGTAGTTCAATTGGGCATCCATAAGGATTTTACTTGCATAGTATATGACGTGGAATGTCTTCTTTTGCCTTTGACCCAAAACAGCCACTACCGTAAAGTCGTTTGTGTCGCATATTAGTTCAAAAGGCATATTACAGTCCGGTGCGACAATAACTGGAGCTGTAGTCAAATTCTTCTTTAATAGCTCAAATGCTAACTTACACTCCTCATCAAACTTGAACATTGAATCCTTCTCTAAGAGACTGCACAATGGTTTTGCAATCTTAGAGAAGTCTATTATAAATCTCCTATAGAACCCGACATGTTCAAGAAAGTTGTGGATTCCCTTAATTGAAGTTGGTGGTGGAAGATTTTCAATCGTTTCCAGCTTTGCTCTATCAACCTCTAAACCCTTCGCTGAGACCTTGTGCCCCAAAATTATTCCTTCTTCGACCATAAAGTGGTACTTTTCCCAGTTCAGCACCAAATTAGTCTCTACGCAGCGCTTTAAAACCATGCCTAAATTTTCTAAACAAACATCAAAACTATCCCCAAAGACCGAAAAAGTCGTCCATGAAGACTTTCACATTTTTCTCCATCATGTCTGAGAAGATGGTCATCATACACCGTTGGAAGGTAGCGGGTGCATTACACAAGCTAAATGACATTCTCCTAAATGCGAATGTGTCGTACGAGCACGTGAAAGTGGTTTTCTTTTGATCTTCAAGAACAATGACTATTTGATTATATCCCGAATAGCCAACCAATAAGCAGTAAAATTCGTGCCCCGCTAATCTATCCAACATCTGATCGATAAAAGGCAGAGGAAAGTGATCTTTGTGGGTTGCCTTATTCAGCTTCTTGTAGTCCATCCAAACTCTACAACCAGTCACTGTCCTCATCAGAATTAACTCATTGTCGTCGTTCTTTACTACTGTCATTTCGCCTTTTTTTGGCACACATTGAACAGGACTAACCCAAGCACTGTCTGAAATTGGGTAGATGATTCATTCATCCAACCATTTTAGAATCTCTTTCTTCACCACTTCTTTCATTATCAGATTGAGCCGTCTCTGTTGTTCCACTATTGGCTTTGAATCCTCTTCCATGAGAATTTTGTGCATGCAGAAGGATGGACTGATTCCCTTGATGTCTGCAATAGTCCATCCGATAGCCGATTTGTATTCCCTTAGCACTCTCAGCAACTTATTTTCCTGCATTTCGTTAAGCGCGGAAGCAATAATAATAGGTAAAGTATTAGAAGTGCCTAAGTATGCATACCTGAGGTGTTTATGAAGTGGTTTTAGCTCAAGTGTAGGTGGCTCCTCCAATGTAGGTTTCATCATTGTCATGACTTTCTCTTCCATGTGTAATGTCTCGAATGGTGCTTTGAATCTACTAACTCGCAGCAAGGAATCCAACATATTCAAATAATCTACGAACTCCGGATCATCCAAATCTTCATCCCCCAGTAGTGTCATTTCCAATGGATCATTAGCCAAGCTTTTAACCATGTCTTCGTTGATTATCTGATCAATGACATCCATCCTGAAACACTCCTCTTCATCTGTAGGGAACTTCATGGCTTTGAATACGTTGAACTTCACTTCCTAATCTTGGACCCTCATAGTTAGTTCACCTTTTTGCACATCTATGAGTGTCCTACCCGTAGCCAAGAACAGTCTCCCTAAGATGATGGGGATGTTCTCATCTTCCTCAAAATCCAGAATTATAAAGTCCGCGAGGAATATAAATTTGTCTACCTTGACCAATATATCCTCCACAATGCCTCTTGGGTACGTGGTTGACCTATCTGCCAACTGTAGAGAAATATTATGTATAAACTGATAACGGAATAAGGTTCGCACTTTCCCCCAAATCACATAAGCATTTGTTGAACGCCATATTCCTAATTGTGCACAGAATGGTAAAACTCCCCGGATCCTTTAACTTTGGCGGTAACTTTCGCTGTAACATGGCACTGCACTCCTCTGTTAATGCCACAGTTTCAAAATCCTCCAACTTCTTTTTCCTAGACAGAATTCCCTTCATGAATTTAGTATAACTAGGCATCTTCTCTAAGGCTTCTGCGAAAGGGATGTTAATCTAAAGTTTCTTAAAAACCTCTACAAATTTCGCGAACTGCTTATCTAATTTCTATTTTTGGACTCTTTACTGAAACGACGGTGGAGGATACACAACTGGCTTGTCATTCAACTTTGTTTGTTCAACTTGCTTTTCCTCTCATTGTTTCTCGTCAACCACTTTGTTGTCATCAACTTTGTCATCTTTTGTAGCTGAATTTTCTGCAATTTCCTAGTCTAGTTGTTTTCCGCTTCTCAAGGTGATTGCCTGACACTGCTAGTGATTTCCCTTTGGATTCTTTTCGGTGTCACTTGGTAGAGTCCCTTGCGGTCTATTGTTCAATGCTAAGGCCAGTTGTCCCATCTGATTTTCTAGATTATGATGGCTACTGTTTGTGACTTCATAACTGCCTCGTTGCTCGTAATATACTTCGACAACAACTCTTCTAAATCTAATTTTCTCTCTTGATGCTGAGTTGTTTGTTGATATTGATTCTGAAATCTCGAGGGATAAGATTGTCGTGGAGCTTGGTGATTCTGATTGTTGCTCCATGAAAAATTAGGATGGTTTCTATTCCCCAGGTTGTAGGCATTTTGATACATATTTTGTGGTGGTATCCTGTTATAGCTGCCCACAAACTGAACCGATGTTGGGTTGATGGCGCACTACTCCGTAGGATGTTCTCCAGCACATAACTCGCACACATACACCACCTGCTGTGGTTGCGCACCCGTCATGGTATCCATTTTCTTTGATTATGTAGCAATTTGTGCTGCCAATGCGGTCACTCCATCTACATCTAAAACCCCAGCAACCTTCTGTTGTGTGTAGGCCACTGGTACTTGTTAGCTGCCATCGTCTCAACCAAATCATACGCTTCCTCATATCTCTTAGCCATAAATGCTCCACCCGAAGCTACATCGCTACTTGTTCTGAGATTTCCATTTAACCCGTTGTAGAATGTGTTCATCTGCAGCCACTTTGGTAATCCGTGATGTGGGAATTTTCTAAGCAACTCCTTGTATCTCTCCCATGCCTCATATAATGTTTCCTTGTGCTGCTGTTCAAACATGGGAATCTCATTCCTCATTTTTGCAGTCTTTGCAGGTGCAAAAAAATTTAGCTAAGAATTTTTCAGCGAGGTCTTCCCATGTAGTTATTGTGCCCGACTGTAATGAGTGTAACCAACTCTTTGCCTTGTCTCGCGGAGTAAATGGGAACAAGCGAAGTCTAACTGCTTCATCTGACACCCTATTATACCTAAAAGTGTCGCATATCTCCAAAAAGCTGACCAAGTGTTCATTACGATCGTCATTTTCTAGTCCCCCAAACTGTACCGAGTTCTGAATTATCTGAATAGTCCCAGGCTTGATCTCAAATGTGTTTGCAGCAATCGCTGGCCTGGTGATACTCGGCTGAAGCTCAGTCACCTTAGGTGTAACAAAGTCTCTCAATGCTTTCTGGTCTTCGGCAGCCATTACTTCTTCTTCTTTCTCAAAATTTTCAAAGTCTTCCCTCGTGTCTTTAATCCACTTACTTAAACTCGTAAACTGTTTCTCGATATCGTCCTCCAAAGGAAGCAAGTCTGGGTTTATGGATCGAGTTTGCATAAACTGACTTCAAGTACCTGAAATAGACAGAACAAAACAAAAGGAAAAAAAATGTTTAAGTAAAACTGGACTAATTAAACTGATTTTGAAAAATTATTAAAATCAATCCTAAGCCCCCGGCAGCGGCGCCAAAAACTTGTTGGGTAAAATCTAATTACGCACATCACGCAAGTATACGTGGTCAACAAGTAATAGAGTGATAAGTTAAGTATCGTTCCCACAGAGACTAGTAAACAATTAACTCTCATAATTACTAATTTCCTACTAATCTAAATTTTATTAAACTAACCAGTTTCAAGATTGTAACTAAAAATATTAAAATATTAAAATTACCAAATAATCAACAAACCCTAAAAACTGAATTTTCAAACAAATATTGGAGAAATAGGCTTACAACTTCACTCTAAGCATCACTCTGATTATTACACCTTATTCCAGTTTAATTCACTATCCCAGTTTATTAATCAAGAACATATATGTAGAACAAGCCACCTCTCGATGTACTAATATCATATTAACTCAAATCCATAAATTAGATAGAATCAAGTTAAAAACCTTAATCAACTAACTCACTATATCTCTATGTGAATTATAATAAAAGAAGGTTTAATTTCAAATTCTCTATTAGATTGCATGCGACATCAAGCACATCTCTACCCTAACATTCATCAAGATTCCATTCATTCACAGAATTCAAGAACACATGCTATATTGACTAAGTCTAGACTCGTATTTCATCTCTCGAGTTCATACAAGTCCACATAAAATTGGTGATTAAGCAATTCATAAATTCAAGCATAAATCAATATAGATAAACTGATAAATAGCTTATTAAAATGAAAATCAAAGTTACATAATCATTGTTCCACTCAAAGATCTGTTATAAGCCTAATAATGAATTTAGTTCATAACTAATGAATTAAATACTGAATAAATAAAAGAAATTATCATCCTGATTACTACACAAATTGATATTAAAGGAGAATAGTAATACACCACCCTTCTCGTCCTTCAAATCTGCAATCTTCGTGAAATCACTTTTCTTCTTCGTTCCTCCAAGCTCTTGTTTTTAATTATGGCTCTCTCTAAGTGTGTATTCTCAATATCCAACACTTAGAAATTAATTCACTTCAGCTCCAAGACCACCAATTCTAATCCATCTCCAACTCATCACATAGGAATTCTAATGGAAATCAAACTCCTAACCAAACCCAACAAGTCTTTAGTCATAAAATCCCAACTACATGAAATAACCCCCTTGTCAACTTCTACTATAGACATATTACATAAAGAAATTATATCTCCCTTCACAACTCAAATTCCAGCAATTAAAAATAACTCATTTGATCCGTCTGATCATGA
Organism: Panax quinquefolius; assembly: GCA_020205615.1. Classification (NCBI taxonomy): domain Eukaryota; kingdom Viridiplantae; phylum Streptophyta; class Magnoliopsida; order Apiales; family Araliaceae; genus Panax; species Panax quinquefolius. Next base: position 61,615,028 of record CM035151.1, read on the forward strand.
GCCCCGGCAACGTTCTGCGATAGAGACGGTAGCGGCCCGTCTGCGTGTAACTAGTAACCTCTCACGCTGCAGCACGTCCCGGGCTGCTTTTCTCATCATCATGGCGCGCCCCGCGCCGGTCCTGCAGAATATGTAGCTTTGTTTGATCTTTCTTCCAATGTTAGCATTTTGATGTGCTCACTTAATATCCTACTACAAGAACAAAAACCCATCAAAAACACATGAAATACTCAAAAAACTAACAATATAACAAGCTAAATAAAGATAAAACGTTGGTTAAAAACCTACTCATCCACTTTCACTCTTCTTCTTTTTCTACCCCAGATTGTTCTTTGTCACAGCATCGCCTCCACCCTCAACGATAATCGTCTTCTCAAGCACCGCAAAAAACGTCTTCAACTGAAACATGGATACTCTATTGTACAACCAGAGCTTCAATCCCTGTTCAAATCTTCTCACCTTACGCTCATCTGTGTTAAATTGATATGGCAGAAACCTCGCCAACTCATTGAACTTTGCTACATACTTTGACACCGTCATTGTGCCCTGCTTCAGCTCTAAAAACTACACCTCCATCTGATTCTTTGAACTCTCTGGAAAATAGGCCTCGAAAAATATTTCCTTGAACCTATCCCAGGCCATCGCTCCCTGACCTCCTTGGGTTTTATTGGCTTGCCACCAATAACTGGCCTCTGATTTCAATATAAATGTTGCAAAAGCAGTCTTCTGGTCCTCACCAACTCTAGAAACATCAAAAACTTTCTCCATGATCCAGGTTTGTGCCTCAACCGAATTCATAGACCCACAAAATTCTGGTGGTCCAACCGCCTTGAAATCCTTAAAAATCGCAGCTTGGTTCTGCGGTTGATTCGACAGTGCTCCCATCAATAATGTCACCAACTACTGAACTGGGTTAGCATCAGCATTGTTGTTATTAGTAGATCCCTCAGGGGTTCTTTGTCATGGTTGCCGTCTTAGAGGCATTTTTTGTTAAAAATAAACTTATTAGATTAGTACTCAATCTTTTAAGTATTTTCTACTTAACTTGGACATCATAAAAGATCACCAAATAACACATAACATCTTGAATAAATATTAACTTTTATTCATTCATTATCTTTTAAAAACATAATAATTATAGCATCCCTGCTATCTACATCACTTTCCTGAACTACTAAAGTTTCAAGATAACATCATCATCATATCCCATTAGTTACATAATACTTGGGATTTACATCTTATTTATTATATCATTAATCACACAACAAATACATTCTTTACGATGACCTATTAAAATGCCGCACAACCTTATGACGCTCCTCTTCCATAATACGGAACATTGTTCTGCGATCTAATATATACCATGGCAGCATTTCGAATTGAGTCGGATAGTACATGACTCGATCTTGAGCTCGGTTTATCATAGTGTTGAACACACCATTCATCTCCTCCATCTTGATCTTCTTTGCTTGTACCTCTCCCTCTGCTACCTCTGCACGCTGAGAAGCTTTCTCATACGCATCTTCGACTCTTTCTCTCTTGGCGGATTCCTCTTTCAAGTTATCCTTCAGCTTTGCGATCTTCTCCATCAGCTGCTCATTCTCCCCCTCTGTGTGAATCAGCTTCCATTCAACATTACTCAGACGCTCATCAAGATTCCAGATCTCATCGTCCTTCTGCGCCATCGAAATCTGACGTTCAGCTACTAGCTCCTCCAACTACTCGACTCTATCCTGAAGCTCAATGTTGCGGTCATATACTTCGTCATACATATGATCTGCAATAGAGTTTGGTGGAAACTCTTCCTCCTCCTCATCCTCATCTGTCTGTGGTAACTCAATGAGGTCTTCCCCATCCGTCTCTACCACATCCTCCTCATCAGGTATGCCCTCCTACTCAACAACTGTGACCAACGGAGATGACTCCCTTGGCAGCAGTTTTTCCCAGACCACCTGAATATCTCGAGGCTCCTTCTCTCTAGGCATCTGAGGTCCCTCCTCCCTATCCTAACTAGATTCTCCCACAATAGTCATCCTGACAAAATTTTTTTAAGTATTTAATTACTAATTGTCACTATTCGACACTCACTAGCACATAAGTTGCAACCACATAAGCACATAAAATGTTTTATTATTTCTTTCTTAAAACTCAATAAGAGTTTATCACCACTATCTTTTCAAAGGTTATTTCCTAAGGTTTTTCCCCCCACCTATGGTTCATAACCTACAGCTTTGATACCAACTTGTGACACCCCCAAATCTGGGTACTTCATTCCCACAAGATTTGGTGTTCATTTTCCATTCATTCATTTTTAACTACCCAAATATAATAAAATTTAAATTATAAATCTTCCCATTAAAGGGTTACATAACTTAATCAATAAAACTCCCAAGTTATATAACCTTTAAAACATTCATCAATTGCGGAAAAATAAATAATTACATCTCATAATTAAAACAAAGTCTGACAATATAAAAGTCAATAAATTTACAAGTCTTCAACACTTGTTCATTTTTCCTTTCCCTTTGCTAGTGGTAGGTTCATCGACCTTCTCAACTTTAGCTGTAATGGTTATATAAGAAAGAGTGATCAAAATAAATGCTCACTTGAAATGACAATGAATAATAACAACATAATAACTGCCAATGAATAAGCTCAATAGATCTGAATGATATTCTCTATCATTGATGATCAAGAACTAAAATCAGAATTTAAAATATATCTGAGGCTCACAAGACCACGAACTATGTCCAAGGTTATAAGTATTCTTTCAACTTAAACCTAAACAATCATGAGACTATAGGGACTCCCCGTACTTAAGATGATCAGCCCTTCGTACCATGTATTGTGCACAAACATCTAAATACTTCGCGTAAATAATCCCCTATAATAGGGTTGTTCTTCTCAGTTTTAGAGTACAAGTCCGCACCAAAGTAAGCTCAGCTTGGATAAGCTTCAAGGGTAATTTAGGGTTTAACAATCATCAACTAAGGAATTAGTTGAATCAATAAAGTTTGATATCATTTCAAATGTTTGATAACAACATGATATGGAATAGTCATAAATCATAGGTGAATCAACCTTATATATCGAAATCATGCTTAGAAATGAACTAGAAAACATAAGCATTGAATAATATAATAAACCTTGCTTGAACAATATTAAGCTAAGGCTATAATCTTGCTTAATAAATTAAGTGAGTTATTGAACATGCATAATTGATAACAAGTTGAGAAACAAAACTTGCTCATCATAAGAATAATGGAATTCAGAAGTTTGCACAATAAGAAACAAGTTAAAGATAGGAAACCTTTTCAAAATAAGAGTTAGGTTAAAGAGCTTGCATGAATATAATTTAGTTATATAAGTAGGATTATGAACTTGCTCAATATAAAAGTAAGGATCAGAAACTTGCGTAAAGTAAGTGAGATAGGATAACTCAATTAAAGATTAGAGTTCAGAAACTTGCCATGTTCGTAAGCTATTAAATTATAACTCACGTTCACCTACACATATTATTAGAATCACAACATCTATTAGGTATACCAACATTAACCTTACAAGTTAAATCTCATTTTAGTTGAACTTGTTATTTTAGTACAAGTTCCAATCACTAGCACCATACACAACTCTGAAATCACAAGTCTTAACATTATAACACTTAATCATCATCTTTAGACTTTAACAAATCACAACGTAAAGTTTTCACAACTTACTAATTTTACAACTTTGAAATTATCAAATACATGTTAACATCCTATTATAGCGTCTTTGTTACATGCTCACCACATTGTCATTTTCATTAGACTAGGTTATATTGGGTTTTAAAAACTGAACAATCAACAGGGCATCACTGTCACTGTTCTGGCAAGGGCGTAGCAACGCCGTTTATATCTCTAGAACCAGCGCAGTTGGGCCATTTCTACCTTTGACACTCTTGCAAATTTCTACAACGATCTTGTGACAAAAAAAAACCATGAACTATTTTCTTGCTCTGTTTACACCCAAATCTCATAAACTTCACCAATTAAGCAGCAAATTACCTACACCCAAATAATATAGGCTTCATATAAACATTACCCATCATATATACACTGATTTAGAACAACTAAACAATTAAAACAACCAATCCAACAGAATTAAAACCATGTTCATGCTTAAAACTTCAATTTTTACGTTTTTAGCGAATTCAATCACTATGGCTTCATTTCTCAACCAAAATAGTTCATTCAAACCACATTCTTTTCGTTTCTTTGTGAATTAACACATTTAAGAATCAATTTACAATTTAATTCACGAATAAACTATCAATTTTGGACTCCAACAAGCCATATTCATACACACACTCACTGTAATCAATTTCTTTTCTTTTTTAACGTGATTTCCTAAATTAATATACGAAATCTTTGTCTAGATGTTAGTTATAACATCACAATTATATATAAATACAATCAATCACTTTATACATCAAAAGTTCATCAAGAATTGCACTATAGCAAGTTTGAAAAAATAATTTTACTATTCCTTCAATTAAATTCCATATTTTTGATTTAATTCTATATATAACAATAATCATCTAAATAACAATTTCTATTCTCACAAATCATCAACTAAAACTCAATTACAGATAATTTTATGAAACTCAAGAACACAGAAAACTTTTCATATATATAGGAACTAAAGCTTTAGAAATTAAAATTATACTTTCACTTTGCTTATTTAACCAACAAGAATGATTAGTTAGCTCTTTGATTTCTCAAACTTCTTCCTTCAAATTTATAGACTTCTCTCTTTTTCTCTCTTTTCTCTCTTCTTTCTCTTCTCTATTTTCTTCTTTCTTTAGCCTTGGGCTTAAACCAAAACTGTACTTAAAAATAATCAGACACAACTTAAAAATAAAACGTATAAAAACTGTCATAATAATAACTCTACTAATTATGTATTAGTTATTTTTTTTTAAAATTGAAAAGCCATTAGCCCTTATTTGGCAAAACACTTTTAAATATAAAGACTTATTATTCCTTAAGCCTTGTTTGGTAAACCCATTTAAAATTCTTTTAATTTATTGTCATAATTCATTTATACTATAGTTTATTGTCCCACATTATTTACTTGAATTTTCATATCCAAATTTAATTAAATAAAAGCTAAGAACAACTTATTAAATCAATTTACCACTTAACCCAATTACCACAAAATTATAATTTTATTTAATAAATTAACACATCACTTTAATTACTAAATTAAATTAAAACAACATTATAGCAATTCATATAATCTTTATCAACTCTCTAATTAAATTATTAAATTAAATTAGAATATTATCTCATAAAATTTAATTCATCACTCTTTTATTTTAATTAATTTCAAAGTATCAAATTACCAATTATCATCTTAATTAACATATTACCTTAATTAAGTTAATTCCTATAACTCATGAATTATTTACTTAACTAATAAATAATCCAACAAATATTTACTTAACAACAACACATCGATTAAAATATTTATTTAATTCCATAAATATTTAAAATTATAATTAAAATTCTAGATTGTTACATCCTTCCCTCCTTACAAGAATTATGTCCTTAGAATCACAATTCATTCGTCACAGTTTTCCCTCCTTACAAGGATTCTGTCCCCAAAATCGAAGACACAGATTAAACAAATAACTCAGGATAGTTCTTCATCATTTTGTCTTCGAGTTCCCACGTAGCTTCTTCGGCATTGTGGTTCCTCCATATCACCTTCACGGAAGGTATCACCTTATTCCTGAGCACTTATTCTTTCTTGTCAACTATCTGGGTAGGAATCTCCTCATAAGACAAGTCCTTATCGAACTGTAACGGTTCATACTCGATCACATGCTTGTAATCGGGTTTATACGGTCGTAGTACCGATACATGAAAAACGTTGTGAACATGTTCCAATTCTAGAGGTAGAGCTACCTTGTAAGCCATTTCACCTACTCTTCGCAACACCTCAAAGGGTCCAATAAACCTTGGGCTTAGCTTTCCTTTCTTACCAAAACAAATCTTTCCCTTCTAAGGAGAAACTTTTAGGAAAACGAAATTTCCTACATCAAATTAGCCATCTTATCTGTGTTGATCAGCATACCTCCTTTGTCTGTCTTGAACCACTACCAATCTTACCCTGATGAGTTTGACAACCTCGGTAGTCTAATGTACCAGTTTCGGTCCTAACAGTTAACGTTCACCAATTTCATCCCAGCATAGAGGAGTTTTGCACTTCCTGCCGTACAATGCTTTGTAAGACGGCATGCCAATGCTCGCGTGGTAATTGTTGTTGTAGGCGAATCCTGCCGGTGGTAAATGATCATCCCAGCTCCCTTTAAAAACCATGATGCATGCTCTGAGCATATCTTCCAACGCCTAGATTGTTCGTTCGCTTTGGCCATTTGTTTGAGGATGGTACGCCGTACTCATTCTCAACTGTGTTCTCATGCATTCTTGTAGTCTCTTCTAGAAATTTGACGTGAATCTCGGATCTCTGTCTGACACAATTAACACTGGAACTCCATATCTCAAAATGATCTCTTTGACGTACAACTTTGCCAACTGATCCAGATTAAATCTAATCTTTATTGGGAAAAAGTGTGCGGATATCGTCAGTCTATCCATTATCACCCAAATCACATTGTATCCTTTCTGAGTAGTTGTAAGACCTACCACAAAATCCATTGTGATATTTTCCCACTTCCATTTCGTTATTTCCAACGGCTGGAGTAATTCGCTTGGTCTCTGATGTTCGACCTGGACTCTTTGACACGTCAAGTTTGCATACCCCTTTTGATTAGTCATGCTCAACTTCTTTAAATTTTCAGCCTTATGATCTCTTGATCATACTTTATGGTGAGGTTGAGCATAGACAATCCTCTTCATCTGTCCTCTATATGTTTACCCTTATCTCTGTAGGTGCTTTATTAGACTCTACTGCTAATTTGTAGACACTATGATCATTGTAGCCAACACTACGATCGTTGTCTTCTGATGAGAGCACTTGTAGGAGACTCTTTCTTAATGACTTTTCACTTCTCAATCAGCCTTGTTGATAGAGTTGATGCTTTGATCTTCTATTTACTTGTAGGTCATTAAGAGAATGCTTTCTGATATTCTTCAAGTAGACTACAATCTGAAACTTGACTGCTCTTACAAGAGGATGAGATTTATGTATACACTTCAGGATTGCTCATCTGTTGAGAATCATAAAGTGCTCTACGATTATTTCATAGCTATGTAAGCAATTGGCTGACTACGAATTTGGATCTAGTTCTGTAGACTACGATTCTAATTGGTGAAGACTTGTAGACTTCACGATTTTGAGTGAAGCCTATATTCTTGTTTTAGCTCGATAGGCGCTCGACAAACAGCTTCTACAATTCTGAGTATAGTCTACGATTCTGCTTCGATGGACTACGATTTTGCCTTACTTTCTTGGCAGACTATAATGACTGGTGCAGTGCTCTTCAATTAGACATGTCTATCTATTACACTTTATAAGAACAACCTAACAAGTTTGATCTTTCTATTCATAGTCCTTTTACATCATGATCTTTTGAAGTACTTTTACAAAACTATTTATTCTTATTAGATCAACCTAACATATTTGATCATTTCAATCTAAGTCATTGTCCATATTGTCTATCTGTAAGGTTTTGTGATGATCATAAATGATGAGTGAATTTTATACCCATTAATTGAGTGCATTTGAGCTTATTCTTTTGGAAGTTTTTAAGTTTTTGTGTCTATTCATGCATGTTTTATGTTGTTTTGTAGGAATTGGGACAAAAGCTACCTGGATCGACGTTTGGGATTGCTAGATTTGCATTTTCAGCTTGCCATTTGCATAGCAGTCACTTCCAACCCAATTTCGAACATCATCTGTTTGTTATTTCTCAATTCTCAAAGAATGAAAGTTGTAGATCTCGTCGAGATCTTTGATTTGATAGGTAGCAAGCCTCGTAACTCCTCGCGGGTCATAAGTTATGACTGTTTTACCAGAGGATATTGCAGTAAAAAAAAGGACCCCCGCCGGGGCGGGGGAACAAGCCCAAAAATAGTAGCATAGTTCGCCGGGGTAGGCCTATCAGCACAAAAAAGTCCGCTGGGGCAGGGGTACGTGCAGAAAAAGTAGTTTTTCTCAAAATTTGAGTTCCAAATGATTGGTTCGAGCTGATTGACTCAAGGACTTCTAGGAGGGCTTAAAGACATATAAAAGGAGGAGAATCACAAGAATTGGGAGAGAGAGGATTCCCTTAAATTAGAGTAGAGTAGATTAGATCAAAACCCTAGTTCTTATTAGTTTTGGAGATTGAAGCAACTTGGAGACCATTGAAGATCAAGAGCAGGAGCTTGAGGAAGATGGAAATTTACTGACAACAGATTTATTCTTCACTCTAATCTTCTTCTTATCTTTTAATGTGTATTCAAGTGTGGATTCTTAGTTTTAATTCAATGAACTAATTCTTTGTTTGAGATTACAATGGATCTTATTGTGTATTTTATTTTAATATGCTTCGTTATCAATTATTATGTTCTATTGTGAGGATTATCTATTGTGATTTGGACTTAATTGTTTAATTGATTGGCCACCGTGATAATCTATATGAAATCGGAAGAGGAGTATATATTTAGATCTGATCATGATAGCATGTGTTTGTGATTTCTGCATAGATGGAATTCATGATTCGTGTTTAGGATAGAGATATGCCTTTATGCCATATGTAATCTTATAGAGAACTTGTGCTTTAAATCCTTTTTAATTGTAATTCACATAGAGATATAGTGGATTAATTAATTAGGGTGTCTTGCTTAATGTTGGGTAAAATTAAATTACGCACGTTGTCAACAAGTAATAAAGTGAAAGTAGAGTATCGTTCCCACGAGGAATTGTTTAATAAAAAATCACCAAGTACTAACCCGTAACCAACTCAATCTTATTTAAACGAATGAATTTCAAATTATATAAATTAAATTATTTAATTACACTAATTCTAATTACTACTAATTAAAAATAAGATTACTGAGATTTAAGATCACAACTTCACTTATTGCTTCATTTAAGTTAACACACTTCTCATCAATTATTCTCTATCATGAATTGTTAATCAAGAACACTAAAGCAGATAAAACCATCTCTCGATGCATAATACCCATACTCACTTAAATCCACAGATGATAGAATTAAGCAGGACACCTTAATTAACTAATCCACTATATCTCTATGTGAATTACAATTAAAAAAGATTTAAAGCACGAGTTCTATATAAGATTACATATTGCGTAAAGGCATATCTCTATCCTAAACACGAATCATGAATTTCATCTATGCAGAAATCACAAACACATGCTATCATGATAAGATCTAAATCAATACTTCATCTCTCGAGTTCATATAGATTATCACGGTAATTGTTAGCTATGCAATTAAACAATTAAGTCCAAATCATAATAGACAATCCTCACAATAGAACATAATAATTGATTGTGAAGCATATTAAAATAAACTTCACAATAAGATCCATTGTAATCTCAAACAAAGAATTAGTTCATGATTATTGAATTAAAACTAAGAATCCACAATTGAATACACATTAAAAGACGAAGATAGAAGAAGATGAGAAGATAGAATCTATTGTCTGTAGATTTGAAGCTCCCTCCTTGCTCCTACTTTGAATCTTCAATGGTCTACAAGTTGCTTCAATCTCCAAAACTCATTAGAACTAGTGTTTTGATCCTATTCTATTCTAATCTAATCTATTGGAATCCTCTCTCTAGTCTAATCTCCAATCTCTCTAATCCTTGTGATTCTCTTCCTTTTATAAGTCTCTTCATATGTCTTTAAGTCCTCTTGGAAGTCCTCTTGGAAGTCCTTGAGTCAATCAGATCGAAACAATCCTTCCCGGACTCAACTTTGACAACAATTCGATTTTTGGGCATACCATACTTCCTACGGGGTCTAGGTTGAAAAGGGCCCACCCGGCCAGCTAGGGGACCTATTTTTGTACCTTGCATGCCAAACCCGAAGGCGGTTTTGTGAAGGAAACTTTTCTGCTCTGACGTCCTTTGGTAAATCAGCTATTACTTTTGATCTGAGAAGAGTTACGCGATCTGTCACCTATCAAATCCAAGATATTGACGATATCTACAACTTTCATTCTTTGAGAATTGAGAAATAACGGACGAATGAAGGTCGAAATTGGGCTGGAAGTGACTGATATGCAAATGGCCACCCAAAACAGTGACGTTCGACGTCCGTTGGTACAAAGATCATAACTCTTGCATTCTAACTCTGATTAGAATGATTCAAGATGTTCCGGAAAGCTAAGAAGAAGCTCTACAATGTAATCCAAGTTCCAAGCCAAGAACATGAAATGAACACAAAAGCCCAAATGAAGTCCGAATTGCTTTTCTTTATGATTTTATACCAATTCTTTGCGATTTCAACTCCCAAGCATATAATCTACAAAATGAACACAAAATGCATGAAAAGTAACTAAGAAACATGAGATTAAGAAACTAATTCAAGTAATAGATACCGGATAAGTAGGTATAAAATCTACTTATCAAATACCCCCAAACTTAAACCTTTGCTTGTCCTCAAGCAAAAACACAAAACAATAATGCAATGCAATGCAACTAATCTACATGCCTACGAATATAGCAGTAATGACAGAAAAAAGTCTATTTAACCGGCCTTAGAGAAATTAAGTAAACATGATAATACATCATATCAAAACAAATCATTAACTTCCCAATCAATCATCAAATCTTAGACTGCCATCACTAATATAGTGCGTGTGTGCTCAACAACAATGCTAACTGATATAAAATCAAATTTAACACATAAAAAGTTTCTTCGAAGGCATCATACAGTGTAAACTCAATAAATCCAAAAATAAGCTAGATTTAACTAAAATCAAATAATTACCAATATTGAGGGTCAACATGGGATACTTATGCTTCATTTTTCATCTACGGGGGCTTTTTGCTCTTATTTCCCGTTTTATTCATTTTTTTTTCCTTTCCTTTTTTTGGATAGTGAGTGCATTTTACGCTCCATGTCACGCCTGTGTTTATGGGGAGTGCATTTCATGCTTCTTCTCGACCCACCACAGGACTTAATTTATTTAACTCAATATCTTTTTTTTTAAAGCTTATATACCCCACTTTTTCTCCCAAGCTTAGGTTCTTGCCTAATTCTTCGCCTTTACTGCCTATCCTTGTCATTCTCTTATTTAAACTAGCATTATAGTTTAGAATCCCATTATGTATCAATTTAAACTCAATCATTCAACAAGTTATTTTTGAAAGTAGTATGCACACAAGCCAATCATGTTTGATGATAAAGCATATACTTTGTAACAATCTTATTCATTTATTAATAAAAAGTATTAATTTATTAAAGGCTTTTAATTATCTACATAATGCTGTTTTATAATATGTGATAAACCCATAGTTTTAAGCAATGCTTTTAGAATAATGATGATGATCATTCTAATGAGATCTAAATTCTTAGAAAGCTTAAAACTAAAATAGTTCCCAATCATTGGATTACTAAATTGGGGATTAGTGAATCCGGATAGATTGGTACATACGTTGTTTGCTCATTGGATGAGGATGATTGATCTCATGATCATTTGTGTGGAGACACTAAAGCAAGTATGTAGGTGCTTATTAGAGAATAAGTTCATTTGAACGCGTGGCTCGCTAAGGAATACCTAATGGAGTTTTATTTGCTGTCAATAGGAATTCTGTAGTGATAGTAGTACAAGTAATCCTTGGATTTGAGATCATCATAGTATCTTGTGTATGATGAGTTATACTTTGACTTATTCCTTAAGACCCTTAGGGTATATCAAAGGGTATGCTTGGGTATAATAAGTTATATACGGAGATAATGTATGATCAATAAAGAATCTACCACTTCTAATAAAAGAAGAGAAATGTCCTATGTGATTCGATAAATGACAACCCAAGAGTCCTTGGCGAAAGCGTAATGAAATTAGAAAGGAGTTTCTAATTTGCATTATTTGAGTTGTGCATTTAAGGATCGAAATACATATAATTAAATAAAATAAGACTTGACAATGAATTCCATGTCTTATATTTAATTGGGACATTGTATGGTGGAAGGATTGAATTGTGCAGGTAACTATTTACTCAAAGGTTCTTTAATGATTAATGTTGAAATCTATATTATCCGGAAAGTCGTTGATCGCTGGGGAGAACTTATCCTTATTGTAGAATAAATATTATTTAAATAAATTAATTGTTTAATTTATTTATTTAAATAAGATTAGAATTGTTCTAATTGATTTATTCACAACCTATTTAATATGGAGAACCTAAAGGGTCACACCATAAAAGGAAGAATAATTATTTAAGAAGTAAATGGCATAATCGTAATAATATATTATGTATATTTAAATTTAATCTATGGTGATAGAATAAATTAAATAGCTTAATATTTATTATTTAATATTTTAGAAATATTAAATATAAATTAATAAGAGGAGTCTTATTAATATTATTACAATTATTATTATTTTAATTTCTAAAAGAGTTTAGGAATTAATTTAATATAAGTACTCTCATTTATTCCTAATTGGATTAGGAAGGAAAATTAGTTAAAGGAGTTTAATTAATTATCCCTAATAAGATTAGGGAGCTTAATTAATTAAAAGAATTAATTAAATAAAACCCAATTCCTTAATTGTTAAGATGGGTTGCTTCATATCTATAAATAAGAGGAGTCTTATTATGGGTGGTATGGGTTGTTGACTTTAACAACATAATAATTCCAATTGTTGGAGAGTACCCTTTCTATGAGAGATAAAAACTAGGGTTTGAGCCAAATACCCATCTTCTTGAATTTTCTTCTTCCTTGGTGGATCACCTCTGAGGCCAAACATTTGGGTGGCTAACGTTGATCAAAGGAAGGAACCAAACCCGTGGATTCAAGATTGAACGCGAAAGGATTTGGAGGTGAACTTGTACGAGGAAGCTCGATCTTCAGGGTATGATTTATTCTTTATCTTTTCGTTTAATTAATAATTGCGCATAAAGGATGATCCGGGTATATGGTTTGTAAATTTTTTTAAACTCTGATTTTTACACGCTTCCGCACAATTTTGCAATTTGATTGCGTTGATGAATATTACAAACCTAACAGTGGCATCAGAGCCAAATCTTTATGCGAATTATTAATTGTTATAATTTAATATCTATATTGATATGTGTTTAGAACAATTTAATTGGGCATAATTTTATTGTATAAAATTTAAATAAAAAAAAAAAAAAAAAAAAGTGACGGTTTATATTTATATTGATATATATATATATATATATATATATATATATATATATATTAATCATATGTTAAAATATTTCCCCTCGATTTAAAAGTGACTAAAGCAATACTTCCTAAGCAAATTTTTTTTTAAAGTCACGGTTTGATTGGCGGGAGCTAGTATGGCACGTGGCCCAAGGTTGCGAGAGATTATTTAAAAGAAAAGGAATATATTATATATATATATATATATATATATATATATATATATATATTAATATAATATATATATATATTAATTATTTTATAATTAAAATAAAAATTATTTTAATATTAAAATAAAGGTTTATTTTAATCTTAAAATAAAAAGGGTTTATTTTAATTTTAAAATTAGAATTTCATGCTAACTAATTGGAGTTGAAATTGATCTTTCCTTAAATAAAGGAGTTTATTTAGATATGAAATAGATTTCATATTATTCAAAATAAAAGAGTTTATTTGTGAATAGGAAAGAGAATCCTAATTTCCTTAAAATAAAGGAGTTTATTTAAATATGAAATAAGATTTCATATTATTCAAAATAAAGGAGTTTATTTGTGAATAGGAAATATAATCCGTGCTTCCTTTAATATTTTTTTTTTTCATGGAATTGGATTCCATAATTAATTAAAATAAAAGAGTTTATTTTAATTAAAGATTTTTTTTTATTACATGGAATTAGATTCCATAATTAATTAAAATAAAGGAGTTTATTTTGATTAAAATTTTGATTAAAATAAAATAGTTTATTTTATTCAAAATTGGATAAATTAAAATAAAATAGTTTTATTTTGATTTAAATTTGGATTAAAATAAAGGAGTTTATTTTGATTCAAAATTAGATTTTATACTAACTAAATTTGCCCATTAAATGATATCAATATATATATTAAATGTTTATTATTCATTGAGATGAATGTTATTTATTGATGCGTATGGTGATGTGTATGATAATAAATGGGATTGATTATGAACTATTGATTAATATGATTGGATTTTATTTTAGTTGGATGCATGAATGTATGGGTTTTATTAAATGGGTTCTGCAGTACTCGCCTTCTCTAATTTTTTCTTAATGTAAATTCTATCTCCTCCTATGTACTTCCCTCGATCACGATCAAGGTTTCTATTTATTTTAAATAGTTTTGTAATAGGAATAGTTAGAATTAATTTTGAAGAATTAGAGATTCAGGAACAAGGAGCGCTTGAAGACCCGTTTGTAATGGAGCCCGGGTTTAAATGTAATAGTTATATTTAAATATTATTTCTTGCACCCTAGGGTTTGACCTTTTGGTTCACTTGGTGGCTCTAGTGAACCAAACTAGAATAAAAGTCCATAATCAATCCGGGTAGAATATAGTATTCTATATGTGCATGCTATACTATATATATATATATATTATATATTATGCAAACATGCTTCGCATGTTCATTAATATGACGCGTATTTTATATATATATGCAATATGCTAAAACAAGATGAGACAAATTAATAACAAACCCCTCAATTTTTATATTAAGTCCTAAGCGTTCAAAGATATTTGGAATATCGAACGTCGCCTTCTAGCATGATAAAATTAATAGAGTATTAAATATTTAATATGAGTTTGTTGTGTCACCACAAGGCAAGTATTAAGTATTTAAGATGTTAATTTATCACATTTGATGCTTATAAAGAAAATTGAACAATATTGTTTTGTTGTGTCACCACAAGGATGATATTTTTCTTTTTGAATATATGGAGTGCTAGGTCGGACTTAACTTGGATAATTTTGATTCTGGATGTGCCACCACTGATCAAAATAATCTAAGAGGCAAAATACAAGGAGTTACATAGTTGATGTAATTGACAAAAGTTGTCTACCTATTTATTTATATATAGTTTGTTGTGTCACCACAAGGCTATATACATTTGAAATGGGATCCTTATTCTCACTAGCAAATCTTTAATTAGATTTTGCCGAACTATATAAGTGAGGATAATATAGTTTGAAGAAAATAGTGGGAGATACCAATTTAAAACAAGACCTAATTTATTTTGGTAATTAATAAAAGAATGTATGTTAAAATGTTGTTAATTACAAATTCATTTACAGAATTTTACAATGTCTAAAATTACTATCATCATGCGAAGCATATTAGATGCTAAATTAACTGCATCGATTTAAATCGGATTGGTTAAGGAATTTGAGAATAGTTCTCATAATGAAAAAGCTATCTTATGTCCTTAATACGCCTATCCTCAAGAATGGTTGCGCATAATGCCTCCGAGGAAGACATTGCTACTTTTAGAAAGTGGCAAGATGATGCACAGATTGGCTCAATGCATCATGCTCGCATCCATGAGTAACGAGCTTCACGTCGGCGATGAAACTATGGATGCTCCTACTATATTCCCCGCACATCAAGTAGTTGATGGTGAGGAAAGTAGGGGCGATAGATATCGAGATATCTAAGGAGCTCTTCCGATCTAGAATGGCCAATGGCACTATAAACGATACAAAAAGTTCTTAACATAATCAATTTGATTGATCAATTAGGAAAATTGGTTTTGTCATGGATGGAGAGTTGAGCCAAGATTTGATCTTGCACTCATTCCCTACTCCTTTCACAATTGTTGTGAATTTTCATATGAACAAGCTAGATATCGCCTCATTGATTTGCTTAACATATTGAAAAATGTTGAGAGTCACTTTCCAACCAAGAAAGATCAAGTCTTCTTGGTAGGGGCCAAAGGGTCTTCTAAAAAGAAGAACGATTCAAAGAAGGTAAATAGAAAGGCGCAAACAAAGGATAATAAGAGCAAAATCGATCACGGATAGCAAAGAAGGAGTTTGCTTCCACCGCAATAAGCCCGGACACTTTGGAAAGAAAGCTGCGAAGCATCTTGCAGAGGCTAACCAAAGAAGCTTAGTGAAGTTTCTATTCTAAATACGCTTTTTGTTCATGATTGAAATAAATTTTCTTTAAGTCAAGGTTCTACTTGGGTATTGGATACCGACTTTGGTTATCATAAATATAGATTTATGAATGGACCAAGCGTAAGTAGAAAGCTAAACAAATATAAGTAATCCTATGTGTGGGAAATGTAGCAAAGGTTGCCATATTAGCCATAGAAACTTATAGTTTAGCAATACCTACGAACAAATCTATTAAGTCAATAAGTTGTTATTGTATTCCAGTTCTTGTTAAAAATATTATTTCCATTTTATTGTTGGACAATGAAATCTTTGGTATTATAATTAAGAACAATTGTTGTTCTATTTATAATAATAATGTTTTGTATAGAACTGGAATATTACTTAATAAATTTTGTATACTTGACTTACGTGAAAAATTATTTTATAAATTGAACAAACTAGTATAAGAAAAGGAGATGATCATTCAAAGAGTTGAATGTGTGTATTTGTTGAAATACAAGTGTGAATTATTTGAAAGGTTCAAAGAATTCAGAAGTGAAACAAATTGGCAAAGTATTAAGATTCTTTGATTGGATCAAGGAATAAATACGTGTGCAATAAGTTTCTAGATCATCTCAAATGGTTTTCTCATAATGGACACATCCCGATCACGATAATTGATTGATGTATCTGAATGAAAAATCGTACCTTGTTGGACATGGTGCGGTCCATAATGATTTTACCGACATTCCAAAGATCCTTCAGGGATAATGTCCTAGAAATGGTCACGATATCTACGAAAAAGGTAACCTCAAAATCCTACCTCAAAACTCCATAAAAGTTATGGACAGGGAGGATTCCTAATCTTAAGTATGTTAAGATAAGGGTTTGTCCAACTTATGTGAAAAGGTTTCAAAGGATAAGCTTGGGACAAAATTTGACATGTACAGATTTGTGGGACATCCTAAAGTAAGTTTAGGACATATGTTCTATAATCCTACATAACAAAAGGTGTTTATTATGAAACACTTTACTTCTAAGATAAAGGTGTTTATCATTAAAGGGGCTAGTGGGAGGATAATAGATCTTGAAGAGTTCAAGAACCACAAAACACTATAAGTCAAATAAGAGGAACCTGTAGATAGACCTATTGTACCACAAAGATAATCGTAAATCTGGAATAGTACCAAAGATACCTAGGAGGTATGGATTCATCATGGATGATGATGATGAGGTACACATCATAGAAGATGATGATCCAGAGTTACATTCGATGAGGTAAGACTTCTACTGTGTACAAAAGGGTCAGTGGGAGCGTCGTGACATTCCTAATATTATATGTTGATATACTACGGATAAGGAATGACATATTAATGCTACAATCAGTAATGATAAAGTTGTCTAAACATTCCTCCATGAATGATTTGGAAGTGTATCTCAGTTGGGGATATAAATCTATATAGATAGATTTAAGAGGATGCTCGACTTAACCCAAAGAACGTATATTCATTTGATGCTAAAGTCGTTTAGCATGGCAAACTCCAAGAGATGTCTCATGTTGATGAGCCATGGAGTGTATCTCTTAATAGTCCCCATAGACTCCAAAGAAGAGAGATCGCATGAGTGACAATCATGTATGCAATGAAATATACGAGACCGATGTCGATCGGTCATATTCGGAGAAGATCACCGTAAGGCATGTGAAAAACATCTTAAAGTTCTTAACCCAAGCACTAAGGATGTGAGCAAACATGGTGGGTGCGAATTAAAACTAGAGGGCTTTACGGACTCAAGTTTTTCGAGACGCACCGAAGACGAATTAAAATCCACTTTAAGGTAAAGTGTTACCTTGAGCAGTTGGTGCGCGTTGAATTGAAAGGTTCCAAACAAAGAAAGAGTTCTTTGGTTTAGTAATAAAGACAAAGTATATAGCTATAAATGAAGCTACTGAGTTGATTGTTTGGATTAAAAGTTCATTACGTAACTAGGAATAGTTCCTAAGTCTCATCTTGGATCTAAACATGTGTTGTGGCACTTTCATTTGATTATTAGAATCATTGAAAGATGGGAAATCACTATAGAGATAGTGGACTCTCATGAACAACATTACATATCCATTAACTAAAGCTTATCCAACAGCAGGATAATCGTCACTTAGAGAAGAAGAGTATGAGATACCATGACGATTGGCTTTAGTGCAAGTGGGAGATTGAAAGTAGTATGCACACAAGCCAATCATGTTTGATGATAAAGCATATACTTTGTAACAATCTTATTCATTTATTAATAAAAGTATTAATTTATTAAAGGCTTTTAATTATCTACATAATCTTTGTTTTATAATATGTGATAAACCCATAGTTTTAAGCAATGCTTTTAGAATAATGATGATGATCATTCTAATGAGATCTAAATTCTTAGAAAGCTTAAAACTAAAATAGTTCCCAATCATTGGATTACTAAATTGGGGATTAATGAATCCGGATAGATTGGTACATACGTTGCTTGCTCATTGGATGAGGATGATTGATCTCATGATCATTTGTGTGGAGACACTAAAGCAAGTATGTAGGTGCTTATTAGAGAATAAGTTCACTTTGAACGTGGCTCGCTAAGGAATACCTAATGGAGTTTTATTTGCTCGTCGATAGGAATTCTGTAGTGATAGTAGTACAAGTAATCCTTGGACTTGAGATCATCATAGTATCTTGTGTATGATGAGTTATACTTTGACTTATTCCTTAAGACCCTTAGGGTATATCAAAGGGTATGCTTGGGTATAATAAGTTGTACATGGAGATAATGTATGATCAATAAAGAATCTACCACTTCTAATAAAAGAAGAGAAATGTCCTATGTGATTCGATAAATGACAACCCAGGTAGTCCTCGGCGGCGCGAATGAAATTAGAAAGGAGTTTCTAATTTGCATTATTTGGAGTTGTGCATTTAAGGATCGAAATACATATAATTAAATAAAATAAGACTTGACAAAGAATTCCATGTCTTATATTTAATTGGGACATTGTATGGTGGAAGGATTGAATTGTCAGAAACTATTTACTCAAAGGTTCTTTAATGATTAATGTTGAAATCTATATTATCCGGAAAGTCGTTGATCGCTAGGAGGCTTATCCTATTGTAGAATAAATATTATTTAAATAAATTAATTGTTTAATTTATTTATTTAAATAAGATTAGAATTGTTCTAATTGATTTATTCACAACCTGGCTTAATATGGAGAACCTAAAGGGTCACACCATAAAAGGAAGAATAATTATTTAAGAAGTAAATGGCATAATCGTAATAATATGTTATGTATATTTAATTTAATCTATGGTGATAGAATAAATTAAATAGCTTAATATTTATTATTTAATATTTTAGAAATATTAAATATAAATTAATAAGAGGAGTCTTATTAATATTATTACAATTATTATTATTTTAATTTCTAAAAGAGTTTAGGAATTAATTTAATATAAGTACTCTCATTTATTCCTAATTGGATTAGGAAGGAAAATTAGTTAAAGGAGTTTAATTAATTATCCCTAATAAGATTAGGGAGCTTAATTAATTAAAAGAATTAATTAAAAAAAACCCAATTCCTTAATTGTTAAGATGGGTTGCTCACATCTATAAATAAGAGGAGTCTTATTATGGGTGGTATGGGTTGTTGACTTTAACAACATAATAATTCCAATTGTTGGGAGAGTACACCCTTTCTATAGAGATAGAAAACTAGGGTTTGAGCCAAATACCCATCTTCTTGAATTTTCTTCTTCCTTTGTGGATCACCTCTAGAGGCCAAACATTTGGGTGGCTAACGTTGATCAAAGGAAGGAACCAAACCCGGTGGATTCAAGATTGAGCGAAAGGATTTGGAGGTGAACTTGTACTGAGGAAGCTTTCGGTCTTCAAGGGTATGATTTATTCTTTATCTTTTCGTTTAATTAATAATTGCGCATAAAGGATGATCCGGGTATATGGTTTGTAAATTTTTTTAAACTCTGATTTTTACACGCTTCCGCACAATTTTGCAATTTGATTGCGTTGATGAATATTACAAACCTAACAATTTTTACTGTGCTATCCTTATTATACCAGTTTCAAACAGAAAAAGACTCAATTCATAACAAGAAATCACATCAAAGCTCTAATGGTCAATACTATACTTGTCTACCCAATTCCAATCTCATCATTGGCCAAAACAAACTGTAAACTATCTAACAACTGGATTTATGCAAATGAACATAGTAACTAACTAATATTTTTTTTTGAATTTTTGAATTTTTTTTAAGAAAGTGAATGCAAAAACTAAATGTAACTATATGAAATACAATGTAAATAACTAACTATATGCAATACGACACTAAAATGCCCCCAAACTTAAACTAGACATTGTCCTCAATGGTTGAAATAGAAAAAAGTAAAGCAGAGGACTTCCCTAAAAATATAGCAATCCTCCTCATTGTCCGCTAAGTTTCGAGAATAGATTAGGCGCATGGAACAAATTGGGCACCACACTTGAATTTGACTTGAATAACCTTTTCATAATCTTTTGCCTGTCCATTGAACCTCCAATACCTACACTGAAGAGAGACAACATGGATTAGAATAGCACTTAGATTGGTAAGAGAACTTTAATAAGCAAATTAATTCCTGTCTACTAAATAAACTAGTAAAGCAAATAAATAGAAAAATTCCTGGGTTGCCTCCCAGTCAGCGCTTGAATTATAGTCTTTCAGCCTGACTTTGTCTGATCAACTCTATCCAATTCCTCTTCGAAAGTTGAGGAACCCTCCATCCAATGGAAATAATATAGCTTTTGGTAGGTTCCCATTTAAGATAGCCATTGCATTAAAGTCACCTAGCATGCTTTGTTTAGATAAGATCACATTCAAGAACGTCCAACATCTAGGTGTTTTCTCCATTGTGTATGCGAATAGATTCTGGCATTGAAGCTTGTCAGACATAACAATCTCTTCTTCTATCTTCTCTAGGTCATCGCACCATGGCTTCGAAGTTGTACTTGCTTTTACGTCACAAAGAGTATTGCCGTCGACATGACTACCTAGCGGACAAGGTTTTGCAAATCTAACCGGATCCTTGAACTTTGGTGGAGAAAGGCACTTGAGGCATTAATAACATCAGCTCATCCTCGTTAGTACTCATAGTTAGTGCATCACCACTTGTCTCCACTTTTTCAACATCTCGTGTCTTATCCAGTTATAGATTTGGTTCGGGCACTTCATCAATCTCGGAATCCTCATCATAACACCAATTGTTTTGAGGACAGTTGTTTAAGGCTTTGAGCATTTGATCCATCTGATTCTGTAGATTTTGAATTGATATCTCTTGATTCTGAATTAACCGCTCTTGATCAATCATCCTCTCCTCATTTGATGCTACGAACTTGGACAACAATTCCTCCAGCCTTGAATTATCTGTCTCAGTCTTGAAAGCCATGCATTGAGGACCATTGGTTGAGGTAGTGACGAGTTATTCCATTCGATTATTAAAATTTTGGGTTGACAGCTCTTGACTAATCCTCATCTCCTCTAGGTTAGTTATGCCCTTCAATATTACATCCCTCTGATTTGGCTTTTCTTCTTGTGGCAATGGAGGTGGACATGAAAATTCCGGTGTGTATGTTGGATTTGGAGCATAGTATTTGTGACGCCCACAAAATAGGTATACATCACCCATCTTGAGTCGCCAATACACATGGTACAAAAGTCAAATACAATTTAATTATACAACAATGTAAAGTAAAGTTAACTAAACATATCTTGTGAGTTTTAATACAAATATTGTCATCTAGACAATATACAAACTCAATGGGGTCCTCATTACATTTATTATCACACTATTTAATGTAATAGTGAGGACTACTAATACTATCATCTGGTCCATCACTCCGCTTCCCAGGCTAAGTCCCGGCTATATTCTCATTTCTGAAGAGAACAAAGAAAGAAAGGGTGAGCTCAACTAGCCCATAAGAAATATTATGACTAAGATAATGTAGAAGAAATTATCATTAGCCTTAAACAGTGTTAAACTGATATAATATAACAAACATCAAGTTTAACTGCAGCGGAACAAGCAATCCATTAGAAGAGTCAAGTAGAGAATAAAATCTACTATCTTCTATGATTCAAAAGGTTTTTTCATGACTTTTATCGCTGGGACTCAGCTTAATAAATAATCCACATCATCAAATCACCCCTGCAATACGGCCAAGGATATTCTTTAGTATCACGACCACAACTATCCATGCACTACGAGCCAAGAATATTTGTGTATTCATTAATGGTCATGATCATGCCAACAACTATCCATCAATGCACTACAGGCCAATGAGGACTTTTTCCACATCATTTGTAACATTACGGTCATGATTACACCGAATAATCGTTGGTCATAATCATACCAAGTCCATCTATGCACTACCGGCCACAGATGACTTTCAACATAATATAAACATGAGGATGATGACAATGATATAAGAATTCAATAAAACAAGTTCAAGAATTAATTTATCCATGAACCAATAACGTCCCAATTGTCAACATGATACTGCTTTGTAGAGTAAAATTCAAGAATGCTCAGAAGAATATTTCCATGAAAAGATACTAAATGAAGCGCAACTATCAAGGATATTCCACTAATTTCATGGAGTATAGAAGTCAAAATTTTAATCAACTGAGTATAATAAAGAATGGAATAACAAAAGAAATCACCATGCATGCGATTACTTAGCGTAGACAGTTATTCAATGAATAATAAATAAGGAACCGAATTAGGAGCAAAAAATTACACCGCAAGCGGATGTTCCAAATGTAATAATACAGATGGAACTAGGTCCCAAGCGTAAAAGCATGCATGAGGATATTCCAATAGAATAATAATAAAGATGGAACCGGTCCCACGTAAAACGCATGCATGTGAGGATATTCCAATGAAATAATAATAAAAGACGAAACCAGTCCGTAAAGTAAAATGTATGAGGCGAGGATATTCCAAAGAATAATAATAAAGATGGAATAATAGAAGAATGTCACCAAGTATAGGGTAGTCCGCGTATACTGGTTATTCCAACAGAATAATAAAGAATGGAATAACAGAAGTTCTCTTCATGAATACAAAAGAAATAATACCCCTTACCGTAAAAGAAACTGAATATAAGAGTAGGGAAGTAGCAGAATACTTTTCTATAGTTTCTTTATAATTTCTCTCTCTAGAGTTTCAGTGAATTCGTAAGGAATTATGAAGGAATGAGCTTCTATTTATAGAAGAATGGACTGCATAGTAACTAATCCATGAACGGTCCAGATTGATTTACTTTTAAACGGACGGTCCATATTGATTTAATAAAATATTCTAATAAAACAAAATCTTTAAAAATAAAATATTATATATATATATAACATCTGTTTAAAAAAAACTCATGGAATGCATTCCCATGATTTTCCACCCCATCACCACTTTATCATTATATATATACATGTAAACCATATATATATATATATATATATATATATATATATATATATATATATATATATATAACAATATGTCCTCCTTCCCGTGAATCACTTTTGAAAAACAACATCCTAGCAAATTTCATCATTCCACCAACATGTGGCCTCCACCCCCACCATTATATATATACGAATAATTTCTACCGATTATTTTGAAAAATGGGTAAATGGGGGTCCATAAAATAAGCAAAATTTATAATAGATATTATGTAGCAATTACTGTAGCAATAATTGAACAAAACTGAGTGACTTCTCACGTAAGCATCAATAATCAATACCGTGTACTCTTCTTGTAACTACGACTCACAGCATTATTCTTTGTACTTTTAACACCGGGTGTTTCAACAGATTAACGGTAAAACTTCCGCCAGTTATTTTCATAAAAAGTATTTTTTATCGTTTTCTCGATCAAACAATAATTCCGTTCTTAGGGTCCACTGATGATTGTCTTGTCGTAAATACGGATATTCCCCGACAAAAAGAATATTCCCCGACCAATCGAATATTATATAACAACTTGCTTACTTTGCAAAATTTATAAATATTACCCACAACTATAACATTATATCAATTTACTCCATAATATTCAAAAATGATATTTATAGAAAATTCATCTTTATTTATAAAAGTTGGGGTCTTACAACCTCCCCTTCTTATAAAATTTCGCCCTCGAAATTAGGGTACGTACCTGGTATGTCGAAGAGTTAAGGATACCTTGATTACATTTCAGATTCTAACTCCCAGGTCATTTCCTCAACATCGTGGTTTCTCCACAAAACTTTGACTTGAGGTATAACCTTGGAGCGTAGAATATGTTCCTTCTTATCCAAGATTTGAACAGGAACCTCTTCATACGTTAAATCTGCCGCTATTTCATCCGGTTCTAACTCAATAATGTGGTGCGGGTCTTTCACATATTTACGTAACATAGATATGTGAAAAACGTTATGAACACGAGACATACTTGGCGGTAAAACGAGTCTATAGGCCACAGTTCCTACTCGATCGAGGATTAAAAATGGGCCAATGAATCGAAGATTGAGCTTTCTTCTCTTTCCAAATCTCGTAACTCTTTTCCATGGAGCAACACGTAACAATACATGATCTCCTATATCGAATTCCACGTCCTTTCGATGAAGATCTGCATAACTCTTTTGTCGATCTTGTGAGGTTTTTATACGTTGCTGGATCATTTGAATCTTTTCTGTAGTCATACGTACCAACTCTGGTCCTAACAACGTTACTTCTCCCACCTCATCCCAGCATACTGGAGAACGACACTTTCTTCCATACAACGCCTCAAATGGAGCCATGCCAATACTTGCTTGATAACTGTTGTTATAGGAAAACTCCACCAATGGTAAGAACTTATCCCAACTTCCCTTGAAGTTAAGGACACAGAGTCTTAATAAATCTTCAAGAGTTTGAATAGTCCTCTCCGACTACCCGTCCATCTGAGGATGATATGCCGAGCTAAATCGTAAATCTGTGCCCATAGCTTTTTGCAAACTAACCCAAAATCGTGAAGTGAATCTTGGGTCTCGATCAGAAACTATGGATACTGGCATACCATACAGTTTTACAATCTCGTTTATGTACATACGAGAAAGACGTTCAAGTGTATAAGTTTCTCGTATCGGTAAGAAATGAGCAGACTTGGTCAATCTATCAACAATGACCCAAATCGCATCTATGCCTTGAGAAACCTTAGGAAGACCAGTAACAAAATCCATGGTAATGTGCTCCCACTTCCATTCTGGAATTTCAAGTGGTTGCAATGGACCTTTCGGTACTTGATGCTCCGCTTTAACTTGTTGACAAGTTAGACATCTTGAGATAAACAGAGCTATCTTCATATTGCTCCACCAAAATGTATGACGAAGATCATGATACATTTTGGTACTCCCAGGATGGATTACAAACGGTGTGTTGTGCGCCTCCATCATGATTTTATACTTTAAATCGAGGTCGTTAGGAACACAAAGTGCTGGAGTTGACTCAAGTATTCCTTCTTCATCGATTCTTGCTTCCGGCATAACACCTTCTTGCACTTTCTTCCTCATACGCATCAGCTCCAGGTCTGTAGCTTGAGCAACTTTAACTTTATCAATTAAAGTCGGTTCTACTCGTATATTCGCCATCATCACATGGGTCCCTGGAGTCATTAACTCTATCTCCATCCTTTACAAGTCACACAAAATGGGCCTTTGTGTTGACAATATCACACTCGTACTTGCATATGATCTTCTACTCAATGCGTCAGCTACCACGTTCGCTTTTCCAAGATGGTATTGGATGGTATGATCATAATCTTTCAACAGTTCAAGCCAACGTCGTTGTCGCATGTTGAGTTCCTTTTGAGTGAAGAAATATTTGAGGCTTTTATGATCCGTAAAGATCTCCACCTTCTCCCCATACAAGTAATGCCTCCAAATTTTAAGTGCGAAGACAACAGCTGCTAACTCTAGGCCATGAGTAGGATAATTCCTCTCATATTCTTTGGGTTTTCTTTAGGCATAGGCTATGACTTTCCCATTTTGCATGAGAACACATCCCAACCCTTTGCCCGAAGCATCACTGTAGATGACAAATCCCTCCGAGCCAGATGGTATTGTCAGAACAGGTGCTGAAATGAGTCTCCTCTTGAGTTCTTAAAAACTCTTCTCACTTTCTTCACTCCAACCGAACTTTGTATCTTTTCGAGTTAGCTGAGTTAATGGAGTAGCTATTTGAGAAAATCCTTCCACGAATCTCCGATAATAACCAACTAAGTCGAGAAAGCTACGTACTTCAGTCACTGATTTAGGTTGCTCCCAGCTTTGAATTGCTTCAATCTTTGCTGGGTCAATAGATATTCCATGACTTGATACTACGTGCCCAAGGAATGCTACTTCTCAAGCCGAACTCACATTTCTTCAACTTGGCATAAAGCTTGTATTCACGAAGCTTTTGGAGTGTCAGCCTCAAGTGTTGCTCATGATCTTCACGGCTTTTGAAATAAATAAGGATGTCATCAATAAAGACAACCACAAAGTGATCCAAATATTCCTTGAATACTCGGTTCATCATATCCATGAAGGCAGCAGGAGCATTAGTCAATACAAAGGACATGACTGAGGAATTCATAATGCCCGTCTCGAAGTTACGGCGCCGTCTTTGGAATGTCATCTGTTCTAATCTTCAATTGGTGATATCCTAACGAAGATCAATCTTTGAAAAGAATTTGGCTCCTTATAAATTTGGTCAAACAGTCATCAATACGTGGCAATGGGAACCTATTTTTGATGGTGACATGATTCAACTCCCGATAATCAATACAAAGTCGCATACTCCCATCTTTCTTCTTCACAAATAGAACAGAGCACCCCAAGGAGAAGTACTAGGGGACGAATAAAGCCAATGTCTAACAATTTCTGCGGTTGGGTCTTTAACTCCACGAAGTTCAATAGAGCCATTCGATATGGGGCTTTGGAAATGGGTTTTGTACTGGGTTCAAGGTCGATACAAAATTCAATTTTACGCTCTGGGGGTAGGCCAAGAAGTTCTTTGGGGAATACGTCAGGAAATTCATTAACAATAGAAATATCATTCAAAACTGATGTATTTTTGTTTAGATCCGTGACATGAGCTAAGAAAACTTGACATCCGTTTTTCAAAAAACGAATAGCTTTATGGCTTGAGATGACCGTGATTGATTTTAATGGTTTGGTCGCTTGAATTTGCATAATAGGTTGATTAGGAATATGAAAGCTAACAACCTTACAAAAACAATCAATTTTTGCATGATAAGTAGTTAATCAATCAATCCCTAGAATCACGTCAAATGCAAGTATTTTCAATGAAATAAGATCGACAGGTAATATGAGGGTACCGATTTGAACCAAACAAGACTTATAAACAGTGGATGTAATGAAGGTTTCTCCCAATGGAGTTTCCACAGATAAGTCAAAGTCTAATTTCTCTGGAGTCAAATTTAATCGTTGAGCGCAAATAGGAGAAATAAAAGAATGGGTAGAACCGGTATCAAACAAAGTATAGACTTTGCTAGAGTTAATGATAAGCTTACCCGTGATGACCTCATTCGGGTTCCTTGCTTTCTGGGAGGTCATAACAAACGCTCTCCCTTGCACTACCGGCTTTGACTTTTACGGGACGACCTTTGGTGCCTCCATCCTCAGCTAAACTTGTCTTGGTTGAGCGACAAAATCGAACTCTACAATTATAACATGCTTTGGGGGCATCGCTTGGTTTGGACTAATGTGTCCCCCATCCGCATTTGAAGCATATGATAGGTGGTCTTTCTCCTTCCTTAACAACTGGTGCTGGTGCTGACGTCTTTCCATCATTGTTGAATCTCCTTTTCTTAAAATGTCCATTCTTATTATTTTGGCCCTTATTACCATCGAAGTGGTTACCACTTCTGGCCTGTTGATTCCCTCCACGCTTGTTGTCACCGCTTCGATGACTGCTCTCATTGGTATTATCATTTTGTCGACTGCTCTCTTTTGGTTGCATTGACTCGTTATCACGCTCTACTAACTGAGCCCTATTTACAACATCTGAATATAAACACAGTTTATGAGAAATAAGATGTTGACGTATCTCCGGCTTTAAACCTCTTAAAAACATATGTGTCATTCTCTCTTCATTATCCACCAAGTGGGACGCAAATCGGGACAACTCGGCAAACTTTGCTTCGTACTGCGACACGGTCATATTATTATGTTCCAACTTGATGAACTCCACCTCCTTCATATGACGAATACTTTCGGGAAAGTACTTGTCGTTGAATAGTTCTTGGAACTTCTCCCAAGACATTTTCAATGTGGCAGGTTGAGTACGCTTTACCGATTCCCACCAGTAATCTGCCTCTCCTCGCAACATTAAGGCGACAAAGGGAACCTTTTGCTCCTCGGAGCATCCCAAGACATCAAATATCTTTGTGATCTGCTTTATCCATGTTTCCGCCTTATGTGGTTTTGGCTCTCCAATAAACTCCGGTGGTCCCAGCTCCTTGAACTGTTTAGCGGTGACCGTCCGAGAGTTTCCATGGGTTCCACCTACATTTTGGACGGAGCCGCTCTCGCTTTCTTGTTGCATGAATTGCATAAAGCCTCTGAACATTCCATCATTCATCATTTGGTCAGTTTTGTTGTTTGCGTGAGGATTGTCGCCTTCCTGATGCACATTATCCTGATTATTGATATGTGGTGAATCAACGGTCGCCTGTGCTCCATTGCTATTCTCAACATTCTCGGATGTCATTTTTAGATACTACCACAAAACAAAAGTTAATTGATATGTAACATATTATCCCTATATTCTGACCGACCAATTAAATACAAAAAAAAAACTTAGGTAGGTCATACTAGCGAAGGAATTCCCCGTCTCTCCCCTCCTAGTTCTATTCTCACATCTTAGCCAGGGATCATATCCATAAGCTTTGACACCAACTATGACGCCCCCAAAATAGGTATACATCACCCATCTTGAGTCGCCAAATACATGGTACAAAATTCAAATACAATTTAATTATACAACAGTCGTGTAAAATACGACTAAACATATGCTGTGAGTTTTAATACAAATATTGCCATCTAGACAATATACAAACTCAATGGGGTCCTCATTACATTTATTGTCACACTATTTAATAGAATAGTGAGGACTACTAATACTATCATCTGGTCCATCACTTTGTTCCCCAGGCTAAATCCAGGCTATATTCTCATTTCACGAAGAATAAAGAAAGAAAGGATGAGCTCAACTAGCCCAGTAAGAAATATTATGACTAAGATAATGCGGAAGAAATTATCATTAGCCTTAAACAGTGTTAAACTGATACAATATAACAAACATCAAGTTTAACTGCAGCGGAACAAGCAATCCATTAGAAGAGTCAAGTAGAGAATAAAATCTACTATCTTCTATGATTTAAAAGGTTTTTTCATGACTTTTATCGCTGGGACTAAGCTTAATAAATAATCCACATCATCGAATCACCCCTGCACTACGGCGAAGGAAATTCTTTAGTATCACGACCATAACTATTCATGCACTACGAGCCAAGAATATTTGTGTATTCATTAATGGTCATGATCATGCCAACAACTATCCATCAATGCACTACGGGCCAATGAGGACTTTTTTCATATCATTTGTAACATTACGGTCATGATTACACCAAATAATCGCTGGTCATAATTATACCAAGTCCATCTATACTTTCAGAGCCACGATGATATCGTCAACATAATATAAACATGAGGATGATGACAATGATATAAGAATTCAATAAAACAAGTTCAAGAATTAATTTATCTATGAACCAATAACGTCCCAATTGTCAACATGATACTACTTTGTAGAGTAAAATTCAAGAATGCTCAGAAGAATATTTCCATGAAAAGATACTGGATGAAGCGCAAATATCAAAGATATTCCACTAATTTCATGGAGTATAGAAGTTAAAGTTTTAATCAACTGAGTATAATAAAGAATGGAATAACAAAAGAAATCACCATGCATGCGGTACTTCACATAGACAGGTTATTCCAACACAATAATAAGTAATGGAACGGTCGAAGTAAATTTGCAAGCGGGATGTTCCAATGAGAATAATACAAAGCGGAACCGTGTCCCACCAAAAACGCATAGACGGGATATTCCAACAAAATAATAATAAAGAGCGGGAACCAATTCCGGCGTAAAAGCGTCTGAGCGAGGATATTCCAAATGAATAATAATAAAGACGGAATAATAGAATAATGTCACCAAGTATAGGGTAGTCGCAGCATATCTTTGGTTATTCCAAGAGAATAATAAAGAATGGAATAACGAAGTTCTCTTCATGAATACAAAAGAAATAATACCCTACTAGTAAAAGAAATCTGAATATAAGAGTAGGGAAGTAGCGAGAATACTTTTCTATAATTTCTTTATAATTTCTCTCTCTAGAGTTTCAAAGAATTAAAAGAATTATGAAGGAATGAGCTTCTATTTATAGAAGCATGGACTGCATAGTAACTAATCCATGAACGGTCCAGATTGATTAACTTTTAAACAGACGGTCCAGATTGATTTAATAAAATATTCTAATAAAATAAAATCTTTTAAAATAAAATATATTATATATATATATAACATCTGTTTAAAAAAAACTCACGGGATGCATTCCCGTGATTTTCCACCCCATCACCACTTTATTATTATATATATATATACATGTAAAACCATTTATGTGTATATATATATATATATATATATATATATATATATATATATATATATATATATATATATATATACAGTAGAGATCAAGAGCATTCTCTTTAAATAGCATTACTCCTTAAATAGCATTCTTTTATTAAAACTACGTCATTTTGGAGGGACGCGGTGGCATTTTTTAAATACGCGATGGCATTGTATTTACAAAAATGCCACCGCCATCTCCTCCAAAACGATGTAGTTTTAATAAAAAGAATGCTATTTAAGGAGGAATGCTATTTAACGAGAATGCTCTTGATCCTGACCGTATATATATATATATATATATATATATATATATATAACAATATGTCCTCCTTCCCGTGAATCACTTTTGAAAAACAACATCCTAGCAAATTTCATCATTCCACCAACATGTGGCCTCCACCTGACCCACCACTATATATACACAGAATAATTTCTATCGATTATTTTGAAAAATGGGTAAATGGGGGTCCATAAAATAAGCAAAATTTATAATAGATACTATGCAGTAATTACAGTAGCAATAATTGAACAAAACTGAGTGACTTCTCACGTAAGCATCAATAATCAATACCGTAGTGTCTTCTTTGTGCTACTCTGACATATTCTTGTACTTTTTAACACCGGGTGTTTCAACGATTAACGGTAAAACTTCTGCCATTATTTTCATAAAGTATTTTTGTCGTTTTCTCAATCCGACAATAATTTTGTTGTGGGGTCCACCAAAGATTGTGCCGTCGTATGAATATTCCCTTCTAAAACGAATATTCCCCGACCAATCAAATATTATATAACAACTTGCGTACTTTGCAAAATTTATAAATATTACCCACAACTATAACATTATATCAATTTACTCCATAATATTCAAAAATGATATTTATAGAAAATTCACCTTTATTTATAAAAGTCCGGGTCTTACAGTATTGGTCTTCATAAGTATCGCTCCATGACGAATCCAGGTGATACCCCCAAACTTGATGATAATTAGCATATGTATAATAGTTGAGGTATTCACCATCGTGTTGTCCCGACCCAAAACTAACGGTGCATTGATGACTCGGATGATTACCAGCACACAATAATTGCAATTAACTGCTATCCTTCGAAAGTCGTTGTCATCGCAACAACGTCCAACCTCCTCGAAAGTGTCTCGAGTTGTCTTTGATAATCTTTGAAAATGCATTGAGACCGTCGAATCCTCTCCCCTCGGCGGTGAGTCGTTCTCAGATATCTACCATTGATAATTAAATTCGCCACGGGTACTGAAAAGAGAGAAATATAGGAAGAGAATTAAAAATAAAAATAAAAATGTTTAAATTAAGACTAATTTTATTGAAATTAATATTGGTAAATAATTATTAAATTAATTCCCCAGCAGCGGCGCCAAAAACTTGTTGGGTAAAATCTAATTACGCACAACACGCAAGTATACGTGGTCAACAAGTAATAAAGTGGAAGTAGAGTATCGTTCCCACAAGGAATTGTTTAATAAAAAAATCACCAAGTACTAACCCGTAACCAACTCAATCTTATTTAAACGAATGAATTTCAAATTATATAAATTAAATTATTTAATTACACTAATTCTAATTGCCACTAATTAAAAATAAGATTACGGAGATTTAAGATCACAAATTCACTTATTGCTTCATTTAAGTTAACACACTTCTCATCAATTATTCTCTATCATGAATTGTTAATCAAGTACAGTAAAGCAGATAAAATCATCTCTCGATGCATAATACCCATACTCACTTAAATCTACAGATGATAGAATTAAGCAGGATACCTTAATTAACTAATCCACTATATCTCTATGTGAATTACAATTAAAAAGGATCTAAAGCACGAGTTCTCTATAAGATTACATATGGCGTAAAGGCATATCTCTATCCTAAACACGAATCATGAATTCCATCTATGTAGAAATCACAAACACATGCTATCATGATAAGATCTAGATCAATACTTCATCTCTCGAGTTCATATAGATTATCACGGTAATTGTTAGCTATGCAATTAAACAATTAAGTCCAAATCACAATAGACAATCCTCACAATAGAACATAATAATTGATAGTGAAGCATATTAAAATAAACTACACAATAAGATCCATTGTAATCTCAAACAAAGAATTAGTTCATGATTATTGAATTAAAACTAAGAATCCACAATTGAATACACATTAAAAGACGAAGATAGAAGAAGATGAGAAGATAGAATCTATTGTCTGTAGATTTGAAGCTCCCTCCTTGCTCCTACTTTGAATCTTCAATGGTCTCCAAGTTGCTTCAATCTCCAAAACTCATTAGAACTAGTGTTTTCATCCTATTCTATTCTAATCTAATCTATTGGAATCCTCTCTCTAGTCTAATCTACAATCTCTCTAATCCTTGTGATTCTATTCCTTTTATAAGTCTCTTCATATGTCTTTAAGTCCTTTTGGAAGTCCTCTTGGAAGTCCTTGAGTCATTCAGATCGAAACAATCCTTCCTGGACTCAACTTTGACCAAAATTCGCATTTTACATACCCTACCCCCTACGGGGTCTAAACTTGAAAGGATCGCCCGTGAAGCTAGGGGCCTGTTTTGTACCTTGCATGCCAACCCCGGAGGTGGTTTTGTGAAGGAAACTTTTCTGCTCTGACGTCCTTTGATAAATCGGCTATTACTTTTTGATCCGAGAAGAGTTACGCGACCTGCCACCTATCAAATCCAAGATATTGACGATATCTACAACTTTCATTATTTGAGAATTGACAAATAACAAACGGATGAAGGTCAAAATTGGGCTGGAAGTAACTGATATGTAAATGGCCACCCAAAACAGTGACGTTCGAAGTCCGTTGGTACAAAGATCATAACTCTTGCATTCGAACTCCGATTGGAATGATTCAAGATGTTCCGAAAAGCTAAGAAGAAGCTCTACAATGTAATCCAAGTTCCAAGCCAAGAACATGAAATGAACATGAAAGCCCAAATGAAGTCCGAATTGTTTTTCTTTGCGATTTTATACCAATTCATTGCGATTTCAGCTCCCAAGCATATAATCTACAAAACGAACACAAAATGCATGAAAAGTAACTAAGAAACATGAGATTAAGTAACTAATTCAAGTAACAGATACCGAATAAGTAGGTATAAAACCTACTTATCACTTAATTCTATCATCTATGGATTTAAGTGAGTATGAGTATTATGCATCGATAGGTGGTTTTATCTGCTTTAGTGTTCTTGATTAACAATTCAGGATAAAAAATAATTGATGAGAAGTGTGTTCACTTAAATGAAGCAATAAGTGAAGTTGTGATGTTAAATCTTTGTAATCTTAATTTAACTAGTGGAATTTAATAGTAGTTTAATTATATAATTTAAAATTCATTCGTTTAAATAAGATTGAATTGGTTACGGGCTAGTACTTGGTGATTTTTATTAAACAATTCCTCGTGGGAACGATACTCTACTTACACTTTATTACTTGTTGGCCACGTATACTTACGTGTTGTGCGTAATTAGATTTTACCCAACAATAGACGCAATCAAATTGCAAAATTAGCAGAAGTAAAGTAAAATCTGATTTTAAAATTTTTCACAAAACAATTACCTGGATCATCCTTTATGCATATTATTAATTAAAACGAAGAACAAGAAGTTATGAAATCATACCCTTGTAGATACGAGCTTCCACAGGTACGAGTTCAACTCCTACTTCTCTGTGATCTCTTTGAATCTCTGGGTAGATTCCTTCCTTTGATCAATGTTTGTCACCTAAGTGTATGGCGTCTACAGATGATCCACCAAGGAAGAAGAATTTTCAAGAAGAAGGGCATTCGACCGGCACCAAGTCAGTGGCACCAATAGAGTTGGGAATAGTGGTGTTATCGACGATAGAAGTTTGTTCAATGGTAGAATTAGCCATTAAAGCAAAAGAAGTAGAAATGAAAAGTTTTGGAGATGATTTAGGAGTAAAAAGACCTGAATCGGAAGAATTTTGAGAGATTGATTATTTATCAAAAATCGCCTTCGCCGGAAATTTGAGAGAAAGATTTGAAATAAAGGAGATTTGGAAAAAGTGATGGTGATGGTTGGTTGAGGGGTTTTATAGTGAGGTTGCACGAATCCCAAGGGAAGCTATTTATGGTAGGTGGGGCCCATCTCTAGGAAAATGTGTACCATTTGAAAAAATAAAGAAAAATGTTTAGGTTCCCGAGATGACTCATCATTTCTTTTTGTGACTCTTCAAGTCTCTAATTATAAATATATTATAACAAGAGACTGGGGGGCAATGTTCAGGAGTATTTTCCCGACCCTCATGTGGGCCGAAGGCCTGGGGCGTGAAGGGGATGTTGGGCCCATTGGGCCGAAGTCATTAAGGATATTGAATGTGTTCGGGTTTGGACATCTGAGTCCTCTGGGCCGAAGTCCTGTTCTAGTTCATGGTGTTCGAGGTCGGGCATCCGAGTCCATTGGATGATTGATCTCATAATCATCATTGTATAACTCTTTGTACTGACTGACCCGAAGTGTAGGAGACCTGATCTCAACGGGTATGAATGCATCGATCCCATAGGCCAACCTGAACGGTGAATCCCCAGTTGTTGTCCTTAGAGTAGTCTGGTAAGCCCACAAGACTAGCAATTCCTCAGACCATAGACCCTTTAATTCATCCAATCTTCTCTTGATACCGTTAAGTAGAGTTTGATTGGTGACTTCTACTTGACCATTTGACTGAGGGTGAAAAACTGAAGTCTTTCTATGTTGAATCCCCAACTCCTTCAAAAAAGCTTCAAACTTTGACCCCACGAATTGTCTGTTGTTATCTGAGACCAAAGCCATCGGGACGCCGAACCGATAATGTGAGACCCCAGATTTTATCAATAAAGATTTAAATTTTGTCAAAATAATTTTTTAATATTATGGTGTGAATTTGAGATAATATTATAGTTGTGGGTAGTATTTATAAATTTTACAAAGTATGCAAGTGGTTATATTATATTCGATTGGTCGGGGAATATTCGTACAACGGCTCAATCATTGGTGGACCCCACAACAGAATTATTGTCGGATTGAGAAAACGACAAAAATATTTTATTGAAATAACGGCGGAAGTTTTACTGGTAGTTCTTGTTGAACTACTCGATAGTAAAAAATGCGATAATAAGTGTGGTTGCATAAGTAGCACACCAGACAATTATTGATGCTTATGTGAGAAGTTACTCGGTTTGATTCCATTATTGTCGATTAATAATATGAATTATTATAAGCGATAATGATGTTTTGTTTTATTCGTATTATTAACGTAATAAAATGTAAACATCTTTTTATATAAAATAGAATACTTTATTAAAGTTATTCTATAAATAGAATATATTATATTTTATTATGCATAGTGTTGCGTAGTGTTTTTGCATAGTGTTTTGCATAGTATTGCATAGTGTTTGCATAGTAAAATGTTTTTATATAAATAGAATATATTATATTTTATTTAAAAGATTTTCTTTAAATATGGATGGTCGATTAAAGTAAATCAATCTGAATAGTTCATGGATTAGTTACTATGCATTCTATTTTCCTATAAATAGAAGCTCATTCCTTCATTATTTTCTTACGAATTCATTGAAACTCTAGAGAGAAAATTATAGAGAGAAGCTATAGAGAAAATTATAGAAAGAAGAAGAGTATTCTCGCTACTTCACTACTTCTATATTCAGCCTCTTTTACGGTAGTGGGTGTTATTCTTTTTCTTGAAGAGAACTTACATTATTCCATTCATTATTATTACATTGGAATAACTTTTGTAAAAGTGGCATACCCTATACATAACTTTTGTATATGCGGCATACCCTATACTTGGTGAAATCCTTATGTTATTAATTTGCTTATTATTCATTGGAATAACTTTTGTATGCTGGTTTACCTATACTTGGTGACATTCTTCTATTATTACATTGGAACATCCTCTGCATGTGTTTTACACCGGACCGGTTCCGCTTTTTATTATTACATTGGAACATCACATGCATGTGTTTTACACCTAACACGGTTCTGTCTTTATCATTCATTGGAATATCCTGTCTGCCGGTGTGAATTTCACCGGACTG
Organism: Panax quinquefolius; assembly: GCA_020205615.1. NCBI lineage: Eukaryota > Viridiplantae > Streptophyta > Magnoliopsida > Apiales > Araliaceae > Panax > Panax quinquefolius. Next base: position 61,652,177 of record CM035151.1, read on the forward strand.
GTTCCGTTATTATTATTCATTTGGAATAACTTTGTCTGTCATCTGCAAGTATGCATGCATGGTGATTTCTTCATTATTCCATTCTTTATTATACCCAGTTGGTTAAAACTTTGACTTCTATACTCCATGAAATTAGTAGAATATCCTTGATATTTGCGTTTCATCCAGTATCTTTTCATGGAAATATTCTTCTGATCATTCTTGAATTTTACTCTACGAAACAAAGATTATGTTGACAATTTGGGCGTTAATAATTCATGGATTAAATAATTCTTGAACTTGTTTTATTGAATTATTATGTCATTGTCATCATCCTCATGTTATATTATGTTATATTTGGCTTACGTGCATAGATGAACTTAGTATGATTATGACCAGGGATCATTCGGTATAATCATGACTTGATATAAATGATGTGACAAAAGTCCTCGGTGGCTGTAATGCACGTTGATGAATAGTTTTTGGTATGATTATGACCAGGGGTGATTCGGTATAGTCATGACCATTGATAATTTGATGAAAATCCTTGGCCGTGGTACGGGGATGATTAGATGTGGTGGTTTATTTATTAAAATCGAGTCTCAAATGATAAAAATTGATGAAAACCTTTTAAAACCTAAAAGATAGTAGACTTTATTCTCTACTTGATTTTTTAATGGATTAGATATTCCATCTGCAGTTAAACCGGTTGTCTATTGTATTTTATCGGTTTAACATCATTTGAAGGCTAATGATAATTTATTCTGCATTATCTTAGTCATAATATTTCTTCTTGGGCTAGTTGAGCTCACCCTTTCTTTCACTTTTTCTCTTCTGTGAAATGAGAACATAGGCCGAGACGAGTCGGGAACGGAGTAATGGTCCGGAGAGGATAGCATTAGTAGTCCTCACTATTCGTGAAATAGTGTGATAATAGTTGTAATGAGGACTCCTTTTGAGTTTGTATAATATCTAGTAGATAATATTTGTATTCAAACTCACGCTTTTATGTCGTATTGTACACTATGCGCTTATATTAGTAAGTTGTATTTGAATTTATGTACCATGTAAGTGGCGACCCAAGATGGGTGACGTATACATAATTTTAGAGGCGTCACAGCTTGGTATCGTAGCTTAGGATATGATCCCAAGCTAAGATGTGAGAATAGTACTAGGAGGGAGAGAGACGGAATTCCTTCGCTAGTATGACCTACCTAAATTTATTTGGTATTTAATTGGTCACGAGTATAGGGATAATATGTGATATGTTAATTAACCCTTATTTTATGGCGGTGTTTGAAAATGGCATCCGAGAATGTTGAGAATAGCAATGGAGCACAAGAGGCTGTTGATTCTCCACATATCAATAATCGAGACAATGTGCAACAGGATGGCGATAATCCTCCATAAAAACAACAACAATCGATCAATTGATGAATGATGATGACGTTTAAAAGGTTTTAGAATTCATGCAACATCGGTAAAGCGACTCTGCTCAAAAGCGTGGGTGGAAACACGGAAAACTCTCGGCGGTCACCGCTAAACAATTCAAGGAGCTGGGACCACCGGAGTTTAAGGAGAGCCAAAACCACTTCAGGCGGAAGCATGGATAAAGCAGATTACAAGATATTTGATGTCTTGGGATGCTCAGAGAGCAAAAGGTTCCCTTCTTTGCCGCCTTTATGTTGCGGAGAGGCGATTCATCGGTGGGAATCGGTAAACGTACTCAACTTCTTTGTCTCAAGATATCTTGGGAGAAGTTCCAGAGTCATTCAACGACAAATACTTTCCCGAAAGTATTCGCCACATGAAGGAGGTGGAGTTTATCAAGTTGGAACAAAACAATATGACCGTTAATCGCAATACGAGGCAAAGTTTGCGGAGTTATCACGGTTTTCGTCCCACTTGGTAGATAATGAAGAGAGAATGGCGCGAATGTTTTAAGAGGTTTGAAGCGAGAGATCGTCAACATCTTATTTCTCATAAACTGTTTTTATTCGGATGTTGTAAATAGGGCTCGATTAGTGGAGCGCGATAACGAGTCAACGCAACTAAAGAGAGCGTATTAAAGAAAATTATAATACTCAAATGTGAGTAGTCATCGGCGGTGACAACAAGCGTGGAGAAATCAACGGGCGGATATGGTAACCACTTCGGTGGTAATCGAGGGCCAAAATAATAAGAATGGACATTTCAAGAAAAGAAGATTCAACAATGATGGAAAGACGTCGGTACCAAAGACCCCGTTTCAAAGGAAGAAGAACGACCACCTATATATGCTTCAAATGCGGAGAGAGGACACATCGGTCCGAATTGCGCCATGCCAATCAAAGCATGTTATAATTGTGGAAGAGAAGGTCACTTAGCTCGATTTTGTCGTTTCATCAAGACAAATTCAACTAGGATGGAGGCACCAAAGATCCCCCCTGCACAAACCAAAGTCGGTGGTTTAAGAGAGTTTTTTTCTCGTGACGAGGAACCTGAATAAAATTATCACGGGTAAGTTAATCGTAAGCTCTTGCGAAGTCTATATCGTGTTAGATACTAGTTCTACCCACTCTTTTATTTTACCTAGTTGCGTTCAACGTTTAAATTTGACTCCGGAGAAGTTAGACTTTGACTTATTGGTTGAAACTTCGATAGTAGGAGCCTTCGTTACCGCTACTATTTTTAAATCTTGTTTGATTCAAATAAACACTTTCACGTTACTTGTCGATCTTATCTTTTTGAAAATACTTGCCTTTGATGTGATTTTAGAAATCAATTGGTTAACTACTCATCATGCTTTTCGTAAGGTTGTTAGCTTTTATATTCATAACCAACCTGTTATACGAATTCAAAGTAACCAAACCCTAAAGTTAATCACTGTTATATCAAGCCATAAGTAAAGAGCCCCGAACCTTTCGTTGTTGACTTCCTTGTGTGGAATGCACCGAAGCCAGACTTTCTGTAGGCGACGTCATGAATGAAGATGGCAAGTTTATAGGTATCATTGTGAGGTGCTATCTAGGTTAAGGGATAGAAGTCACAGTTGGTATTATTGTGACGTACTATCCAAGTCTTGGACGAGAGTAACAGTTTTGAATGATATTTCTATCATTAATAAATTTCTTGGCGTATTCTTGAAGACTTCCTAGCCTACCCTAGAACGTGAAATCGAATTTTGTATTGACCCCAAAGATAAAAACCCATTTCTTAAACCCTCAAATATTTCTTCAACTAAAAGGATCTGCATTACGTGGATTATGATGAAAGTCATAATAAAAGTATAGAACTAATAAAAATCATGGGTATATGAAGTATTAGTAAGTTTTATGATGAGTTATGTTGGTTAGTATGTGAAAACATGAAAGTTTCTTAGAAATCACAAAGAGTTGAAAATCAGATTTTAGTGAAAAAGCGTAACATGAAATTCAATTGACCATATCTCCTATTATATTTTGAATTTTTGAATGTGGTCAAGTCCTAGAGTTAGATCTATGAGTTACCTAACTAATCCAAGTGGAATTACTGGAAAAGGTGTTGTAGATTTTTGTGTGGACTGATTTTAGCAAAGGAGGCCAAAGCTGTAAATTTCGAAAATGCTACTGCCCAGAAACTTTAAGGGCTGTTTCGGCCACTTAAATTATGAGAAAAATTCTGGCCTTTTGGGACATGAAGGTATATGGTATAAAGTATCTCCTGTCCAAAAATGAGCTCATTCTGACTTAAAATGAGCAAGTTATGACTATTTCAATATTTAGGTTTTTCCGACGAAAAACGCTATAACCGGAGTTCTATAACTCCGATGACCATGAAATTTAAACTAGAAGCTCACGTTAACATGTGTAAGGTCCTGCCAAGATTTGGGAATTTTGGAGTTAAACTTGAGGTAGCTAATTTCTTAAGGAATTAATTAGAAATTGATTTTTAAAAATAGTAAATGAATTTTAAAAATTCCGAGAAAAATATATTTTTATTATGGGACTATATTATGCTAAATCCCAGAAAAGAAATATTTTTGGGACTGATTTGGTATTTTTCATGAAAATAGTTTAGTTATGAACATATGAGTTAAATATGTTATGTGAAGTAACAAAGTTGAAAATAGGATTTTATGGCTAGAAAATCCTATATAGAGTATATGCATATTTTTTGATGAGGATTTGATAATTGGTGATGATATTTTATGAGTATGGCATTTTGAATGATGAAATGCATTATATGGTAAAGCGTAAACAATTGAGATAAATTGTTTATAAATTTAAGAAGTGATTAAAATATTGGTATAATATTAATGATATTAGATTATGAGATTATTAAGTGATTGATAACATGGGGATATTCTTGAATCTGGATAAATTATATTATAAATGTTTAATATTTATCCTTTATCTTATTTGATTGATTCTTTATATCATTATCCTCATGTTTATATTTTTTAAAGTCATCTACGTAGCTTTGTAGAGCATAGATGGACTTGGTATGATTATGACCGAGGATTGTTCGGTATAATCATAACCAGTAATTGAAAACACAATTATCTTTGGCCGTAGTGCATGGATAATTTGTGGTCGTGATACTAATGAATATCCTTGGCACGTCAGAGTGCGTGGATGATTCGATGATGTGGATTAATTATTGAAATGAGTCTCAAAGAATGAAATATTAATTCATGGATGTGTTCAAAGTCATCTGTGGCTTACGTGCATAGATGGACTTGGTATGATTATGACCAGGGATCATTCGATATAATCATAACCGTAATTGAAAACACAATTATCTTTAGCCGTAGTGCATGGATAATTTGTGGTCGTGATACTAATGAATACACGATTATCCTTGGCCTGTAGTGCAGGGATGATTCGATGATATGGATTAATTATTGAGCTGAGTCTCAGCAATGAAATATTAATTCATTGATGTGGTAAAAGTCATCTTTGGCCGTAGTGCATTGATAGACTTGGTATGATTATGACCACGGATTATTCAAAGATAATCATGACCGTAATTGAAAATACTGAATATCCTTAGCCAAGAAGGTGCATGGATAATTCATGGTTGTGATACTATTGTTAAGTGAGTCTCGAAGATTATTGGTTTTACAGTTGTATATCTTTGGCATGTAGTGCAAAGATGAATTGTTAATGAATATCTTTGGCCGGATTGCAAAAATGAATTTAATGTTTTCAATGATAAAGGTATTCAAGGTATTCTCATCTCTTTATCATACCAGGTACGTACCCTAATTTCGAGGGAAAATTCCATAAGGAGGGGAGATTGTGAGACCCCAGATTTTATCAATAAAGATTTAAATTTTGTCGAAATAATTTTTAATATTATGGTGTGAATTTGAGATAATATTATAGTTGTGGGTAGTATTTATAAATTTTACAAAGTATGCAAGTGGTTATATTATATTCGATTGGTGGGGAATATTAAATACAACGGCTCTCATCATTGGTGGACCCTAATGAAATTATTGTCGGATTGAGAAAACGACAAAAATATTTTATTGAAATAACGGCGGAAGTTTTACTGGTAGTTCTTGTTGAACTACTCTCGGTAGTAAAAGTACAATAATAAGTGTGGTTGCATAGTAGCACACGGTATTAATTATTGATGCTTATGTGAGAAGTTACTCGGTTTGATTCCATTATTGTTATTAATAATATGAATTATTATAGCGATAATGACGTTTTATTTTATTCGTATTATTAACGTAATAAAAGCGAAACATCTTTTATATAAAATAGAATATACTTTATTAAAGTTATTCTATAAATAGAATATATTATATTTTATTATGCATAGTGTTGCATAGTGTTTTGCATAGTGTTTTGTATAGTATTGCATAGTGTTTTGCATAGTAAAATGTTTTTATATAAATAGAATATATTATATTTTATTTAAAAGATTTTTCTTTAAATATGGACCGTCGATTAAAGTAAATCAATCTGGACCGTTCATGGATTAGTTACTTATGCATTCTATTTTCCTATAAATAAAGCTCATTCCTTCATTATTTTCTTACGAATTCATTGAAACTCTAGAGAGAGAAATTATAGAGAGAAGCTATAGAGAAAATTATAGAAAGAAGAAGAGTATTCCTCGCTACTTCACTACTTCTATATTCAGGTTCTTTTACTACGGTAGAGGTGTTATTCTTTCTTCTTGAAGAGAACTTACATTATTCCATTCATTATTATTACATTGGAATAACTTTGTAAAAGTGGCATACCCTATATACATAACTTTGTGATACGGCAGACACCCTATACTTGGTGAAATCCTTATGTTATTCCGTTGCTTATTATTACATTGGAATAACTTTTGTATATCACGGTTTACCCTATACTTGGTGACATTCTTCTATTATTCATTTGAACATCACATGCATGTGTTTTTACAGGACTTCGGTTCCGCTTTTTATTATTCTGTTGGAACATCCTCGCCCATGTTTTACACCGGACTGGTTACTGTCTTTATCATTACATTTGGAATATCCTATCTCGTGTGTTTTACACACCGGATCCGTTCCATCTTTATTATTACTGTTGGAACATCCTGCTTGTTGTGAATTTCACCTGACACGGTTCCGTTATTATTATTCTGTTGGAATAACTCATCTATCTGATACCGCATGCATGCGTGGTGATTTCTTCATTATTCCATTCTTTATTATACCCAGTTGGTTAAAACTTTGACTTCTATACTCCATGAAATTAGTAGAATATCCTTGATATTTGCGTTTCATCCAGTATCTTTTCATGGAAATATTCTTCTGATCATTCTTGAATTTTACTCTACGAAACAGTATCATGTTGACAATTTGGGCGTTAATAATTCATGGATTAAATAATTCTTGAACTTGTTTTATTGAATTATTATGTCATTGTCATCATCCTCATGTTATATTATGTTATCTTTGGCTTACGTGCATAGATGAACTTAGTATGATTATGACCAGGATCATTCGGTATAATCATGACTTGATATAAATGATGTGACAAAAGTCCTCGATGGCTTTGTAATGCGATGATGAATAGTTTTTGGTATGATTATGACCAGGTGATTAGGTATAGTCATGACCATTGATAATTTGATGAAAATCCTTGGCCAGTGAATACAGGGATGATTAGATGTAATGGTTTATTTATTAAAATTTGAGTCTCGTGATAAAAATTGATGAAAACCTTTTTAAAACCTAAAAGATAGTAGACTTTATTCTCTACTTGATTTTTTAATGGATTGCATATTCATTGCGATTAAACCGGTTTATCATTGTATTTTATCGGTTTAACACTTTGTTGAAGGCTAATGATAATTTATTCGCATTATCTTAGTCATAATATTTCTTCTTGGGCTAGTTGAGCTCACCCTTTCTTTCACTTTGTTCTCTTGAAAATGAGAACATAGTTTGAGACGAGTCGAGGAGCGGAGTAATGGTCCGGAGGATAGCATTAGTAGTCCTCACTATTACGTGAAATAGTGTGATAATAGTTGTAATGAGGACTCCTTTTGAGTTTGTATAATATCTAGTAGATAATATTTGTATTCAAACTCACGCTTTATGTCGTATTGTATACCTACGCTTATATTAGTAAGTTGTATTTGAATTTATGTACCATGTAAGTGGCGACCCAAGATGGGTGACGTATACATAATTTTGGGGGCGTCACAGATAAACAACACCTTCTTTAAAAATTTTGAGACATTCATGTTCGGTGATCTTCTGTAGAGGTTTAGTTTCGACCCACTTGGTTATTTATTCGATGGCTACGATCACAAAACTAACTTGCCCCTTGGCTTTCGGCAATGACCCCAAGATATCGATTACCCATATAGCAAATGGAATAGGGGATAAGACCGAATACAGCTCTTCGGGAGGCTGATGAGCGATGGAACTATTCAGCTGACACTTGGGGGACATTTTTTGACAAAATATTTGGCTTCCTGAAAGATGGTCAGCCAATAGTATCCCTCCCTCATATATTTTGTCTGCCAATGATTTGGCTCCCATGTGATATCCACAAATCCCTTCATGTACTTCCCGAAGTGTGTATTCTACCTCCAAAGGAGTCAAACACTTTAGCAGTGGAGAACTAAAATCCCTTCGGTATAGATCTCCATCAATAAGGACAAAGTTTGAGCTCCTATTGTTGATCTTTTTTGCATAGATGCGATCTGAAGTCAGAACCCCCTCAGCCAAATAAGAGATGTACGGGGTGATCCAGCACTCTAGTCGATCCAAAGCTAAAACATCAACCTTTAAAACACTGGGTTGTTTCAACACTTCCATATACACTGAACCGTCAGTTGTTGCCAATCGGGCCAAAGCATCTGCTACCGTGTTGTCTGATCGATCGATTCCTTGCGTGAGTTTTTCTTTTACTTTGGCTAGGTATTTTGTCATCCTTGCCCCCCGAGCCTTATATTCCCCAGATATTTGTTTGACGACCAGTAGGGAATCACTATAGATAACTAACTTCTGAACCTCCAGGCTTCGGGCCAACCGAAGTCCAGCTAAAATAGCTTCATATTCTGCTTCATTATTTGTGGCTTTGAACTAAAACTGGATGGCTTGCTGGACCTTGAACCCTTCTGGACTTGTCAAAATAACCCCTTCTCCGCTGATGTCTGAAGTCGATGACCCGTCTACATAGAGAGTCCATGAAGTTTTCACCTATTGTGTTTCAGTAACCGATCCAACATCTGATTCTGTGAACGAACACTCTACAACAAAATCTGCCAACGTCTGCCCTTTAATTGTTGTTCGGGGATGATATTCCAAAGAAAACTGTGTTAATTCCATCGCCCATGCGAAGAAGTGGGCAGAGACTTCCAGCTTTATACAAGATACCTTCTTCAATGGCCGATTCAGATATATACCACCACCAACCGACCCTGGAAATAGTGTCGAAGCTTTCTACTTGCGATGATTAAGGCGTAGGCGAACTTTTCCAGGTTCGGGTACCGAGTCTCTGCATCTCGAAGAACGTGGCTGACATTGTAAGACCCCAACTTTTTATAAATAAAATTGAATTTCCTTTATTTATTATTTTGAAATAGTAATGGTTGATTTGATTAATGTAGTTAGTTATGGGTAAAATGTGCAAATATTTTAAATAAGCAAGTGGTTATAAAGTATTCATTTTTGTCAAGGAATATTCGTTTGGTCATGGAATATTCTTCCTGTCGGGGAATATTCGTACGACGGTGCAGCCTTTTGTGGGTCCCATAACGGAAAGCGATTGGATGAAGAAAACGACAAGTATGAGTTTTTATAAATAACGGCGTAGTTGTTATCGTTAACACTGTTGGAATACCTGGTGGTTAAAACATAGTAATACGCAGTGTTGCACAGTAGCACACGGTATTGCACTAATTATTGATTCTTACGTAAGAATGCACTACTCAATAATTGTTACAGTAATTACTATTCAATATTCTATTTTATTGATTCAATAATTGCTACGTTGATATTTTATATTATTGTTGATTCAATAGTTGTCACTACACAGTATTTCCCATTATCAGATCAATAATTCATAATATTTTAATAATATTACTAGGTAACATTATTGGCAATGTCTAGAAAGTTCTGTCTAAGGAGAGGTTTGGTCACCTAATTGCGCATCAGTAAGGAGAAATCCTTATTGGAAAGCCCCCTATTTCCTGGGAACAACCTGGTTGTCATTATTGTGATTCGATAATATTATTTGTGAATAATTAATTATTGATTTATATGATAAGAAAAATATTTATTTATGTGGATAGAAATTGAGGAATTTTTAGAAAGGTGACAATTGTTGAAAATTGATATTTTATCTTTTCTGATAAAATAATTTATTATTATATTATAATAATATAATAATGGTGATATTTTTACAATGAATGTGTGATATATGAATAAATGAGGAGGAAGAGTATTTTGTTACAATAAATGCTAAAAACATGTTAAACATGTTGGTGGACTCTTTTTTTGACTGAAATTTGATTATAGCACAGAAATCGTACGTATGTAGATTAGGTCAATTTACATTTTGGAATTTGGAAAAACTTAAACTTACAAAGTTGTAGAGAATTGAATTTCGTATGGAATGGACATAAGATTTGAATTTTTCTGATATAAAGGCTAATTATTATGAATTATTGAAGTTTCGGAATATTGGGTTTGAATTGATTTTGTTACAAAAAATATTTAAAACATATTTTTCATGTTGGTGGGCCCCACTTGATGTTGCAAAATTCTGAAATCAGATGTCTAAGGTGTGCATACGAATTTTTACTAAAAATAATAATATTTTATTAAATTTTCTACTTTGGTGTTCTAAGTATTTTCCTATAAATAGGGTGCTTAGGTTAGAATTAAAAATCAGACCAGAAACTGAAGTTTTCTCTCTCTATATATATATTATCGAGCATATTTTTATGAGTATTTTGATACTTTGAGTGTTGCTATATGGTGCAAGTTCCCTTTAGCGTTATATCTGATATTCCAGCCAGAAGTACTATTATTTTGAGGTAAGGGATTGTAAGGGTTATTATGTTTTTCAGTTTCGTAATTTTTCCGACCCTCAAAAATTCTGGAAAAATTTTGAAATGATAATTTGATGAGTTTTCTAGATTGTGTCCAAAAATGACAATTTTTGGATGTATAGATTAGGAGTTATGAATTTTATGGGAAAAGACTATTTTAAAAGTAAACCCTTATAACTCCTTGTGGTTAACTCCAAAATTGGTAAAAAATTTATTGGGAGTACATGTATATAATAGCAGTATACTCTGTAAATTTCGAAATTTTTGGATAAAAGTAAAGTTTACGATAAATGTCTAAATATTCGGCGAGTTTGGCCATATGAAAAATAATGGCCTAATTTTTAAAATTAGAGAAAATATATGTTCAATATGGGACTATATTACGCTAAATCCCGGAAAAAAATTAAGAATTTGATTTGGTATTTTTCATGAAAATGGACTAGTTATGAGTAAATGAATTAAATATGTTATGTGAAGTAAGAAAATTGGAAAATAGGATTTTATGGCTTGAGAATCCTATATAAGGTATATGCAGATTTTTTATGAGGGTTTTGGTTATTGGTGATGAAATCTTATGAGTTACTATTCACGAGTTACTATTCATGAGTTATACTATTTATGAGTTACTAATCACGAGTTACTATTCAGGAGTTACTATTCACGGGTACTATTCACAACAAAATTGGTTTCTTTTTCTGACCAAATTATCGTTGATTTATGAATCTTACTCTTGAAATTAAATGCAGTTGTTGATTATATTATTTTTATTATCATATATAACATTTTTATAAACCTGGTAAGGAAATTTCTCTTTCACTTGAGTGTAAAGATGGGTAGATTATTGGTATGATCGTGACTATGGGTTCTCTTTGGCCAGTTGTACAAAGATGAATTGTTGACTGGTATGCTCATGACCATTGAATTTACAATTGAATATCTTTAGCTTAAGTGCAAAGGTGAATTGATCAACATGGTTATAATTATTGTTTATATATAAATTATGAAATGATTATATATTTCTTTGAGATATTAATATCTTTGGCCTGTAGTGCAAAGATGAATTATTGATAAATATCTTTGGCCCGTAGTGCAAAGATGACCTGTTGTTTAATATCTTTGGCATGTAGTGCAAAGATGAATTGTTGATAAATATCTTTGGCCCGTAGTGCAAAGATGAAATTATTAGTATGATTATGAACAAGAACTGTTGATTTGGTATAACTATGATCTTTGATGTTTCAGGTAAAGACAGGTGATGAAAATTATCTTCGTCCTGGGTGCGAAGAGGAATTTAGAACCACAATTATGATTATGAGTTATTCACATGATTGTGGACATGGATTGTTGATTGATGTTACAGGGATAAAAAATTATTGGTGGACTTTTAACATGGAGAAGATAATAGACTTTATGGTCTATTTGACTCTTCTAATGGATTATACTCGTTCCGCTACAACTATGGTTGAAAAGTTTTATCATCTACCATATGTTCTAAATCTCTTATTCATTACTGACGAAGGCTATGGATAATTTAATTATCTTTAGTCATGATATTTTTTACTGGACTATTTGTGCTCACCCTTTTGCTTCACAATTCCTTTCAGGTAATAAGAGTGTAGATGGGTCAAGCGGGGGTAATAGGGGAATAGAACGGTGGTCTCTAGCTGTGGAGGTTCTCCCTAAACAATATGGAAATAATTTAATTGAGAACTTTAGAATAGTGTGTTATATTTTATACATCATTTAGTAGTTATATTTGGTGAATCAAATAGGGTGAGGTGAACCCAACTTTGGAAGGGTGTTTTGCCACTATCATATAAGATGTCTAATGACACGCGACTTCGTGTTATCATAAGACAGGGTTGTGTACATCCACTTGCTGAATATATCTACGAGCACTACCTATATAATCTTGGAGTTTGGTAGAAATATAATTATCAATTGGAGACAATGGAGATAATTATATGTCAAGAGAAGATTCGCCATTGGAAAGAATATGATAGCAATCTTCTTGTTTTTCTTTGGGGTCTATTGGGACAACCAAGGATAATTCTCGACTCATATGATATCTATTATAACTTAGATGCATGGCCTCCCATGTACGAAGGTTTCCTTGAGCATTTTTCAAAAATTTTAATTTCTAAAACAGTTATTGACTGTACCTTTATGTAAGGTGCCATTGTTACATGCCATCCAAGGTTGGGATGAGAGTCACAGTTGGTATATATTTGTATTTAAACTCACAGTATATGTGTTGTCGTATTTTGCACGATAATTGTAATAATGAAGTTGTAGTTGTTTTCTGTACCATGTATTTGGCGACTCAGAATAGGTTGGGTGTATTGGACCTATTTTGGGGGCGTCACAGACATAGTATATCGGGAACTATCTTCCCCCCTTGTCCCTTACCAGTGCTGCCCCCACTGCCATCGAGCTTGCAGCCAAATATAAATATAAAGGTTCTGAAGGGACGGGCTTCATTAATAGTGGTGTCGACGACAAATATTTTTTGATCCCTTGGAACGCATCCTCACACTCCGAAGTCCACTGGAAATTTTTCTCATTTTTCGATCCCTTCAGAGTGTCAAAAAAGGGTAAACACCTCTCAGCTGACCTTGACACAAATCTTCGAAGGGCAGCAATCCGACCCGTTAACATTTGCACATTCTTGTATGTCTTAGGGGATACTGGGAACTGTCTTCCCCCCTTGTCCCTTATTAGTGCTTCCCCCACAACCATCGAGCTTGCAGCCAAATATAGATATAAAGGTTCCGAAGGGATTGGCTTCATCAATAGTGGTGCCGACAACAAATATTGTTTGATCCCTTGGAATGTATCTTCACACTCTAAAGTCCACTGGAAACTTTTCTCATTTTTTGGTCCCTTCAGAGTGTCAAGAAAGGGTAAACACCTCTCAGCTGACCTTGGCATAAATCTTCGAAGGGCAGCTATCCGACCTATTAACCTTTGCACATCCTTGTACGTCTTCAGAGATTTCATGTCTAAGATCGCCTAAATCTTATCCGGATTTGCCTCAATGCCTCTCTTATTGATAAGATACCCCAGAAACTTTCCAGATCCCAATCCGAGGATACATTTAGTCGGGTTCAAACGCAGCTTATGTCGCCTGATTATTTCGAAGAAATTTTCTAGATCTTCTAGATGGTCCCAGACTGGCATACTTTTCACAATCATGTCATCCACATATACTTCCATGCTTCGGCCTAGTTGCCTCGTGAATACAAAGTTCATCATCCGCTGATAAGTCATCCCAGCATTGAGCAGATCGAATGTCATTTTATGATAAGCATAAATGGCCCGATGTGTGATAAAACTCGTTCTCAGGATGTCCTCCTTATTCATTAAAATCTAATGGTATCCCAAAAAGACGTCCATTAAACTTAACATACCATACCCCGAAGTGGTGTCGATCAACTAGTCTATATTGGGTAAAGGGTAGAAATCTTTCGGGCAAGCTTTGTTTAGGTCTGTGTAATCAATGCACATCCTCCATTTTTCGTTATGTTTCTGTATTAATACCATGTTCGCCAACCACTCGGGGTAATCAATCTCGAAGATGAATTCTGCCTCCAGGAGTTTGGCAATCTCTTCATCGATGATCCACTGTCTTTCTAGGGCAAAAATTCTCTTCTTTTGTATAATCGGCTTCCTCTTAGGGTCCACATACAGCCTGTGTAATGCTATCGACTCGTCAAATCCTGGCATATCACTAGGTTCCATTGCAAAGATGTCTGCGTAGACCCAAAGTAGATCTATTAGCCCGGTCCGAAGGGGTTCTGTTAATCCTGAACCAATCTTGATAGTTTCTCAGCATTCCCTGGGACTAATTCCACGTCCTCTATTTCCTCGGTAGGCAGGGCAAGTGGTTCTGTGCTACTTTCAGTGAATGACTCTATCTCGATGGCCATTGTCTGTTTTTGCTTACTTACCCCGACTCCCGATGAAATCAAAGTATTCCGATAACACCTTCGGGCTATGTCAAGATCCCCTTTAACTTCCCCGATCCTGTTCGGTGTAGGAAACTTGATTTTTAAATGAGGTATGGACGTAATTTCTTGTAGAGCTGCTAGGGTCAGCCTTCCCAGAATTGCATTGTACGTCGAATCCACCTAGACAACAAAAAATTTGACCATCACCTCTACCTGCTGGGGTGCTGTGCCGAACCTGACAGGCAACTCAATGGGGCATGACACATGCACCGGATCTCCACTAAAACCATATAGGGGGCCTTCTCCTCCTAACTCCATCTTCTTTCCCTCAAAGTCCATTATTTGGTAGGTATGGGTGTATAGTATGTCGACCGAGGACCCATTATCGATCATCATCCTTCTTATGTCCACTGGTTTGACTTGAGTCGTTATCACTAATGCCCCGTTATGTGGCTCTATGTGGTCTGTGGGATAATCTTTATCTGAGAAGGAGATAGTTGTTCCCGGGAAAGACCGATCCTTTTTTATCGAAGACCCTGCAACCGATAGCACAGCATCGAGATTCCCACTCCTCTTCTTTCCAGTCACACGCCCTACAGAACCGCCTGAGATAACATTGATTATGCCTTGGGCTGGCTGGTTCTATTTTGGCTGTGTATCCCAAGCTGGCCCTCTATTTTCCTCTCTTTGTTGGGCTTCGGCATTTTCCCGACCTAACTGGACTAGCTGGCCGTTATGAACATTTTCTATCAGGTCCTTCAGGTCATATAACATCTCCGTTGTATGCCCGGGACTCTGATGATATTCACAAAATTTGTCTCGGCCGCTTTTCCAGGGCTTCGAATTTGTCGAGCAAGGCTCATAAAATGACTTATTCCGGATCTCCTCCAATATCTTGGCCCGATCAGTGTTGAGGGGGGGTATAAATTTTATTGACAATTCTGCTCGGGAAGGGTGGTCGGCCACTACCCGATCCTCCCCCATTATAACTTTTCTTCCCCGAATTATCCGTCCTTCCCTGGTTGTCCGAATGCTGATAGTTTTGTTTGTCCCGATCCTTGGATATGTCGTAGGACTGAGAGTGTGGTTTAAAGTTTCCCATAGCCTCTTCTATGGCAATGAACCCTTTGGCCCGATGGAAAGCTTTAGTCGGATCGGCAGGAGGGTTGATTACCAGATCCTTCATCAGTTTCTTCGACCTTCCTATGTCCAAACCTGTTGTCAAAAATTTCAAGGCTTGAGGGGAGTTCAATTCTTCCATCGATACCACTGCCTCCCGAAACCTTTTAACGTACTGACCAAGACTTTCGTCCGAACGTTATCTCATTTGCATGAGGGAAGCAATGATTTCCCCCTTCTTTTGTTGCTCCCGAACCAAGCATGAAATTTTTTCTGAAGGTCATTCCACGAACTGATTGATCTTGATGCCAAAGTCCCCATCCATTCTTGGGCACTCTTCATCAAAGTCGTGGCAAACATATGGCACTTGGCAGCATCCGAATGTCCATAGTAAGTCATCAGCCTGTCATATCCGTCGGAATGATTATACGGGTACCCCAGTCCATCATACGTCACCATCGGGGGCATTTTCTTCTTCGGGTCGGCCGTGACTTGATTGATTTCGGGCGAGAATGGTGAAATGGGGCAGCTCAAAGGTGTTCTTATCGGGCTTTTTGCCGCTAATAGCTTTTCCAACTCCGCAACCCTTCTTGCGAGGGGATCGGACTCCTCTTTACGAGGGGACGATCTATGCATGTTCTTCTCATATTTAGGAGATGCAACCCTTCTCCTCTGCCCCGATCAGCCCTGGTACTCAGATTTTATGTCTATGGAACGACTCCTCCTTCGGCTTCTGCCTTCTCGAGAGCGACTCATGGGTCTACTCCTTTCTCTTCCAGCCTTCTCCTAACGATGCGTCTAGGATCAACTCCGATGTTTGCGCCTTTTTGAAGAAGCCTCATGTTCCTCGGTCATCTGCTCTTCGAGCTCTCCCTGCTGAAGGCGTAGTGCCATCATGGCATCTTTGTTCTATTGCATCTTCTTCTACATAATGAATTCACACTAATCTTAACTGCCCTCTACCCGATCTCTCCCTCGCCTATCGTATGCCCGTGACTGATTGTCATCGGCATGACTGATGGGGATGGGTGTGTGCTGACTGGCCGAAAACAGTTGTCGCCGGAGAGATGAGGCGTGTTCAGCATGGTCTCCCTGAGTCTTAAAACCCATCCTATCCTTAACCGACCCTCTCACTTGAGTGGTCTGGTGAGTTTTTACTTTTTCCTAGACAGAGGCACTGTTATCTCCGCTCGCCATAGCCTTCTACCGAAAAAGTTCATTGTGATTGTAAAAGCACTAACAGCCCCCAAAATAGGTATACATCACCCATTCTGAGTCGCCAAATACATGGTACAAAAATTAAATACAAACTTCTTTTATACAATACGACAAAAGCGTAACTTAGAGTTTTTACACGAATATTGTCTCATAGACAGTATTCAAACTCAAATGAATTTCTCATTACATTTATTATTAACCTATTTCATAAAATAGTGAGGACTACTATAGCCACCATCTCGGACCATCACTCTATTCCCCGACTAGTCCCAGCTACGTTCTCATTTCCTAAAGAGAACAATGAAAGAAAAAGGGTGAGCTCAACTAGCCCAGTAAGAAATATTATGACTAAGATAATGCATAATAAATTATCGTTAGTCTTCAACAGTGTTAAACTGATAAACATCAAGTTTAACTGCAGCGGGATAAGCAATCCATTAGAAGAGTCAAGTAGAGCATGATATCTACTATCTTTTATGATTTAAAAAGTTTGTCATTAATTTTACTGAGACTCAGCTTAATAAATAAACCACATCATCGAATCATCCCTGCACTATGGGCTAAGGATATTCATTTAATCATCAATGGTCATGATTATACCGAATAATCCCTGGTCATAATCATACCAACAACTGTCCATCAATGCACTACAGGTCAATGAGGATTTTTACCACATCATTTGTAACATTACAGTCATGATTATACCGAATAATCCATTGTCATAATCATACCAATCAATAGTACATCTATGCACGTAAGCCACAGAGGACTTTTATCACAATATAAGCATGAGGATGATGACAATGATATAAGAATTCAATTAAAAGAAAGCAAAGGATAAATTTTTAAAGATTTATAACTTAATTTATCCAAAATTCAATAATGTCCAAATTGTCAACCTGATACTGCTTTGTGGAGTAAAATTCAAGAATAATATTCTATCAAAAATGATTTGGACAGCAAAGAAATCAATTTTTTTTATCATGAATAATTCCCCGGGTGAATAGTACCCGAGTGAATAGTACCCCATGAATAGTACTTCGAGAATAGTACCCCATGAATAGTACTTTATGAATAGTACTTGTGAATAGTACTTTGTGAATAGTACCCGTGAATAGTACTTTATGAATAGTACCCCGTGAATAGTATCGTAAAAATGAATACTACTCATGGACAGTACTCCGACATGAAAAACTTTAAATTTAATAAGAATGTGTAGAAAATATCCTTGTGAAATGATACTAGATGAAGCGCAAATTTCAAGGATATTCTACTAATTTCACGCAATATATAGAAGCAATACTTTAACAAAATGAGGGTATAATCAGAATACAAGAGGCGAAATAATATTACTCACATACTACGTAGTATGGAAGAAAATATTATTCCTATGAATACTGAAAAAAAATAATATCCCTTACCTCAGAAGAAGACTGGATACTGGAATAGTGAGGTAGCAGACTTCTCTTCTACTTTCTCTCTAAAGCTTCTCTCTCTCTATAGCTTCTCTTTCTATAATTGCTCTTGTGAGTCTTAGTGAATTGGTGAAAATGAAAGAAGAATGAGCTTCTATTTATAGGAAAACATAGTTTCGATAATTGCACGTTTTGGGGCTCGAAATATTATAATATAATACCTTCATCTTTTCTTTCATTTTTAATTTAGTCCTGCAAGTATTATCAAACTTGCACCACCTCCTCTAATAGTACATCATGTGAATCAATAGTACAATCATGTGAATAAATAGTATAATCATGTGAAAAAAATTAATTACAGTATAGTACCTTCATCTATACCTCCATTTTTAATTTAGTCACGCAAGTATTATCAATCTTGCACCACCTCCCCTAATAGTACATGCATGTGAATCAATAGTACACACATGTGAACAAACAGTTATAAGCATGTGAATTAATAGCAATTAATTTCTCATTTATCTGATTAATTACCCGATTGGTCAATATAACCTCCAGACATCCATTATTATCGA
This sequence comes from Panax quinquefolius, assembly GCA_020205615.1. Classification (NCBI taxonomy): domain Eukaryota; kingdom Viridiplantae; phylum Streptophyta; class Magnoliopsida; order Apiales; family Araliaceae; genus Panax; species Panax quinquefolius. The sequence continues at coordinate 61,670,954 of CM035151.1, forward strand.
AATAGATGTCGATTTCCACTAACACTAATAATCCTAACACAATGGAAATATCAATTTCATCTTTAATCAACATGAACTTATTAATCATTAATATTATAACTCACAATATTTAACAACCAGATCATTCCCAGGAAAAAGGGGGCTTTTCGATAAGGATTTCTCCTTATTGGCGCGCAATTAGGTGACAAAACCTCTCCTTGACAGAACTTTCTAGACATTATCAATATTGTAAATAATAATATGAAAAACTTTGTCATCTCAATTGTGACTCCCCCAAAATAGGTCCAATCCAACCAACCTATTCTAAGTTGCCAAAAACATGGTACAGAAAACAACTACAACTTTATTACTACAATTGTCGTGTAAAATACAACAACACATATGTTGTGAGTTTTGATACAAATATATACCAACTGTGACTCATGTCCCAACCTTGAATAACACGTCACCATGGCACCTTACATAAAGGTACAGTCAATAAATGTTTTAGAAATTAAAATCTTTGGGAAGTGGTCAAGGAAACCTTCGTACATGGGAGGCCATGCGCCTAGGTTATGATAGATATCATATGCCCACAGAATTATCTTTGGCTGACCAAATAAACCCCAAAGAAAAACGAGAAGATTATTATCATATTCTTTCCAATGGTGAGTCTTCTCTTGACATATCATTATCTCCACCGTCTCTAATTGAGAATTATACTTCAACCAAACTCCAAGATCATATAGGTAGTACTTGTAGATATACTCAGCAAGTTGATGTACACAACCTTGTCTTATGATGACACGAGGTTGTATGTCATTAGACATCTTGTATGATAGTGGCAAAACACCCTTCCAACGTTGGGTTCGCCTCACCCTATTTGATTCACCAAATATAACTACTAAATAATGTATAAAATATAACACATTTTTCTATACTGCTTAGGGAGAACTCCACAGCTAGAGACCATCGTTTTATTCCCTTGTTACCCCCGCTCGACCCAGCTACACTCTTATTACCTGAAAGGAATTGTGAAGCAAAAGGGTGAGCACAACTAGCTCAGTAAAGAATATTATGACTAAAGATAATTAAATTCTCAATAGCCTTCATCAATAATAAATCAGAGATTTAGAACATATGGTAGATGATAAAACTTTTTAACCATAGTTGCAGCGGAACGAGCAATCCATTAGAAGAGTCAAATAGACCATAAAAGTCTATTATCTTCTCCGTGTTAAAAATCCACCAACAATGTTTTAACCTCAACATCATCAATCAACAGCCTCATCCACAATAATGTGAATAACTCATAATCATAATTGTAGTTCTAAATTCTTTTTCGCATTCAGGACGAAGATAATTTTCATCACCTGTCTTTACCTGAAACATAAAAGATCATGGTTATACCAAATCACAGTTCCTGTTCATAATCATACTAATAAATTCATCTTTTTGACTATGGGCCAAAGATATTCACTGACAGATTCATCTTTGCACTACATGCCAAAGATATTCAACAACAGGTCATCTTTGCACTACAGGCCAAAGATATTCATATCTCAAAGAAATACATAATCATTTCAAAATTTATATAAACCATAATTATAACCATGTTGATCAATTCACCTTGCACTTAAGCTAAAAATATTCCATTGTAAATTCAATGGTCATGAACATACTAGTCAACAATTCAACTTTGCACTACTAGCCAAAGAGAACCCATAGTCACGATCAACAACTACATTTAATTTCAAGAGCAATATTCATAAATCAACGATAATTTGGTCAGGAAAAAAAACCAATTTTGTCGTGAATAGAACCCGTGAATAAGAACTCGTGTGAATAAGATTCAGATTCGTACATAAGATCAAATATACGTAAAAAATGTCATATACATGAATAGTGTCGTATACGTGAATAGTGTCGTATATGTGAATAGTAACCCCGACACAAAAAGGTAGAACTTCCATAATAAAATTCATACCAATATTTCGGTATAATGATATTGAAAGAATAACATCATTACGAAAAAAACATCCCTTACAATCCCTTAAAATCCCTTACATCAAAAGAGCAGTATTTCTAACTGGAATATCGGATATAACGCTGAAGAGAACTTGCACCGTATAGCAACACTCAAGATATCTAAATACTCACAAGAATACACTCGATAATATAGAGAGAGAAAGAGAGAGAAAACTTCAGTTTCTGGTGTGATTTTTAATTCTAACTTAGCCCTCTATTTATAGGAAAATGTTAGCATCTTAGAAGCGCACTTGACTCAAGCACCGATGGCTTTACCTGCTACTATTCCACCCACCAAAAATTAGTCATCTTCCCCAACAACCAAAAGTGGGGCCCACCCATTTCTAGAATTTTCCACCAAAATCATTTATAAACCTAATTTTCGAATCAGTCACCTCTTAAAATTCATAACAAATCATTCGTTCATTTTTAACGGTTCAAAATTTGTGAACATATATTCAACTTATATATGTATAACATATCCAAAAATCACAACGATCCAACGATCAGATTAAAAATTATAACTCACACAACAAAGCTGTAAGAACATTGATTTGATCTTTTAATACCTCCAATCCGACAAAATACTGATAAAATACCTCAACATTAATTCCTTCATTTATAACCACATAAATAAATCCATCATTTATATCCACATCAAATAAATATTTTCTTATCATATAAATCAATAATTAATTATTCACAAATAATATTACAGAATCACAATAATAATGACAACCGACAATTCCGGAAAGAGGGGCTTTCCGATAAGGATTTCTCCTTCTTCGGCGCGCAATTAGGTGACCAAACCTCTCCTTGATGAACTTTCTAGACATTGCCAATAATGCTATCTAATAATATTATTCAAATAATATGAATTATTGATCTGATAATGGAGATACTGTGCAGTGAAAATTATTGAAACAACAATAATATACAATATCAACGCAGCAATTATTGAACCAATAAAATAAAATATTGAACAGTAATTACTGTAACAATTATTGAGTAGTGCCTTCTTACGTAAGAATTAATAATTCAAAAATATTGTGCAATACCGTTATTTATCAAAACTCAAATTTGTCGTTTTCTTCATCCGATAATTATTCTGTTATGGGGCCCACAAATGGTTGTGCCATCGTACGAATATTCCCCGACAGAAAGAATATTCCATGACTAAACGAATATTCCCCGACAACAATGATTATTCTATAACCACTTGTGTATTTTGAAAAAATTTATATATATCACCCTTAACTTTAACTTTTTCTCAATTTAACCATTTACTAAATAGAAAAATTGAATACTTTTATTTCATAAAATTCGGGGTCTTACATCAATTATTGATTTAATAATATAAGATATTATGCAGCAATTACTGTAGCAATAATTGAGTATAACTGAGTGACTTCTCACGTAAGCATCAATAATCAATACCGTGTGCTACTATGCAACCACACGTATTATTATTCTTTTACCATCGGGTAGTTCAACAGTTTAATGGTAAAACTTTCGTCGTTATTTTTATAAAAAAATAATTCTGTTGTTTTCTAACTACGACAATACTTCTGTTGTGGGGTCCACCAATGATTATGTCATTGTACGAATATTCCCTGTTAAAACGAATATTCCCCGACCAATCGAATATTATATAACCACTTGCTTACTTTGTAAAATTTGTAAATAATACCCACAACTATAACATTATATCAAATCCACACCATAATATTCAAAAATATATTTCGAGAAAAATTAATCTGTATTCATAAAAGTTGAGGTCTTACAACCTCCCCTTCTTATGAAATTTCGTCCTCAAAATTAAGGTATGTACCTGATATGTCGAAGAGGTGAGGATACCTTGACTTCATTTTAGATTCTATCTCCCAGGTCATTTCTTCAACATCGTGGTTTCTCCATAAAATTTTGACTTGAGGTATAACATTGGAGCATAGAATATGATCCTTCTTATCCGATTTTTTAACAGGTACCTCCTCATACGTTAAATCTTCCGCTATCTCATCTGATTCTAATTCAGTAATGTGGTTCGGGTCTTTCAAATATTTGTGTAACATAGATATGTGAAAAACGTTATGAACACAAAACATACTTAGTGGTAAAGCGAGTCTGTAGGCCACAGTTCCTACTCGTTCGAGAATTAAAAATGGGCCAATGAATCGAGGATTGAGCTTTCCTCTCTTTCCAAATCTAGTAACTCCTTTCCATGGAGCAACACGTAATAACACATGATCTTCAATATTGAATTCCACGTCCTTTCGATGAAGATCAGCATAATTCTTTTATAGATCTTGTGAGGTTTTTATACGTTGTCGGATCGTTTGAATCTTTTCTGTAGTTATACGTACCAACTCCGGTCCCAACAACGTTTCTTCACCCACCTCATCCCAGCATACTGGAAAACGACACTTTCTTTTATACAACGCCTCAAATGGAGCCATGACAATACTTGCTTGATAACTGTTGTTGTAGGAAAACTCCACCAATGGAAAGAACTTGTCCCAACTTCCTTTGAAGTCAAGGACACAAAGTCTTAATAAATCTTCAAGAGTTTGAATAGTCCTCTCTGACTGCCCGTCCGTTTGAGGATGATATGCCGAACTAAATCGTAAATCCGTGCTATAGCTTTTTGTAAACTAACCCAAAATCGTGAGTGAATCTTGGGTCTCGATCAGAAACTATGGATACTGGCATACCATGCAATCTTACAATCTCGTTTATGTACATACGAGCAAGACGTTCAAGTGTATAAGTTTCTCGTATCGGTAAAAAATGAGTAGACTTGGTCAATCTATCAAAAATGACCTAAATCGCATCTATGCCTTGAGAAACCTTGGGAAGACCAGTAATGAAATCCATGGTAATGAGCTCCCACTTCTATTCTGGAATTTTAAGTGGTTGCAATGGACCTTTTGGAACTTGATGCTCCGCCTTGACTCGTTGACAAGTTAGACACCTTGAGATAAACCCTGCTATCTCTCTCTTCATATTGCTCCGCCAAAATGTATGTTGGAGATCACGATACATTTTGGTACTCCCAGGATGGATTGCAAACGGTGTGTTGTGCGCCTCCATCATGATTTTATACTTCAAGTCAGAATCGTTAGGAACACAAAGTCTGGAGTTGACTCGAAGTATTCCTTCTTCATCGATTCTTGCTTTTGGAATCTCACCTTCTTGCACTTTCTTCCTCACACGCATCAGCTCCAGGTCTGTAGCTTGAGCAGCTTTAACTTTATCGATTAAAGTCGGTTCTACTCGTATATTCGCCATCATCACATGGGTCCTTGGAGTCTTTAACTCTATCTCCATCCTTTATAAGTCATACAAAATAGGCCTTAACGTTGACAATATCGCACTTGTACCCGCATATGATCTTCTACTCAATGCGTCAGCTACTACGTTCACTTTTTCAGGATGGTTGAATGGTATGATCGTAATCTTTCAATAACTCAAGCCAACGCCGTTGCCTCATGTTGAGTTCCTTTTGAGTGAAGAAATATTTGAGGCTTTTATGATCCGTATAGATCTCCACCTTCTCTCCATACAGGTAATGCCTCCAAATCTTAAACGCAAAAACGATAGGTGCCAACTCTAGATCATGAGTAGGATAATTCCTCTCATATTCTTTGAGTTGTCGTGAGGCATAGGCTATGACTTTCCCATGTTGCATGAGAACATATCCTAAACCTTTTCCTGAAGTATCGATGTATATGATAAATCCCTCCGAACCAGCTGGTATTGTCAGAACAGGTGCTGAAATGAGCCTCCTCTTGAGTTCTTAAAAACTCTTCTCACATTCCTCGTGTGAGACCCCGAATTTTATGAAATAAAAGTATTTAATTTTTCTATTTTGGTAAATAGTTAAATTGATAAAAGTTTAAAGTTAAGGGTGATATGTGAAAATTTTTCAAAGTAGACAAGTTGTCATAATACCCGGTTACTATTTACTCTAGTATTGTTCACTCAAGTATTTGGGGCACTTTTTGTGTCAGAGTACTATTCACAAGTTACTATTCACGAGTTACTATTCACCTAAATTACTATTCACCAAAATATTATTCACTCGGGTATTTAGGGTATTTTTCGTGTCGAGAGTACTATTTACGAGTTACTATTCACGGGTTGCTATTCATCCTATTACTATTCACTCTAGTATTGTTCACTCGGGTATTTAGGATACTTTTTGTGTCGGGGTACTATTCATAGGGTACTATTCCCGAAGTACTATTCACGGATACTATTCACCCAAAAATATATTTCTTTTTTGATTAAAATCATTTTTTTGGTACAATATTATTTCATGAGGAGATGTGCTAATTTTTTGAATCGTTGGTTTGAAATTTTAATAGTAAATCAATATGGATCGTTGGTTTAAAGTTTTAATAGTAAAATCTTTTTATATAAAAAGAATACTTTTATAAAGTTATTCTATAAATAGAATATATTATATTCTATTATGCATAGTGTTTTGTATAGTAAAATCTTTTATATAAAAAAGTATTACTTTTATAAAGTTATTCTATAAATAGAATATATTATATTTTATTATGCATAGTGTTGCATAGTGTCTCAAGATAGTATTTTACATAGTAAAATCTTTTTATATAAAATGAATACTTTTATAAAGTTATTCATTTTATTATATTATAAATAGAATATATTATATTTTATTTAAAAGATTTTGCTTTAAATATGGATCGTCCGATTAAAAGTAAATCAATCTGACCGCTTAAATGAATTAGTTACTATGCAGGTCCATTCTCCTATAAATAAAGCTCATTCCTTCATTATTTCTTACGAATTCAATTGAAACTCTAGAGAGAGAAACTATAGAGAGAGTTCTTCTTCTATATCTTGAGCGTATTTCTTTAGAGTTTAAAAAAGCTTTAAGCGTAGTACAGGTTTCTTCGAGTATATCCTCGCCATACCAGTCGGAATACTCTTCTTTCAAAAGTAAGGGATATTATTATTATAGTAAGGGATATTATTATTATAGTAAAGGATATTATTATTATAATAAGTGATATTATTATTATTATTATAGTAAGGGATATTATTTGTTGTACTCGTAAGGGATATTTTTTGTTATACTCGTAAGGGGTATTATTTCTTTTGTATTCATGAAGAGAACTTATGTTATTCCATTCTTTATTATTCTATTGGAATAACCTGTATACGTGGACTACCATATACTTGGTGAAATTCTTCTGTTATTTCATTCTTTATTATTATGTTGGAATAACCTGTTTATGTGAAGTACCGCATACATGGTGAAATTCTTCTATTATTCTGTACTTTATTATTCCGTTTAATATCACGTCGTCGTTCTGCGCACGACTTAATTCGTTCCATTATTTATTATTCTGTTGGAATAACTTGTCTGTGCGATCTATCGCATGCATAGTGAATTATGTTGTTATTCCATTCTTATTTATCCTGTTGGAATATCCCGTCTATGCGATTACGCATGACCTGGTTCCATTATTTATTATTCTGAGTATAATAAAGAATGGAATAACAAAAGAAATCACCATGCATGCGCGGTGCTTAGATGTATATGTTATTCCAAACAGAATAATAATTAATGGAACTAGGTCGGCGTAAAATCACACCGGCGAGGATGTTCCAACGTAATAATAAAGAATGGAATAACAATGTGAAATCACCATGCATGCGGTACCAGACATGCAAACAAGTTATTCCAATGTATCACTAATAAAAACGGAACGGTCCGGTAAAAGCATGAGCATGGATATTCTAACGTAATAATAATAAAGATGGAACCGAGTCCGGATATGATATTCTAATAAAATAATAAAGAATGGAATAATGTAAGAATTTCACCAAGTATAGGGTATCCAGCGTGATATCTGAGTTATTCCAATGAATAATAAAGAATGGAATAATGTTCTCTTCATGAATAAGAAATAAAGAATACCCCTTATGAAAGTACAACAAATAATATTCCCTACCTTAAGAAGAAGAGTCTCGGGATATATGAGTAGTGAAGTAGCGAAATACTTTTCTTCTTTCTCTCTATAGTTTATCTCTACAGAGTTTCAAAGGAATTCGTAAGAAAATAATGAAGGAATGACTTCTATTTATAGAAAAATGGATCGCATAAGAATTAACTCATGAACGGTCCAGATTGATTTACTTTAATCTGACGGTCCATATTTAAAGCAAAATCTTTTAAATAAAATATAATATATTCTATTTATAATCTAATAAAACGAATAACTTTATAAAAGATTTTACTATGCAAATACTATGCAGGCACTATACATAATAAAATATAATATATTCTAACTATTGTCTAATAAAAATGTATAACTTTAATAAAAGTATTCTGCATTTTTATATAAAAGATTTTACTATGTAAAACACTATGCGAACCTTATGCAAAACACTATGCATAATAAAATATAATATATTCTAATTATTGTCTAATAAAATGTATAACTTTATAAAAGTATTACATTTTATATAAAAAGATTTTACTATGCAAAACACTATGCAGTAATTTTATACAACACTATGCATAATAAAATATAATATATTCTATTTATAGAATAACTTTATAAAAGTATTTTGTTTTATATAAAAAAGATTGTACTATGCAAAACACTATGTAGACACTATGCAACACTATCGTATAATAGAATATAATATATTCTATTTATAGAATAACTTTATAAAAGTATTCTGCTTTTATTACATTAATAATACCAATAAAACAAAAACTGGTGACTTATCACGTAAGCATCAATAATCAATACTGCAGTGCTACTACTATGCAACCACGCCAGACATCGCATTTCTTTTAACATCTAATGTTTCAACGATTAACGGTAAAACTTTTCGTTGTTATTTTCATAAATTATTTTGTCGTTTTTCTCAATTCGACAATAATTCCGTTTGGGGTCCACTTGATGATCGTGCATCCGTTGCATACGATATTCCCCAAAAAAAGAATATTCCCCAAAATCGAATATTATATAACAACTTGCGTACTTTTGAAAAATTTATAAATATTACCCACAACTATAACATTATATCAAATCCACACCATAATATTCAAAAAATTATTTCGAGAAAATTAAATATTTATTCATAAAATCTGGGGTTTCACAATCTCTCTTCCTTATGGAATTTCGCCCTCGAAATTTACGTACGTACCTGGTATGCCGAAGAGGTGAGGATACCTTGACTTCATTTCAAATTCTAACTCTTGAGGTATAACCTTTGAGTGTTGAATACGATTCTTCTTGTCCAAGATTTTAGCACGTATCTCCTCAAACGTTAAATCATCCGCTATCTCGTCCGGTTCTAAATTAATAATGTGGTTCGGGTCTTCCACATATTTACGTAACATGGATATGTGAAAAACATTATGAACACGAGACATACTTGGCAGAAGCGAGTCTATAGCCACGCGCTTCCTACTCGATCAAGGATTAAAATGGGCCGATGAATCGAGGATTGAGCTTTCCTCTCTTTCCAAATCTCGTAACTCCTTTCCATGGAGCAACACGTAACAACACATGATCTCCTATATTGAATTCCACGTCCTTTTGATGAAGATCAGAATAACTCTTTTGTCGATCTTGTGAGGTTTTTATACGTTGTCGAATCGTTTGAATCTTTTCCGTAGTCATACGTACCAACTCCGGTCCCAACAACGTTGCTTCACCCACCTCATCCCAGCATACTGGAGAACGACACTTTCTTCCATGCAACGCTTCGAATGTAGCCATGCCAATACTTGTTTGATAACTGTTATTGTAGGTAAACTCCACCAATGGTAAGAACTTGTCCCAACTTCCCTTGAAGTCAAGGACACAGAGTCTTAATAGATCTTCAAGAGTTTGAATCGTCCTCTCATTGCCCCGTCACAGTCCGTGCGCTTGGTAGAAGCTTTAACTTTATCAATTAAAGTCGGTTCTACTCGTATATTCGCCATCATCACATGGGTCCCTGGAGTCTTTAACTCTATCTCTATCCTTTGCAAGTCACATAAAATGGGCCTTTGCATTAACAACATCACACTCGTAAACACATACGATCTTCTACTCAACGCGTCAGCTACCACGTTCGCTTTCCCACGATGTTATTGAATGGTACGATCGTAATCTTCAACAGCTCGAGCCAACGTCTTTGGCGCATGTTACGTTCGCTTTAGTTTAAGAAATATTTAACTATTTTAGAAATAGGTTTTGTACTGGGGTCAATACAAAATTCGATTTCACGCTCTAGGGATAGGCTAAGAAGTCTTCAAGAATATGTCAGGAAATTTATTAACAACAGAAATATCATTCAAAACTGTGACTCTCGTCTAAGACAAGGATAACACGTCACATTGATACCTATTAACTTGTCACCGTTATTCACAACGTCCCCTACGGAAAGAACGGCTTTGGTGCATTCCACACAAGGAAGTCAACAACGAAAGGATCGGGGCTCTTTACTTATGGCTTGATATGACAATGATTGACTTTAGTGGTTTGGTTGCTTGAATTCGCATAACAGGTTGGTTAGGAATATGAAAGCTAACAACCTTACGAAAAGCATAATGAGTAGTTAACCAATCGATTCCTAAAATCGCATCAAAGGCAAGTATTTTCAAAGAGATAAGATTGACAGGTAACGTGAAAGTGACAATTTGAATTAAACAAGATTTATAAATAGTGGATGTAACGAAGGTTTATCCCAACTGAATTTCAACAGATAAATCAAAATCTAGCTTCTCCGGAGTTAAATTCAAACATTGAACACAACTAGGTGAAATAAAAGAGTGGGTAGAACTGGTATCTAATAAGGTATAAACTTCGCAAGAGTTTATCATTAACTTACCTGTAATAACTTCGTTCGGGTTCCTCGACAAAGGCTCTCACTTAAACTCTTCGGATTTGACTTTTGCTATAGGGTACATTCCACTCTTAAGTGCTTCGTCCCATTCCTGATCCATGATTTGAATCATTATTCTCCGATCCATATCGAATTGGGGTTGACCGCTATGCACAGGGTAATTCCGAATTTAATGTTGGATTCTCCCAATTGTTGTCCAAAAAGAAAAATCCATTTCATCTATTTTGGCTTTATTGGATCTGGACGTCTTTTCTACAATATCTACACGTCGTGCGGCTTTTACCCACGCGTCCATCTATTCTCCTTCGTTCGGTTGTTTCGCTTTCATCGAACTTTGATCATAGCATTCTCGATTCCACTCTAATATCTTATACTCGCCAAATAGTACTTACATTCAAGCATCGCATTACCGGATAACACAATTTTGAATGGTTGCATCTCTTTTGCTCCACGACCTCCTGTCGTTCTTCAGCTTGCTCTTTTAACTCATGAATACAATTTTGTAATGCTAAATTTTGATCATAAAATTCTTCTAATAAATTCTACTCGTGTTCCTCTTCTTCCTCTTCTTCCTCTTCTTCTCTCTCACCGCTACCTCTCAAGAACTAGCTCTAAAAGCAACTATTAGTTCTTCACGCACTACGTAGATATCTCTAATTTTCTTCTTTATCGATATCACATTAACTCGCTTAGTGATTAAAGGTGTCTCAATCTGGTCTCATGTGCTTCATTGTTGATCCCAACATTTTTGGATGCCATTTTAAATACTACCACAAAACAAGGGTTAATTGACATGTAACATATTATCCATATACTATGACCAACCAATTAAATATCAAATAAACTTAGGTAGGTCATACTAAGCGAAGAATTCCCGTCCTCCCCTCCTAGTTCTATTCTCACATCCTAGCTAGGATCATATCCCTAAGCTTTGATACTAACCGTGACGCCCCAAAATTAGGTATATACATCACCCATCTTGAGTCGCCAGATACATACGTGATGTAATTCAAATACAAGTTAATAATACAACTATCGTGTACAATACGACAAAACATAAACCGTGAGTTTGAATACAAATATTATCTACTAGAGAGTATACAAACTCAAAAGGAGTCCTCATTACAATTATTATCACACTATTTCACGTAATAGTGAGGACTACTAATGCACCATCTAGGACCATCACTCAGCTCCCCAACTCGTCCCGGCTATATTCTCATTTCACGAAGAGAACAAAGATGAAAGAAAGGGTGAGCTCAACTAGCCCAAAGAAGAAATATTATGACTAAGATAATGCGAGAATAAATTATCATTAGCCTTCAACAAATGTTAAACCGATAAAATATAACAAACATCAAGTTTAACTGCAATTTAACAAGCAATCCATTAAACGAGTCAAGTAGAGAATAAAATCTACTATCTTTTATGATTTAAAATGTTTTTCATCACTTTTATCGTCTGCGACTAAATTAATAAATAATCCACATCATCGAATCACCCCCGCACTACTACCAAGGATATTCTTTAAGATCACGACCACAATTATCCATGCACTACGGGCCAAGAATAATCATGTTTTCATCAACGGTCCTGATCATGCCATAAAACAATTCATCTTTGCACTACGGCCAAAGAGAATCCATAGCCATAATCATACCAAAAATTGTCCATCAATGCACCACGGCCAATGAGGACTTTTTCCACATCATTTATAACATTACTGGTCATGATTATACTTAGAATAATTCACTCGTCATAATCATACCAAGTCCATCTATGCACTACAAGCCACAGATGACTTTCAACATAATATAAACATGAGGATGATGACAATGACATAATAATTCAATAAAACAAGTTCAAGAATTAATTTATCAAGGAACTAATAACGTCCAAATTGTCAACATGATACTTCTTTGTAGAGTAAAATTCAAGAATGCTCAGAAGAATATTTCCATGAAAAGATACTGGATGAAGCGCAAATATCAAGGATATTCCACTAATTTCATGGAGTATAGAAGTCAAAACTTTAACCAACTGAGTATAATAAAGAATAGAATAACAAAAGAAATCATCATGCATGCGGTACTTCGCATAAACAGGTTATTGATGAGTGAGTTTTATACACATGAATTGGATACATTCTGGCTTAATTTATTGTTGTTCTCAAGTCTTTTAGATTAGTTTTTAAGTATTTATGTCTATTCAAGCATGTTTTATGTTGTTTTGTAGGAATTGGGACAAAAGTTACATGGATCGACGTTCGGGGTGGCTAGATTCGCGTTTTCGGCTTGCCATTTACGTAGCAGTCACTTTAGAGCCAATTAGACTATAGATCCGGACCTTATTTCGAAAATCTTAAAGAATAAAAGTTGTAGATCTACTTCTCCTCTTTCCGGAATATCTTGAATCGTCGAAATTGGAGTTTAGACGAAGAAGTTATGGCCATTTTCCCAAAGGACGTCGGAGCATAAAAATGTAAAAAAAAAAAGGGCAAGATTCACTTTCTGCACTATAGCGCCAGGGCGCTATTTCTAGAGTTAAATACAGCGGCAAAGGGCGCTAGGGGCGAAACTTTGAGCGAATCGGGCGCTTTTGGGCTAATTTTGACACCTTTTTTACTCCAAATTGGATTTGGTTTGTTCCTAAACTAAAAATTGGACTTGTAACCTATAAATACATGATGTAAGGCATAAAATAAAAGAAGATTACATAGATTAGACTAGATTAAACACTCCTTTAGATTAGAACATAACCCTAGTTCTTATTAGTTTTGGAGATTGAAGCAACTTGGAGACCATTGAAGATTCAAAGCAGGAGCGAAAGAGGAGTCTCAAGGCTGCTGACAACAGATTATATTCTCTTCTCTCATCTTACTTTTATCTTTTAATGTCTATTCAATTGTGGATTCTTGATTTTAATTCATTAATTATGAACTAACTCTTTCATTAAGATTTCAATTGAACTTTTTATTATTATGAATTGATTATTTGATTTATTCTAATTATTTATGTTGAAGTGAATTGTTCATCTTGCTTTGAGCTTATTGATTAATTATCCGATCAAGAATTACCGTGTTACTCTGAAGGAATTGAGAAAGGAATTCTAGGGTTAGAATCTGGGCATGGTGACATGTGACTTAGTTATTTGCCAAAGTGAATAAGTAGGTTTGTGAATAGAATGAGAATATCTATTTGCCGCGTGTAACATAAGGAATTGGGATTATGTGAGTTTAATTCAATTATTTTGCATAGAGATATAGCAAAATTAATCTGGGTTAAATAGAAGGCAAATGATCACTTGAGAAAGGGCTTTTGGCATTTGAGAATTCTCATTAACAATTCAAAGATGACATAATAATTGGGATAATTGGATAATTGATTTATAGTTCATAATTGGGGATATTGGAGTCTTAGCCTTTATTTATTTGAATTCATTTATAAAGTAACCTAGTTTTAATTAGTTAATTTAGTTTTCTTAATTAGAAAATTCACAATTTGATATTGTTTAAATAAAATTGATTTGGTTAAGAGTTAGTAATTGGTAATTTTTATTAATAATTCCTCGTGGGAACGATACTCTACTTTCACTTTATTACTTGTTGGCCGTGTATACTTGCACGTGTTCATTGATTGCGAAATCGATCAACAGTTATTCCAACAGAATAATAATTAACGAACCAGTGTCAAAGTAAAATCACAAGCGATGGATGTTCCAACAGAATAATAAAGAATGGAATAACAATGAAATCACCATGCATGCGGTACTTCACATGAATGTGTTATTCCAACGTAATACTAATAAAGATCTAACCGGTCCCAGAAAAATGCATGAGCATGGATATTCCAACAGAATAATAATAAAGATTTTAACCGTGTCCCACGTAAAAACGCAGAAGACATGATATTCCAAATGAATAATAAAGAATGGAATAATGAAGAATTTCACCAAGTATAGGGTATCCAATGCGTATACGAGTTATTCCAATGTAATAATAAAGAATGGAATAATAGAAGTTCTCTTCATGAATAAGAAATAAAGAATACCCCTTATGAGTACAACAAATAATATTCCCTACCTTAAGAAGAAGAGTACTGGATATATGAGTAGTGAAGTAGCAGAATACTTTTCTTCTTTCTCTCTATAGTTTATCTCTCTAGTTTTAAAGAAAATTAAAGAAAATAATGAAGGAATGACTTCTATTTATAGAAAAATGGATTGCATAAGAACTAACTCATGAACTGGTCAGATTGATTTACTTTAATCTGACGGTCCATATTTAAAGTAAAATCTTTTAAATAAAATATAATATATTCTATTTATAATCTAATTAAACGAATAACTTTATAAAAGATTTTACTATGCAAACACTATGCATAATAAAATATAATATATTCTAATTATTATCTAATAAAATAGATAACTTTATAAAAGTATTACATTTTTATATAAAAAAGATTTTACTATATGAAACACTACTTCACGAGACACTATGCTGAAACACTATGCATAATAAAATATAATATATTCTAATTATTGTCTAATAAAACAGATAACTTTATAAAAGTATTTTGTTTTATATAAAATGATTTTACTATGCAAAATACTATCAAAGCACTATCTGACACTATACGTAATAAAATATAATATATTCTATTTATAGAATAACTTTATAAAAGTATTCATTTTATATAAAAAGATTTTACTATGCAAAACACTATGTAGACACTATGCAACACTATGCATAATAGAATATAATATATTCTATTTATAGAATAACTTTATATAAAAGTATTACATTTTATTACATTAATAATACCAATAAAACAAAAGCGAGTGACTTATCACGTAAGTATTAATAATCAATCTGGTAATGCTACTATGCAACCACGCGTATTCTTTGCACTTTTTAACTTACCGGTGTTTCAACAGATTAACGGTAAAATTTTTTCGCCGTTATTTTCATAAAAAATATTTTTGTCATTTTCTCAATCGAATAATAATTATGTTACTGAGGTCCACCAATGATTGTACCATCGCATCTGGATATTCCCAAACAAAAAGAATATTCCCCACCAATCGAATAATATATAACAACTTGCGTACTTTTGCAAAAATTTATAAATATTACCCACAACTATAACATTATATCAAATCCATACCATAATATTCAAAAAATTATTTCGAGAAAATTAAATATTTATTCATAAAATCTGGGGTCTCACATGATCTGTTGTTTGATATCTTTGACCCATAGTGCGAAGATGGACAGGTGTATGACATGATTATGACCACTAGTGATACTAACGAATATCCTTGGTCGTAGTGCATGGATAATTCAATGATGTGATTGGTAGGATCATGACCATTAGTTAACAGTTGAATGTCTTTGGCCGTAGTGCACTGACAGGCAATTGATTGGTATGATCATGACCATTGGTTTTATAGTTGAATATATTTGGCCCGTAGTGCAAAGATAGACAATTGATTGGTATGATCATTGTTATTACATTTGAATATCTTCAGCCTTTGGGGTAAGGATATTGAGTAAACGTTTTATTTAGCCTTTGTGGCAAGAAGGAACTGTTAATTCACATTATTATAAATATGAATTGTGAATTTAACTAACATCTTTGGTGGTTCAGGTGAAGACAAGTGATGAAAGTTCTATTTGTCTTGAGTATAACAAAAAACTGTTGATGAGTAGTACAGGAATAAAATATCATCGATGAACTTTTAATCTAGAAGAGATAGTAGATATTATGTTCTACTTAACTCTTCTAATGGATTGCTTGTTTCGCTGCAGTTAAACTTGATGTCTGTTATATTTTATAAGTTTAACACTGTTGAAGCCTAACGATAAATTATTCTGCATTATCTTAGTCATGATAATTCTTACTGGGCTAGTTGAGCTCACCCTTTCTTTCATTGTTCTCTTCCGGAAATGAGAACGTAGTTGGGACTAGTCGGGGAACGGAGTGATGGTCTAGATGATAGCATTAGTAGTCCTCACTATTCTGTGAAATAGTGTGACAATAAATGTTATGAGGACCCCATTGAGTGTGGATATTGTCTAGATGACAATATTCTTATTAAAACTCACAGCATATGTATTGTCGTATTCTACACGACAGTTGTATATTTAAGATTGTATTTGTATTATGTACCACGTATCTGGCGACCCAAGATGGGTGATGTAGAACCAAATTTTGGGGGCGTCACAGTTGGTATCAATGCTTAGGGATATGATCCCTGGCTGAGATGTGAGACAAGAACTAGGAGGAGAGAGACGGGGAATTCCTTCGCTAGTATGACCTACCTAAGTTTATTTATTATTTAATTGGTCGGTCAAAATATAGGGGTATTATGTGGTATGTCAATTAACCCTTATTTTGAAACTATATTCTAAAATGATATTTGAAATACAGGAGATGAGAAATGGAAAATCATGATAGAGAGGAAATAATCGAGAAGGTACAATCTAAAAAGAAAGCAAGGTATTCTCATCTCTTCGAATATCAGGTACGTACGTAAATTTCGAGGGCGAAATTTCATAAGGAGGGAGATTGTGAGACCCCGAATTTTATGAAATAAAAGTATTCAATTTTTCTATTTTGGTAAATAGTTAAATTGATAAAAGTTTAAAGTTAAGGGTGATATGTGAAAATTTTTCAAAGTAGACAAGTTGTCATAAAATACCCGGTTACTATTTACTCTAGTATTGTTCACTCGAGTATTTGGGGCACTTTTTGTGTCAGAGTACTATTCACAAGTTACTATTCACGAGTTACTATTCACGGGTTACTATTAACCTAAATTATTATTCACCCAAATATTATTCACTCGGGTATTTGGGGTATTTTTCGTGTCGGAGTACTATTTACGAGTTACTATTCACGGGTTACTATTCACTGGTTCTTTATTACTTATTCACTCTAGTATTGTTCACTCGGGTATTTGGGACACTTTTTGTGTCAGGGTACTATTCATAGGGTACTATTCCCGAAGTACTATTCACCCAAAAAATATATTTCTTTTCGATTTAAATCATTTTTGGGTACAATATTATTCCATGAGGAGATGTGCTAATTTTTTAAACCGTTGGTTGAAATTATAATAGTAAATCAATATGGATCGTTGGTTTAAAGTTTTAATAGTAAAATCTTTTTATATAAAACAGAATACTTTTATAAAGTTATTCTATAAATAGAATATATTATATTCTATTATGCATAGTGTTTTGCATAGTAAAATCTTTTTATATAAAATAGAATACTTTTATAAAGTTATTCTATAAATAGAATATATTATATTTTATTATGCATAGTGTTGCATAGTGTCTGCATAGTGTTTTGCATAGTAAAATCTTTTTATATAAAACAAAATACTTTTATAAAGTTATTCATTTTTTTAGATTATAAATAGAATATATTATATTTTATTTAAAATATTTTGCTTTAAATATGGACCGTCCGATTAAAAGTAAATCAATCTGGACCGTTCATGAATTAGTTACTATGCAGTCCATTCTCCTATAAATAGAAGCTCATTCCTTCATTATTTCTTACGAATTCACTGAAACTCTAGAGAGAGAAACTATAGAGAGAGTTCTTCTTCTATAATCTTGAGCGTATTTCTTTAGAGTTTAAAAAAGCTTTGAGCGTAGTACAGGTTTCTTCGAGTATATCCTCGCCATACCAGTCGGAATACTCTTCTTTCAAAAGTAAGGGATATTATTATTATAGTAAGGGATATTATTATTATAGTAAGGGATATTATTTGTTGTACTCGTAAGGGATATTATTTGTTGTACTCGTAAGGGGTATTATTTCTTTTGTATTCATGAAGAGAACTTCTGTTATTCCATTCTTTATTATTCTGTTAGAATAACCTATATACGCGGACTACCATATACTTGGTGAAATTCTTCTGTTATTTCATTCTTTATTATTATGTTGGAATAACCTGTTTATACGAAGTACCGCATACATGGTGAAATTCTTCTATTATTTTGTTCTTTATTATTACGTTTTAATATCACATGCGTGCGCGTTCTGCATGACCTAGTTCCATTATTTATTATTACATTGGAATAACTTGTCATGCGATCTATCGCATGCATGGTGAATTCTGTTGTTATTCCATTCTTATTTATTACATTGGAATATCACATGCATGCGATTACGCATGACCGGGTTCCATTATTTATTATTCTATTTGAATAACATATGCATGTGCGGATTCTGCACGCATGGTGAAATTCTTCATTATTCCATTCTTTATTATTATGTTGGAATAACACTTTGTACTATCAAAGTTATGCATATATGGTGAAATTCTTTTATTATTCCATTCTTTATTATTATGTTGGAATAACACATCTACATGTAATCTTTGCATACATGGTGAAATTCTTTTATTATTCCATTCTTTATTATCTTTGTTGGTTATTGGTTTCTACAGTTGTATGTCTTTGGCACATAGTAGTGAAAGATGATCATTTTGTTTGATAGCTTTGACCCGTAGTGCGAAGATGGACAGGTGTATGACATGATTATGACCACTAGTGATACTAACGAATATCCTTGGCCGTAGTGCATGGATAATTCAATGATGTGATTGGTAGGATTATGACCATTAGTTAACAGTTGAATGTCTTTGGCCATAGTGCACTGACAGGCAATTGATTGGTATGATCATGACCATTGGTTTTATAGTTGAATATCTTTGGCCCGTAGTGCAAAGATAGACAATTGATTGGTATGATCATTGTTATTACATTTGAATATCTTCAGCCTTTGGGGTAAGGATATTGAGTAAACATTTTATTAAGCCTTTGTGGCATGAAGGAACTGTTAATTCACATTATTATAAATATGAATTGTGAATTTAACTAACATCTTTGGTGGTTCAAGTGAAGACAAGTGATGAAAGTTCTATTTGTCTTGAGTATAACAAAGAATTGTTGATGAGTAGTACAGGAATAAAATATCAACGATGGACTTTTAATCTAGAAGAGTTAGTAGATATTATGTTCTACTTGACTCTTTTAATGGATTGCTTGTTCCGCTGCAGTTAAACTCGATGTCTATTATATTTTATAAGTTTAACACTGTTGAAGCCTAACGATAAATTATTCTGCATTATCTTAGTCATGATAATTCTTACTGGGCTAGTTGAGCTCACCATTTCTTTTATTGTTCTCTTCCGGAAATGAGAACGTAGTTGGGACTAGTCGGGGAACGGAGTGATGGTCTAGATGATAGCATTAGTAGTCCTCACTATTCTGTGAAATAGTGTGACAATAAATGTAATGAGGACCCCATTGAGTGTGGATATTGTCTAGATGACAATATTCTTATTAAAACTCACATCATATGTCTTGTCGTATTCTACAAGACAGTTGTATATTTAAGATTGTATTTGTATTATGTACCACATATCTGGCGACCCAAGATGGGTGATGTAGAACCAAATTTTGGGGGTGTCACACCTCGCTCCAACTGAATTTTATATCTTTTTGAGTCAACTGAGTTAATGGAGTAGCGATTCGAGAAAATCCTTCCACGAACCTCCGATAATAACCAGCTAAACCCAAAAGCTACGTACTTTGATTACTGACTTAGGTTGCTCCCAGCGTTGAATTGCTTCAATCTTTGTTGGGTCAACAGATATTCCATGATTTGATATCACATACCCAAGGAATGCTACTTCCTCGAGCTAGAACTCGCATTTCTTTAACTTGGCATATAACTTATTTTCAAGAAGCTTTTGGAGTATCAGCCTCAAGTGTTGTTCATGATCTTCACGGCTTTTAGAGTAAATGAGGATGTCATCAATAAAGATGACCACAAAGTGATCCAAATATTCCTTGAATACTCGGTTCATAATATCCATGAATACAGCAGGAGCATTAGTCAATCCAAAAGACATGACTAGGAATTCGTAATGCACGTACCGAGTTCTGAAAGCAGTCTTTGGAATGTCATCAGTTTTAATCTTCAACTGATGATATCCAGAACGAATATCGATCTTTGAAAATAATTTGGCGCCTTACAACTGGTCAAACAGATCATCAATACGAGGCAACGGGTACCTATTTTTGATGGTGACGTGATTCAACTCCCGATAATCAATACACAGTCGCATACTTCCATCTTTATTCTTCACGAATAGAACAGGAGCACCCCAAGGAGACGTACTAGGTCAAATGAAACGGATATCTAAAATTTCCTGTAGTTGGGTTTTTAACTCCTGAAGTTCAATAGGAGCCATTCGATATGGGGCTTTGGAAATGGGTTTTGAACGGATTCAAGGTTGACACAAAATTCAATTTCACGCTCTAGGGGTAGGCCAGGAAGTTCTTCAGGGAATACGTCAGGAAATTTATTAACAATAGAAATATCATTCAAATCTGACATATTTTTATTTAAATCCGTGACATGGGCTAAGAAAGCTTGACATCCGTTTTTCAATAAACGAATAGCTTTATGGCTTGATATGACAGTGATTGACTTTAGTTGTTTGGTTGCTTGAATTCGCATAATAGGTTGGTTAGGAATATGAAAGCTAACAACCTTAAGAAAACAATCAATTTTTGCATGAGTAGTTAACCAATCAATCCCTAAAATCACATCAAATGCAAGTATTTTTAAGGAAATAAGATCAACAGGTAACGTGCAGTTACCGATTTGAATCAAACAAGACTTATAAATAGTGGATGTAATGAAGGTTTTTTCCAACGGAGTTTCAACAGATAAGTCAAAGTCAAATTTCTTTGGAGTCAAATTTAAACGTTGAGCGTAAGTAGGAGAAATAAAAGAATGGGTAAAACCGGTATCAAATAAGGTATATACTTCGCTAGAGTTTATGATTAGCTTACCTGTGATCACCTCGTTTGGATTCCTCGCTTTTTGGGAGGTTACGACAAACGCTCTCCCTTGAACTACCGATTTTGTCTTATCTGGGACAGTCTTTGATGCCTCCAACCCAGCTGGACTTGACTTCGGTGCACGACAAAATCGGGCAAGGTGACAATCTCTTCCGTAATTATAACACGCTTTGGATTACTACGTACAGTTTGGACTGATGTGTCCCTCCCCTCCACATTTATAACATACGACCGACAGTCGTTCTCCTTCCTTAACAATAGGTGTTGGTGCTGACGTCTTTCCATCATTATTGAATTTCCTCTTCTTAAAATTTCCACTTCTATTATCTTGGCCATGATTACCACCGAAGTGGTTACCATTTCTGGCATATTGATTCCCACTACGTTTGTTGTCACTGCTTCGATGACTGCTACCACTGGTATCATCATTTTGCCGGCTACTCTCTCTTGGTTGGGTTGACTCGTTATCGCGCTCCAATAACTGAGCCTTATTTACAACATCTGAATACAAACATAGTTTGTGAGAAATTAAGTATTGGCGTATCTCGGGTTTCAAACCTCTTAGAAACATCCACGTCATTCTCTCCTCATTATCAACTAAGTGGGACACAAACAGGGACAACTCGACAAACTTAGCTTCGTACTGTGACACGATCATATTGTTCTGCTCCAGCTTGATAAACTCTACCTCCTTCATGTGACGAATACTTTCGGGAAAGTACTTATCATTGAATAGTTCTTGGAACTTCTCCTAAGACATCTTTAGTGCAGCAGGTTGAGTACGCTTTACCGATTTCCACCAGTAATCTGCCTCTCCTTGTAACATAAAGGTGGAAAAAGGAACCTTTTGCTTCTCGAAGCATCCCAAGACATCAAATATCTTGGTGATCTACTTTATCTACGTTTCTACCTTAAGTGGTTTTGGCTCTCCAATAAACTCCGATGGTCCTAACTCCTTGAACTGTTTAGCGGTGACCGTCCGAGAGTTACCAGTATTTCCACTTGCATTTTGAACAGAAGTCGTTCTTGTCTGATGTTGCATGAATTGCACAAAGCCTCTGAACATCCTATCGTTCATCATTTGGTCAGCGTTGTTGTTTTCCTGAGGATTATTGCCATCCTGATGCACATTATCCTGGGTATTGATCGTTGGTGACTCAACGGTCTCATGTGCTTCATTGCTTATCTCAACATTTTCGGATGCCATTTGTAAATACTGCCACAAAACAAAGGTTAATTAACATGTCACATATTATCCCTATACTCTGACCGACCAAATAAATACCAAATAAACTTAGGTAGGTCATACTAGCGAAGGAATTTCCCGTCTCTCCCCTCCTAGTTCTAGTCTCACATCTCAGCTAGGGATCATATCCCTAAGCTTTGATACCAACTGTGACGCCCCCAAAATAGGTTTACGTCACCCATTTTGAGTTGCAAAATACATGGTACAAAAATCAAATACAAACTTCTTTTATACAATACGACAAAAGCGTAGCTTAGAGTTTTTACACAAATATTGTCTCATAGACAGTATTCAAACTCAAATGAAGTTCTCATTATATTTATTATCACACTATTTCATAAAATAGTGAGGACTACTATAGCCACCATCTCGGACCGGTCACACTGCTTCCCCGACTAGTCCCATTACGTTCTCATTTCTGAAGAGAACAATGAAAGCAAAAGGGTGAGCTTAACTAGCCCGATGAAATATTATGACTAAGATAATGCGAGAATAAATTATCGTTAGCCTTCAATGTGTTAAACCGATAAAATATGATAAACGTCAAGTTTAAGCTGCGGTGAACAAAATCACATATTGATTCTTGTCTACGTGAAGGCACTACTCGATAATTGATTCTTACGTGATTCTTACTCATTCGATTATTTTATTTTATTGATTGATAATTTTATTTTATTGATTTGATATTTTATATTATATATCATTGTTTGATATAATTGTCACTACTGCAATATTTTCCATTATCGAATCAATAATTCATATTATCTGAATAATATTATTAGAAAACATTATTGGCAATGCCTAGAAAGTTACATCTAAGGAGAGGTTTGGTCACCTAATTGCTGCGCCCGATGAGGAGAAATTCTTATTGGAAAGCCCCTCTTTCTCTTGGAGCGGCACGGTTGTCGATCTTGTGATTACGTAATATTATTTGTGAATAATTAATTATTGATTTATATGATGAGAAAAATATTGATTTTATGTGGATATAGATGGAGAAAATTTTTAAAGTGACAATTGTTAAAAATTGATATTTTATCTTTTTGATAAAATAATATTTTATTATATTATTATAATAGAATAATGATGATATTTTACAATGAATGTGGGATATATGAGTATATGAGGAGGAAGAGTATTTTGTTGCATTAAATGATTAACACATGTTTTGTGTGTCGGTGGACCCCATTTCTTGATTGAAATTTGATTATAGCACATAAAATCGTCCGTATGTGGATTTGGTCAATTTTGTTTGGAATTTGGAAAAACTTTCTTACGCAAAGTTGTAGAGAATTGAATTTCCTATAAAAGACGTGAGATTCAATTTTTTACGATAAAAGGGCTATTTATTATGAATTATTGAAGTTACGAAGTTAAAATAATTGATTTTTGGAAGTTTTATTTATTTTTATTAATAAAAACGTTTTTTATATGTTGTGGGCATCTTTAACATGTGCATGGTGGCTTTGAATTCAGATTCAAGATGTGGGCGTATGAATTTTGTTTATATATAATATTATTATATTCAATTTTTACTTTTGGTGTTCTAAGCAATTTCCTATAAATAGGGTGCTTAGGTTAGAATTGAAAATCACACGAAAACTAAAGATTTCTCTCTCTTTCTCTCTATATAATATCGGCGTATTTTGTGAGTATTTTAGTACTTTGAGTATTGCTATCTGATGCAAGTTCTTTCGACACTATATCCGATATTCGGTCAAAATCTACTATTCTTTACGAGGTAAGGGATGTTATTTTATTCAAAAATGATATTATTTCTTCAATATCATTATCTTAAAATATTGGTTGGAAATTTTTATCAAATTTGGAACTTTTTTCATATCGGGGTTACTATTCACGAGTTACTTATTCACGAGTTATTATTCACGAGTTACTATTCACGAGTTCTATTCACGAAGTACTTATGATGATGATTTTTTTGTGAAATTTCTATCTTTTAGTGTCGAGTTACTATTCACGTATCTGACACTATTCACGTATCTGACCTTTATTCACGAATCGACACTATTCACGAAAAATTAAATTTTCTTTTACGTGTCCAAGATTATGCATTATGATTCCTATCTTTGATTGGATCTATGTTTTGGTCTTCATTCTTGAATTTTACTCCACTCTGATTATTTATGAAGTATTTTTGAACTTGGATTGTGTAAATTACGAATCCTTAATATTTGTTCTTTTGTTTCACTGGATTAGTTTCCTTTAAAATATTTTTCATCATCCTCAGTCCTAAATGATGATATTACTGAATATATTTGGCCTGTAGTGCAAAGATGAATGATTTTATAATGAATATCTTTGGCCCGTAGTGCAAAGATGAACAGGTGTTTAGATGAACATGACCAACTGACGAATATCTTTGGCCCGTAGTGCAAAGATGAACAGGTGTTGAGATGAACATGACCAATGATGAATATCTTTGGCTGTATAGTGCAAAGATGACTATTTGATTCAAGATGTATATTGATTGATGTTACGAGGATAAAATATCGATGATGGACTTTTAAATTCATATATAGAAGATAGTAGATTGCATTCTCTACTTAACTCTTCTAATGAATTGTTGTTTTTAGCTTGCGAGATTGTTGATCTAAAACTTGTTGTCTATTGTATTCTATCAGATTTTCCCCTGTTGAAGACTAAGGATAATTTGTTGTACATTATCTTAGTCATAATATTCTTTACTGGGCTAGTTGAGCTCACCCTTTTTCTTTTTGTTCCATTTTTCTTCTCAGGAGGCGAGAATATAAGCGGGAACTAGTTGGGGTGTGGAGTAATGGTTCAAGGCAGTTGTTTTAGTAGTCCTCACTATTTTGTAATATAGTGTATCAATAATTGTAATGAGGACTTATTTGAGTGTGGATATTATGCAGAAGACAATATTTGTATTTAAACTCAAAGTTTATGTGTTGTCGTATTTTGCCGACAATTGTATTAATGAAGTTGTAGTTGTTTACATGCCATGTATTTGGCGACTCGAGAATGGGTTGGATGGAATGGACCTATTTTGGGGCGTCACGGTTGGTATCGAGCTTAGGGATATGATCTCTGGCGGAGATCGGGGAATAGAACTAGGAGGGAGAGGCGAGTAAATCCTTATTAGTGTGTCCTACCTAAGCTTATTTGTTGGTCGGTCGTAATATAGGGGTATTATGTGATTTGTTAATTTGTTTAATTAACCCTTGTTTTATGGCGATATTTAAGAATGTCGGCGAGAATGTTAACGATGGAGTAAATGAGACCATGGAGACACCTTTGCTCACCAACGAGGAGAAGCGTGCAACAGTGACAATGTTCCTCCATGTGAACAACACCACCTGGCGGATGATGAGCGATGGTATGTTTAGGAACTTTCTAGAATTCATGCAAAACCAAGCGAGAAAGACTCTTTGTTCAAAATGCGGTGGAAACACTTGGCAACTCACGGATGGTCACCGCTAAGCGATTCGAGGAGTTAGGACCATGAGTTTTTGGGAAAGCGAACCACTTACGGCGAGAGAGCGTGGATAAAGCGAGATCACTAAGATATTTGATGTCTTGGGATGCTCGGAGGAGCAAAAGGTTCCTTTCGCCACTTTCATATTACGAGGAGAGGCGATTATTGGTGGGAATCCAGTAAAGCGTACTCGACTACTGCTGCTTTGAAGATGTCTTGGGAGAAGTTCGAAGAATTGTTCAACGACAAGTACTTTCCCAAAAGTATTCATCACATGAAGGAGGTAGAGTTCATCAAGTGGAGCAAAACAATATGAGCGATGTCGCGATCTGAAGCTAAGTTTGCCGAGTTGTCCCGATTTGCATCCCATTTGGTTGATAATGAGGAGAGAATGGCGAATGTTTTCTGCGAGGTTTGAAACCCAAAATACGTCGATACCTCATTTCTCACAAACTTTGTTTATATTCAGATGTTGTAAATAGGGCTCGATTATTGGAGCGATAATGAGTCGGCTCAATGAAGAATAATGACCAACAACTTCGATGATAATCGTCTGCGGTGGCGACGGTCATCGTTGAAACAATGATAACCATCGTGGAGGAAATTATCATGCGAAAAATGGTAACCACTTGATGGTAATCATGGCGAGTAATAGAAGAAATAACTCAAGTGGAAATTTCAAGAAGAAGATTTAACAATGATGGGAAGACGTCGGCACCAACACCAAGAAAATTTTAGAGGAGGAGAAAGGCCGCCGGTTAGATGCTACGAGATCACGGAGAAGAGGACACATAAGTCCAAACTGTTCCAACCTTCCAAGGTATGTTATAATTGTGGAAAAAAGAAGGTCATATCGCTCGAGATTATGCAGTGTAGCGAAACCCGATCCAGTGAGGGATGGTGACTCAAAAGGTCGAGACAAGTTAAAGTCATCGGTTCTTGGAAGAGCGTTTTTCGTGACTTCTCAAAAAGCGAGTAACTTGAACGAAGTTAGCACGGTTAGTTAATTATAAATTTTTGCGAAGTTATACCTTATTAGATACTGGGTTCTACCCATTCATTTATCTCTCCTGCCTTATACTCAGCGTTTAAACTTGACTATCTGGAGAAAATTAGACTTTGACTTATTTGTTGAAACTCAGATTAGAGAAACTTTCGTTACATCATTTTTTTTATAAATCTTGTTTGATCCAAGTTGGCACCATCACATTACTGTTGACCTTATTTCTTTAAAATTCTTGCATTTGATGTGACCTTAGGGATTGATTGATTAACCACTCATCATCTTAAAATTGATTGCTTTTGTAAGGTTGTTAGTTTTCATATTCTAAAGCAACTTTGTTATTGAATTCAAACAACCAAACCATTGAAGTCAAACTCTTTTATATCAAGCCATAGTAAAGTCGTTCGTTTATTGAAAAAGCGGATGTCAAGATTTCTTAGCCATGTTATGGACTTGAACAAAAATACGTCGATTTGAATGATATTTACATTGTTAGTAAATTTCTGATGTATTTCTGAAAAAATTTCTGGCCTACTCCCAAAGTGTGATATTGAATTTTGTATCGACTTTGAACCGATACAAAACCCATTTCTAAAATCTCATGGCTCTATTGAACTTGAGTTAAAAATTCAACTATAGAAGTTTGTACAGAGCCTTTATCTGGTGACTTCCTTTGTGGAATGCAAAAAGCGAACTCTCTCGTAGGGGCGCCATATTATTGTGCGATAGTAAACTAATAGGTGTCATTGTGACGTGTTATCAAGATTGGGATATGAGTCACGCGTTGAGAACAAACCTAAGTCGAATCGAAATAAGTAGCTTTACATGCTTAGTTGGTTATTATCGAAGATTTTGTGGAAAGATTTTCTCGAATCGCTACTCCATTAACTTAACGGTGACTCGTAGAGATACAAAATTCGAATGGAGCGAGGAATGTGGGAAGAACTTCGAAGAACTCGATAGGAGACTCATTTCGAACATTACGTTCTATACCATTCATACCATCCTGGAAAAAATGAACGTGGTAGCTGACGTGTTGAGTAGAAAATCGTATGTGGTTACGAGTGCGATATTGTTAACACAAATACCCATTTCGTACGACTTACAAAAGATGGAGATAGAGTTAAAGATTCCAAGAACCTACGTGAAAATAACGAATATACGATTAGAATCGACTTTAATCGATAAATTGCTCAAGCTACAGACTTGGAGTTGATGAATATAAGAAGAAGATGCAAGAAGTCGTTATTCCAAAAGTGGGAATCGGTGATGTGAGGAAAGCTCAAACCTTCGATTTATTAGTCCATTTGAAATCCTCGATCGAAAAGGAACTGTGGCCTATAGACTCGTTTTACCGCCAAGTATGACGCGTGTTCATAACGTTTTTCACGTATCGATGTTACGTAAATATGTGGACGACCCGAACCATGTTATTGAGTTAGAACCGGACGAGATAGTCGAAGACTTAACGTATGAAGAGGTACCTGTCAAGATTTTGGATAGGAAAGAGCATGTCCTACGTATGAAGGTCATACCACAAGTTAAAATTTTGTGGAGAAACCATGCTATTGAAAAAATGACCTGGGAGTTGGATACGAAAATGAAAGCGAGGTATCCTCAAAATTTCGAAACACCAGGTACGTACGTCAATTTCGAGGACGAAATTTCATAAGGAGGGGAGGTTGTAAGACCCCAAATTATTAATAATTGAAATTTAATTTCCTCTATTTATCATTTTGAAATAGTAAGGGTTGATTTGATTAATGTGGTTAGTTATGGGTAAAATCATGTAATATTTTAAATAAGCAAGTGGTTATAAAATACTCATTGTTGTCGGAGAATATTCGTTTGGTGGTGGAATATTCTTCTTTGTCGAGGAATATTAAATGCAATGACAGCGACCTTGTGTGGGCCCATAACGAAAGCGATTGGATGAAGAAAGCGACAAGTATAAGTTGTTTATAAATAACAGCGTGATTATTCACAGATTATCTTGTTGGAATACCCGTGGTTAAAACACGATGTCTGGCGTTGTTGCCGCGATGGCACACGGTATTGCACCAATTATTGATTCTTATACGTGAAGAAGCACTACTCGATAATTATTCTGACGGTAATTCTTTATTCGATATTTTATTTTATTGATTCAATAATTGTTGCGTTGATATTTTATATTCTTTGTTGTTTCAATAATTGTCACTACACAATATTTTCCATTATCGAATCAATAATTCATATTATCTGAATAATATTATTAGAAAACATTATTGGCAATGCCTAGAAAGTTACATCTAAGGAGAGGTTTGGTCACCTAATTGCGGCGCGATGATGAGAGAAATTCTTATTGGAAGCCCCTCTTTCTCTGAGGAGCGGCACAGTTGCGATCTTGTGATTACATAATATTATTTGTGAATAATTAATTATTGATTTATATGATGAGGAAAATATTGATTTTATGTGGATATAGATGGAGAAAATTTTTAAAGTGACAATTGTTAAAAATTGATATTTTATCTTTTACGATAAAATAATATTTTATTATATTATTATAATAAAATAATGATGATATTTTATAATGAATGTGGGATATATGAGTATATGAGGAGGAAGAGTATTTTGTTGCATTAAATGATTAACACATGTTTTGTGTGTCGATGGACCCCATTTCTTGGTGAAATTTGATTATAGCACATAAAAATCGTCCGTATGTGGATTTGGTCAATTTTACATTTGGAATTTGAAAAACTTTCTTACGCAAAGTTGTAGAAATTGAATTTCCTATAAAAAGTCACGAGATTCAAATTTTTCGATAAAAGGGCTATTTATTATGAATTATTGAAGTTACGAAGTTAAAAATAATTGATTTTTGAAAGTTTTATTTATTTTATTAATAAAAACGTTTTTTATATGTTGTGGGCATCTTTAACATGTTCATGGTTGCTGAATTTGATTCAAGATGTGGGCATATGAATTTTATTTATATATAATATTATTATATTAAATTTTACTGCTTTGGTGTTACTAGCGATTTCTATAAAAATAGGCTTAGGTTAGAATTGAAAATCACACACGAAACTAAAGATTTCTCTCTCTTTCTCTCTATAATATCGGCGTATTTTGTGAGTATTTTAGTACTTTGAGTATTGCTATCTGATTGCAAGTTCTTTCAAACACTATATCCGATATTCGATCGAAGTATTATTCTTTACGAGGTAAGGGATGTTATTTTATTCGAAAATGATATTATTTCTTGATATCATTATCTTAAAAATATTGGTTGGAAATTTTTATCAAATTTGGAACTTTTTCATATCGGGATTACTATTCATGAGTTACTATTCACGAGTTACTATTCATGAGTTATTATTCACGAGTTACTATTCATGAGTACTATTCACGAAGCATGATGATATTTTTTGTGAAATTTTTATCTTTTAGTGTCGGAATTACTATTTACGTATACGGCACTATTCACGTATACGGCACTATTCATGAATACGACACTATTCATAGAAAAATTAAAAAAAAATTTGTCCAAGATTGTCTGTTATGATTCCTATCTTTGATTGGATCTATGTTTTGGTCTTCATTCTTGAATTTTACTCCACTCTGATTATTTATGAAGTATTTTTGAAATTGGATTGTGTAAAGTATGAATCCTTAATATTTGTTCTTTTGTTTCACTGGATTAGTTTCCTTTAAAATATTTTTCATCATCCTCAGTCCTAAATGATGATATTACTGAATATCTTTGGCCTGTAGTGCAAAGATGAATGATTTTATGATGAATATCTTTGGCCCGCAGTGCAAAGATGAACATGTGTTTAGATGAACATGACCAACTGACGAATATCTTTGGCTCGTAGTGCAAAGATGAACAGGTGTTGAGATGAACATGATCAACTGATGAATATCTATGGCCTGTAGTGCAAAGATGACTATTTGATTCAAGATGTATATTGATTGATGTTATAGGGATAAAATATCGATGATGGACTTTTAAATTCATGTATAGAAGATAGTAGATTGAATTCTCTACTTAACTCTTCTAATGAATTGTTGTTTCATTGCAGATTGTTGATCTAAAACTTGTTGTCTATTGTATTCTATCGATTTTTTTCTGTTGAAGACTAAGGATAATTTGTTGTACATTATCTTAGTCATAATATTCTTTTTTTTGGGCTAGTTGAGCTCACCCTTTTCCTTTTTGTTCCATTTTTTCTTATAAATATCTAGTTGGGGTGTGGAGTGATGGTTCGAGAATTTTGTATATAATGTATCAATAATGAAGTTGTAGTTGTTTACGTAGTTTGGGACTTCGTGTGGATGGATGGACCTTTTTGGGGCGTCAAGTAACATTACTATTTGATTATTAATCCAGTCCTCATACCAATCAATAGTACATCTATGCATCGTAAGCCACAAATGACTTTTATCACAATATAAGCATGAGGATGATGACAATGATATAAGAATTTAATTAAAAAGAAAGCAAAGGATAAATTTTAAAGATTTATAACTTTATTTATCCGAGAATTCAATAATGTCCAAATTATCAACTTTGATCTTCGCTTTGAGAGTAAAATTCAAGAATAATATTGTATCAAAATGATCTGACAAAGAAAGAAATCAATTTTTTGTCATGAATAATTCCCCCGAATGAATAATACTCGAGTGAATAGTACCCATACATATAGTACTTGAATAGTACCAAAATGAATAGTACTTTTTGTGAATAGTACTTCATGAATAGTACTTTATGAATAGTACCTATGAATAGTACTTTATGAATAGTACCCAAGTGAAGTACTTTGAATAGATAGTACCGTAAAATGAATACTACTCACGACGATTACTTCTAGCATGAAAAAGCTAAAATTTAACAAGAATGTGTAGAAAATATCCTTGTGAAGCGATACTAGATGAAGCGCAAATTTCAAGGATATTCTACTAATTTCACGAAGGTATAATCGAGAATACAAGAGACGAAATAATATTACTCACATACTACATAGTATGGAAGAAAATATTATTCCTATGAATACTGAACAAAATAATATCTCTTACCTCAGAAGAAGACTGGATACTGAAATAGTGAGGTAGCAGACTTCTCTTCTACTTTCTCTCTAAAGCTTCTCTCTCTATAGCTTCTCTTTCTATAATTTCTCTTGTGAGTCTTAGTGAATTGGTGAGAATGAAAGAAGAATGAGCTTCTATTTATAGGAAAACATAGTTTCGATAATTGCACTTTTTGGGGCTCAAAATATTACAGTATAATACCTTCATCTTTTCTTTTATTTTTAATTTATTCCTGTAAGTATTATCAAACTTGCACCACCTCCCCTAATAGTACATCATGTGAATCAATAGTACAATCATGTGAATAAATAGTATAATCATGTGAAAAAAATTAATTACAGTATAGTACATTCATCTATACCTCTATTTTTAATTTAGTCATGCAAGTATTATCAATCTTGCACCACCTCCCCTAATAGTACATGCATGTGAATCAATAGTACACACATGTGAACAAATAGTTATAAGCATGTGAATTAATAGCAATTAATTTCTCATTTATTCTATTAATTAACCCGATTGGTCAATATAACCTCCAAACATCCACTATTATCGAAATAGATGTTGATTTTCACTAACACTAATAATCCCAACACAATAGAAATATCAATTTCATCTTTAATCAACACGAACTTATTCATCATTAATATTATAACTCACAATATTTAACAACCAAGTCATTCCCACGAAAGAGGGGGCTTTCCGATAAGGATTTCTCCTTATTAAAAGCTTGATTAGGTGACCAAACCTCTCCTCGATGAGAACTTTCTGACATTGTCAATATTGTAAATAATAATATGAATAACTTTGTCGTCTCAATTATTGATTTAATAATATAAGATATTATGCAGATGATAGTGTGACAATAATTGAATCAATAATATGAGAGATATTATGCAACAATTCATGTAGTGAATAATTGAGTATAACCGGAGTGACTTCTCACATAAGCATCAATAATCAATATCGTGTGCTACTATGCAACCACAGCCAGATTCGTTTCTTTTACCATCGGTAGTTCAACAGGTTTAACGGTAAAACTTTCGTAGTTATTTTTATAAAAAGATAATTCTGTCATTTTCTAACTACGACAATACTTCCGTTGTGGAGTCCACCAATGATTGTGCCGTTGTACGAATATTCCCCGACCAATCGAATATTATATAACCACTTGCTTAATTTGTAAAATTTGTAAATAATACCCACAACTATAATATTATATCAAATCCACACCATAATATTCAAAAATATATTTCGAGAAAAATTAATCTTTATTCATAAAAGTTGGGGTCTTATAAACGGCCCTCCTTCTAGCGCCAATGTTATCGCCAAGTTTCGTCGGCGCATCCAATCACTGAATTCGCGCGCTTAAACCTGCACAATAATAGATCACACAAGAAGCTTGACGACGGCTTGTGCCGCCGGGTGATAGCTTCGGTGTGAGAATGAGTACAGGCCGTTACAAGGTTTGACAATGGAGGCTTTAGTGTTTAGTGCTCAAAAGGGTATTACCTGTTAATTGAAGTCTAGCGTTGTATTTATAGCCATTCTCGTCACCTTAAAGACCACTTCCGAATCGAATTAGGACTCCAATACATGGTAGTTACCATAGTTTGGGTCCAACACAATCTCCTTAAAAGGTGCAAGTTGGATACAATTCAAATATTACCTTTGGAGTTAGTTATCCAAATATGGTTAGGATTAGAATCCTTAACCATTTAGAGCCCTTATCACTCCAGACTCCATACAAGGGCCAATCCACTGTATAGGCCCAACCCAACCAAATCACGTAAACTGGTCTGGGCTCCGGCCTAATGGACTCGGATGCCTGGCCCCAAACACCATGAACTAGAACAGGACTCTGGGCCAGAGGACTCGGATGTCCGAACCCGAACACATTCAATATCATTAATGGCTTCGGCCCAATGGGCCCAACATCCCCTTCACGCCCCAGGCCTTCGGGCCACATGAGGGTCGGGAAAATACTCCCAAACACCTAATTTGATAAATAATCTATTAAACTATTACTACTATAGCATATACCTTAATCGATGCATCAAGTGCTCGAACCAACAAATTTGGCCCTTCAGCTATAAGTCACTCCAGTAACGCATCAAACAAATCCGAAATTTCAAAACCCAAATGTTTAACTTTTGACTCTATAACCTCTAACCATCTTCTTTCAATTGGTGAAAAAATGACAATGCAAGACTGGGGTTTTCTCTGAGCGTGTTCAAGTGAAAAATAACTTTAGAATTTATTAGAGATAATACATACATACACACACATGGTGCGTTTTCGGTTTTATGCGTGCGGTTTAGACTAGTAACCAAATTTGGTTATTCAACCCTTCTAAAAATCGTCACATACACCAGAATAGTTGGTGCAATTTTAATTAGTACGATTTCGATTTCGATTTCGATTTCGATTTCGATTTGATTACTTGCTCAGCCCTCTAGTCCAAACGAGAGTCATACACAAGGGGGATCTATGTGCAATAAGTGTACGTAATTGCTTACATTAGATTTTTTTCCATTTTAGGTATATTACTTTTAGTATATTTGTAAAATTAAGAGACTTAAAATAACATAAGTTATCTATAAATAAATAAAATTACTTCAAGGCCAAAACATAATTGACTAAATAGTTTAATACTCAAATGTTTATTGAGAATATGAGACGTTGATTATCCTTTTGGTTTATTTGATGATGAAGTTAACATGACTAATGTTACCGGTCGCAACTTTAAGTTTTAAAATAATATTTTGAGCAATGATTTATCTTAAAAAGCTTATTACGTAATCGGATGGGAATATTTGGATGAATAATTGTTTAATAACATATATTGAAAAAAAAATATTTGTATAATCAATACGAAAGATATTATGTATTTATTTTACGATATGAAATTTCGAAAAATATTGTTGTGAACATTGTTATCTTATTTTAAATTGTGTGTAATTTTGCAAGACTTACAAATATGTTGTACTAATTTTTTATAAAATTAATTTGTTTTTCTATAACACTGATTCTAAGTTTTTAACAGTAAAAAAAGAATTAAAAAATATTTAATTTGAACAGAAAAAATGATGAAACTTATCAATTTTCTTCATGTTATTACTGAGTTTATAAAGAAAAAATGAAAGAGAGCTTAAAATTTACATTTAAAATAAATTATTATATTAGTTTTGTTGTGCTTATAATATAAAGTGTACAATAGAAATTTAAAAAAAAATGCTTATGCTATTCATTTTTCAGTCCAAATTCGTTCACTTTTGGATAGAATTTTTCAGCAACAAATATAACCAAGTTTGTTGTCCATTTCTTCTCTTTTATCATTCAATAAAAAAGCTTAGTAACATAATGCAAGTTAAAAAAAATTTACAAAAAAAATAAAATTATCTATACTGATGTCAAATCTTAAATCGGTCACTGGCCATACAATCTGTAAATTATTATAGATCTAAACTATCTAAACAATCATGAGCCACAAGACTTAGATTCAACAGCCTCAATAGTAGGCCTAGCCTAACATCCAACAAACTTAGCATAAGCATACTCTCTTCTCTCTCCCCCTCGCCCCTCGGTCTTCTCCGCCGAAAATGTAATTTATACATTTATATACTTAAACTAAATATTTTTTTCTTGCAATTATTTTATTTTAGCTCCTAGATATTTTTATACTCCTTTCATTCTAAATTATAAGATTAATATTAATTTTTAAAATTAATTTAAAATATTTTTAAATTTAAAATTGACATAATTCATTTAAATTTTAAAAACAATATATTTTATAACTAGTACTATTTTAAGTAGTTTATGGTATTTATGATTATATTAGCGACAAAACTAAATGAATTCACGTTAATTTTGAATTTGAAATTAATTTATAAAAAGTCTTAAATAATTTTGAAAGAAGAGACTATAAATTCTCCTAATTATTCCCAACAATCAATCACAAGTAATTAACATTTAAGTAAAATCTCAATTGGGGAAATTATTTTCTGAAGTATGTCATTGTAAATTTTGATGCTCATAGTATTTAAATTTCATAAAAACATTTATAAGGTAAAATCAAAATAAAAACAATAGGGTAAAAAGTAATGAAAAAAACTGTCCCAAGCTGTCATCCACAACTTTCACAAAAGGTAAAAGTTTATTGCAGTACAAAATGGCACCTTCACCAAACCCAAAATAGGGTTTTGGATCTGCAGAGTGAATGAGGCTCAAAACAGAGAGATGGGAAGTTTCTAAGGGTGGTTGCCCCTCTCTACCTTGACCCCATGATTTCAAATTGACCCCTTAACAGAAATCAACAGCCCTTAAAGAATCCTTACACAGTGTTTCTGAGTTTTAAAACTATCCATATATATATACATGCATTTTGTGTGTGAGATGGATATTATGCAGATTGCTTTGTTTTTTGCATTTTTCTGTTTTTGGGAATGGAGGGAGTAAATAATTCTATGAGGCTGTGATGATGAATTTCTCTCGGAGCATACCCAATCGGGCATGGGAAATCGGACCCGTATCTTGGCGGGGCAACACCTGATGGTACGTGATGAGATCTGTATCTCTCGTATTCAACTGGGGGTTGCAGCCATGGCGGAATCGGATTCCCTGTTTGATTTACACAGATCTGAGCCTCAAGATATTTCTTTTAACATTTATTTATACTTGTACATATCTATTATGTTCTTGGTTATTGTATTTTTTTTGCTGACTTCCCATCAATGAAAGGAGAAATTCTTTTGATGAACATTTTCATAGGATAATGATATATATGATTTATGTTATTTTTTAGTAATTTAATAATGTATTTGATATAGTGAGTTAATTTTTAATTATACTCAATTTCTATACCTCGAAACTCTTGCAATAGACTTTTGATTAATTAATTTTTATTTATAATTTATTTTATTTTAATTTGTAAATGGGGTTTTTTTTTTTGTGGGATTGAGGGAGTATTTTTCAAGCATTTTCTAACACATTTATAGATTAGATGACAATTCTCAAGTCTGAGTATAGGGTATTTTTGTGGGATTTGATGAAAAATATTGGTATATACGCATCACTGAAAAGGGAAAATGGTTTATTTGATATATGTAGCAATAATTTTGTTACTAGTGTTGAACAATACAAGCCATGTCAGAAACAAACTTGATCACGGATCTGAGATTAAAGTGGAAATTAGGCAGATACCCAATACATTTTACAAAGTAGGATTAATCTATCAAGATCTCCAACGAGTGAAAGGAAAGAATTACCATCTGGTACAGAAAATCTAAAGTCAGAGAAGTTACCTTTTCACCACACCGAAAGAAATTTAAGGAATTTTAATTTGCAAATGTGATCACTAGCTTTTGAATCAATTATCAACTTGAGACTGCAATTGCTCAAACCTTTGGAGTGAAGGATAAGTGTAGGATACTATCTTGTTAGTAGGACGGATCATTCGGTTATAACTGAAAATTGATAGTTGTGTAATTTTGATATTCAAACAAATAACCGAATTACTCATTAATTAAATTACCGAATTTATTATTTAGTTGTTCGAGTAATAATCGAATACATAAAGTTCAGTTGTTAAATCCAAATTATAAGTATCAATAATAAAGTCAAAACCTTCAAAAAGAAGAAGAAAACAAATGTCAACGAATGACGACCAAACAAGGCATTATAGATTATGGAGCCAAAGCTCAAAGTACAATACGATAACCATGGTGATAAAGAAAGCGAGAGGCGATGTAACCTAGAGACTAGAAGATAGATACAAAAAATGTATCAACACTTTTACCGATGGAAAGTGAAGAGAGGGCATCGTCGGTAAAGACAGGAGGATCGGCGGAGACTGAGAGAGGCGAAGAGGACTAGATGGCGAAATCGAAACTGAGAGGCGGAGGCCGGAGAGGAATGAGGAATTGGGATGTGGGATATGGGATATCTGAGAGTTAAAAACTCAAAATGCGAATACTAATATACTATAGTCATATACAGATCCCAGTATAAAATTAGTATTATTTTTTTAATTAATAAATTCGGTAATTCGGATATCCGAAAAACCTATTTTTTAAAACCGTCGAAACCGAATACTGAACAATAAATCGGATATAACCGAAATTAGAAAAAAACCGAAAAATTGAAATAATTCGGTTAAAAAAATTCAGTTGTGTTCGGTAATTCGATTTTATCCATTTTTTGCTCACTCCTACTTGCTGGTAGTAACCAGAACTTCTGGGGGAATTTAAGATCATGAAGCGTTCCAATTCGTTCCAATTTTGGGCTTAGAAGTTTGAATCGAAATCTAATTTTGGGCTTAGGAGAAGTTAGAATTCGTTCCGATTCGGATATTGTAAATCCTGTTTCCAACGACAAGTAAACTAGTACATAACTGGGAATTCTCTCTTAACAAGCAAAGATCTTTTTTTAAGAGATTTAATTCGAAACTATTATATATCTTCAGAGGCTCCCGACTTTGTCCGAAGCGAACAATCAGTTGAAGGAGCCTCGTAATAAAGACGAATGGTCCCAAAAAGGTCAGAAAAGATAACACCTTTTTAGCTTTCTTCAGGATTTGTACACATTTAACAATTAATTATATGCAAGTAAATAGTTTTTTGATGCATTCGTTATAACAGATAGTTACATTTACAATTTTTTGTCATTTAATGCCCTTTTTGTGGATCAACACGGATACAATATTTTCAATAACAAATGAAACAAAAAAGTTATAGCATATATTCGAGTGTGAAGTTGTTAGAATTAGGCTTTATTGAGTATTGAATGGAACTCCTGTTTTCCCCTTGTATTAGATGGATGGTCGATAGGAAAATCATGTAAACTGGAAACATGTTTTCTTTATGTTATCATGTGGATTGTCATAAGGAAAATGAAATATCACCAAAAAATAATAATTAATAAATAAATAAATTCTGTCGAATGATATGTCGACAAGACACATGTTGAAATTCCCATTGGGGCAAAAAAAATTTTAACAACATAATATATATTCATTATTAAAAAGTAAAGTTCCACCATTACAAAATATATTTTTACTAAAACAAAGATAATGTAGTAATAGATTTGCTTTACCAAAGATAACAAAACATAGCAAAAAAAATCTTTTAGAACATATTTTCGTCAAAATTGAACCCGGCGTTCTTTCAAATCACGAAATGTTGCAATTGTATCCTTAAATTTTCTTTCTCATTCTCTATGAAGTCTTTGGGTAAAATTCATCCACAAGCTTACAAATATCATCAATACTGAAAGACATATGCTCATTTTGAGGATTCAATGTAGAGCTGAGAACAAGTAATTAACTTTAACGCATGCTCACTAAACCTATTATTTAGCTCTTGCAACTGAGAGTTTATTATAGGTGCAAATATACCATTCCGATAATGCTCAATCACTGTAAATTTATCTTGTTGATGTTGAGCTCGGCCTCTTCTCTCAACATAAAAAGAATCTAAATCTGGGACATCTATTATATGTCATTCACAAAAAGACTTCATCTTTACTATGAAAGTTTCACATCCATCATCTCTCAACTTCCGAAGAAGTTTCTTTGTAGTTTTCATAAGGTGCATATCATTTAAAATTGTTCACATTACTTAGCAAAAAAAAAAAAAAAAAAATCAGATCTTGGGGGGGTGCCATGGCCCCTGCAGGCCTATGATAGTTTTGTCCCTGATTATAGACCCACTCCGTTCTAAGGATATATAAACAAACCAAATTGTTCACAAACAAGTTCAAATCGATTTATTTATCGAGTTGAGTTCGTACAAAGTTTCAAATTTGATTGATCTATCGAATATATTTACGAACAGTTCGAGATTAATTCGGCTCACATGATTCGAGAACTGTTTGTGAACCGTTTGGATTTGACTGATTTTTTAACATGTTTTTTTTTAAATATTTTATTTTAAAAACCTATCCATGTTGATTTTAAATGAGTTATATAGAAATTATGTATTCTGTTTCAAAGTTTTATTATCAATTATTGTTAAATTAGTAATAACTTTTATTTTTGCTTCTTAAATATCATTTGTTTATTTAAAAGTGATTATGATAAATACCTATATTAATAAATAATAATGTACACTTCCCCACCCCAATTTAATATTTTTATTCTAAAAATAATTTATTATTTTGAGCTCAATAGCAAAACTTTTAAATTTACAATTTTAAATTATATTTTAACTATAAAAAGTAATAATGTTAAAGAATTACATAATAATTTAATATTATGATAATATAATTATTTTGTCTTATATAAAGTTATAATAGTAATTGTTGTTAGAACATTTGTATATTTTAATTTGATGATAATGATCTAATGTATATTTGGAACCCTTAGCTTCTGTAAAGTCTTTAAAGTGAAATTGATGTAAAAGGACTTTAGAAGATTAACATTATAAGAAAAAGGCCTAACATCGATCGCTTTATCGTGATCGCATTCGATCATTGATGATCATCTATGACCGATCGATTATGTTGATAAATAGTCGTCGATAAAATCTGGTCGCTAGAATGCACATCGTCAATGACCAATCTATCTCAAGAATCGATATTAGCGGCCATCAAATTGTCATTTCTATTAGCTAAGATGAGTCGAGATGGTTCGTAACCCAGTCGACGTGGCCCGCGTGTCGTGATTGCCAATCAATCGATGATCGCGACGCGGTCGCTAATAGCCTCATGTGATTAGCGGTCGCTAATACTTATCAACGACCGCATGCGGTCGCTGATGTAAAAAACTTGGAAAACATATTTTTCCTGTTTTGCAGAATTCCCAAAAAATTATACCTGTTTTGTACCTGCTTTATCCCAACACATATAAACATGCACAACAATATAACATTCATCGTCTATATACCGACACATACACCAAACTAGTATATAAACTATATAAACATTTAAAAACCAATATGAATTGAATAAATATAAACAAATCTAATGTTTAAGTAGCATGCAGACATCCAAAGAATGAATATAAAAGTACAAGATTCTCAAATAACTATAACTAAATCAGTCGTCAAGCATCATTGTCCAAATTAATTTCTGTTTGATCTTGATCACCCTATAATTAACAAAATAATAAAACAAGTTACATATATGTTGATACTGGTGTTACGACAATATACAGTTGTTTTTAAACACAACAATATATATATATATATATATATATATATATATATATATATATATAAAGTCACTACTTTGATTGTAATAAATAAGATTGATTACCTCGTCGCCATCCCCATGTTCTTCTTTATTGCTTTGCTACTGCTACTTATTATCGCATCGCCTAACTCATCAAGACTCTGAGCCGCCAGATGCCTGCCCATTATCTTTAGAAGATCGCGATCTCGACATATAGCTCTCACATA
Source organism: Panax quinquefolius (assembly GCA_020205615.1). Taxonomy (NCBI): domain Eukaryota; kingdom Viridiplantae; phylum Streptophyta; class Magnoliopsida; order Apiales; family Araliaceae; genus Panax; species Panax quinquefolius. The sequence goes on from CM035151.1 coordinate 61,712,921, forward strand.
GTCAGCAGGAGTATGAGCAATTTGGATGTAGTTCTTCTTCACATGTATCGCCTCTCCCACAACTCTTGATCAATCATGCGGACGTGGAGTGCCTTCGAGGATACGCTCATTCAATAAACGCTTATAAGTATCCCGTCATCATGTTAACAATTAAATATATAAAAATAAATTACAGAAGCATTGATAAACAAGATAAAGTTGTTAAAACTTATTACCGCTTATCCGGATAGCATCAGCGCAACCATCACGGGTGGCCGCATACATCCGAACCAAATGATAGGGGTGACCTTGAGATTGAGACTCATATACAAAAAATATTCCAATATTAATAAGTAAAAATGTGATATATATTCTACAATTCATGATTGTAAACATATTAAAACTTGTAAATACGTACCACTCGATAGTGATATCTTTTAGAATGTGTGAAATATTGTAGCCCTTGTATGTTCCTTTAGCCTTTTCGCCATTGGGTACACCCGAGGATCTATTGGTAGCGGCAGTCTTTTATCTTTTCACACAGCTCTCAGCTCTCCATTGGGCACACATCTCAACCTATATGAACTGGGTGCACCACCAGGGGCTATGCTCGTGCATGTAATTCTCTCCCTGGCCTAGATGGTCGATCGATGCATTGTGAAGGGCTTTTTGTCGTTCTTTGTTCAAATTGTCTTTGGTGCGGACGGCGCACTTCTGTCAGAATAATATATGTATCACTGAAGCCTGCGCGTCCTCTCATATATACCTTTTCTACAAATAAAACAACAATAATAACATTACTAAACAATTATCCTTAAAATATTATATTATATTTCATAATTTAAAAAAACATACCTAAAATTCAGCCCAAACTGCATCCTTGTGGGCGATAGGTGTTCTCGCCCATGTAATCACAGGTGTAGGCCAATTCTGTAAGCACGGCTGTGATATGCACTTGACGGTCTTATTATCTGAAAACGGTCGCAAGTACTAATATTAGCGACTGCATGTCCGGACGCTAATACTTTTGGTCGCTGATAGCCCATTTTCTTGTAGTGTAAGCTTGTTAGATTGATCTATTAAATGAATTGAATGTATCTATAAGAAATAAGACGTTCGTAAAGTTATTGAAACAATCGTATAACTTATTCAACTATCGTAGAACATTCAGTTGAAGATCGCATAGTCTGTCAAGAAATCATAAAGTTAAATCAAGATCGCAAAGTCTGCACATAGAACGTAAAACTTAATGAAGATCGCAGAGTTTGCAGAGAGATCGTAAGGTAAGACAAAGATCGTAGAGCATATTGAAGATCGTAGAGCATTTTATAAAGCTTGCAGAATCATAGAGTCTGTTTAGCCAGATACTCTACGATCACCATGAAACTCTACGACTAGGAAAATCATAGAGTATGTCATCTTTGATAATGGATTGACAACGTCCAGACTCATAGATCGAAGATCCCAAGATAAGTTACTGAATATCTTAAGTTTAAAAAGAAGATCGGATCAAAGTGTGTCTAACAGATAGTTTGGCGAAGTGACAACACTCATGTGATTGTCACTGTGGCAGTCTGATGTGACATATCAGAATCGAAGGTAAGCTGATACATCCCCCTCAAAAGTCAACAATTCAAGATCTTTTAGGATCAGAGCAATTAATCAGTAACGATAAATTTCCAACTGGAAAATCTCGAGGATGATTGTAATAATCCAAACCATAATAAGAATTATTAATAGAGATTTTGAATGCTAACACATGTATTACTATATTTGTACTTGGTATTATATGATTAATATTAAGTATTGTTATATATCAATTAATGAGATATAACATTAGTGAATTTATTTATGATAACTTAATTTGAGAAACCTAATTAATTAGAAAACCCTAATTTAAAATTAGTAAACCCTAACCCTAATTATTAAACCCTAATATTAATTATCAAATTCTAAGGGTCAAAACCTACAGTTTGATTTTCATCGGTATTACCGATGTTTGTTTGATGAAGATAAACATAGATGTTTTCTATATAGAAGGGGAATGGTGTTTTTAAATCACCAGACATTCCCGAAGCATAGGTTGTCGGTAGTTGACAACGGTCCCTACCCTGCTGATAATTGATAACGGTTCACCTGGCCGGGTAGTTGATAACACTTTTTACCCTTCGTCATTGCCCAGCGCCTACCTACCTCGCTAGTAGTTGACAACGGTTCCTACCCTACTAGTAACTGACAACGGTGCCCACTCGAAAGGTGGCTTGCACAGTTTTACCTCATCGGGTTGATGCTGATGCCTACTCGAATGGTAGTTTTCCAAAGGTTAATCTCATTGGGTTGACGCCGATGCTTACGTTAGGGTTGTTACCAACGGCTTAGATTTACATCGGGTTGATGGCGACGGTTTACAATATCAGATATTCCTGATATCTTCGTTGAAGTAGCTTTCAACGGCTTACATAACTCGATCCTTCCCCAATGCTACGTTGGATTGATGCCAACGGTTTATAATATCAGATATCCTTGAGTATCTCCGCTGAGGACATTTTGGATATCTTTGTTGGAGTTACCTTTTATAACATAATTCCATCATCGGTCTTTCCCGCCAAAGATAATTTTCAACAGTTGTTACCACTAAGCTTCCCTAATGTTTCGCTGAAATTGTTTTCAATGGCTTACATATCTAGACTCCGCCTGATGCTACACTGGGGATGTCACCAACGACTTAGCTAAAAATCTTATATTCTAGTAGTTTTTCAAGATTTTAGGTGCTTTATTGCTCAATCATGTAGAACCTTTTTTGCTGATTTGACTGTTTAGCTTCAGGGGAACCTGTCATTAGGGGTGTTCATCGGTAAAATATCGTACTACTAGAAAAACAAGAATACGTGACGGAATTTTGTGACAGTTTTTAAAAACTATCATAAAAGATAGTAATTTGTAATGGACTTTTTAAGCAATCACAAAATAATAGTATATATGATGGCTCTTAGTGATGACTAATTTTGCCATCAATGTATTATAATTGTGATGGCCATGTCAATCACACCAATTTTTTCACGCAAAATAAATTTTCTTTTTGTGACGCACTAAGTCATCACTTGTAGATATACCCTTTTCGTGATTGCATTTAAGCTATCACTAATATTTTAATATAAGAAATAATCAAAATAATATTTTATGACGGTCGTGACAATCATTAAAAAGTTAGATTTTTATGTTGACTTTTATTTGCAATTACAAAAAGAAGGTATTTTGTGATGAAATTTTCAAGCCGTCACAAAACAATACAATATATGATGGCTCTTAGTGATGACTAATTTTACCATCTTTATAGAGTATTTGTGACTGCCATTGCAATCACCAAATCTTATTTGAAAGTAATTTTGTTTAGTAAGTCAACTCATATATGTTTCCTTTTATATTTTGTTTTAAAATTATAATCATGATCTGGACTTTGGTGTAGTGGTAATACTCGTTATTTAGTTTGCAAATGGGAGAGGGTTCGAATCCTACAAGTATCATTTGATACAATTAATATAGATATAATTAATATAGTGAAATAAATTATACGTAAATAGATATTCACGTTTTTACATTTGATCCCTAAAGTCTTGTTTTTTTTTTTGTGATGACTTTGACAATCACAATAGATTATATGTTAATGTGATTGTATTAATCATCACAAAAGCACTAAGCGTTTACGTGATTGCCAAAACCATCACGTAAAACCTTTCATGATGGGTGTATACAAGACGACCAATGTGATGCTTAAAGCCATCACGTAAACCTTTCGTGATGATTTTCCTACTTTTTGTGATGGATTTAGGCGATCACAAATGACCATTTTTTAGTAGTGTCGGACCGAACCGGACCGAATACAAAAAGTATCCAAAATTGGGTACCGATCTCGATCATCTGGGTTGAATCGGTATACTGCATCGATTAGTCGGTCCGATGCGAGATCGCCCGCTTTTACTCGATCTTTATCTTAGGCTTTTTAGCCCAAACAAATTCAGCCCAAAATTTTAAGCACTGACTTGGATTTTTAAACCCAAAATTCGGCCAACCCAAGGGCTTAGTATTGAAGCACCTAGAACAGCCCAAACCCAAAGCTATAAGCCAAAATTCGGCCCAATTGGTTTTCATTATTACATGGTAATCATTTTATAAGGAAAATTTCCTTATAGTTTTACCAATTTAATCAATATGGGACTTGGAGACAACCAAGTACTAAGGGCTTCACTTGGTAGTGTTTTTATAAAGAAAACTTTCTTAAAATTTTATAATCTAATCAATGTGGGACTTAGAAAAAAGTTATGTGAGATGGTGTCATAAGTTCCCTTATGTGATTTCCTTGGCATTCATTAGTGTCATTACAATGTATTTTGATGAGAGTCTAAGTTGGTATTTACATCCCTATATTAAATAATAATGTTTATATTACTTGTTATCTTGAATTCATTATTACATGATAATCAATTTATAAGGAAAATTTCCTTAAAGTTTTACCAATTTAGCCAATATGGGACTTGGAGACAACCAAATACTAAGGGCTTCACTTGGTAGTAATGTAGTATGCCATCTCTTGTCTAATAAGTCCCACATTGAATGACCACTACTGCATGTAAGGAAGCCACACCAAATTTCAAATACATCCTACATTGTCTAGTATGCCATCTCTTGTTCTACCTATATTATATAAATAGAGGAGACTTTCAAGTTAATTTTACATGATTAGGCGAAAAATTCTAAAGAAAGGGACTTTCAAGTTATTTTTTAATATTATATAATAAATTGGTACAACCGGTTCGGTTCGGTATATACTGACTAAGCCAAACACCCTACCGAAACTGGTACCAAAAATTCGGTATGTACCAGTTCTGTGTACCGGTACCGGTACCGAACCGGTTCATCTTTGCACCGAACCGACCGGTTCGAACCGGTTCGGTGTCCCTAAAAACCGAATATACCGACCGGTTTGAACACCCCTACCTGTCATGACCTTAATTTGATCAAGCCAGAGGGGGTGGGACCCACATATCCCTGCCCCAGGTCTGCTTGTGGCTGCTGCAAGTAGAGTCGCGGCAGGTTGTGGGTGGTTTTAATCCCCCTTGGCCCTTCATATGTCATTTTCAACTTGATTCCCTTCAAGAAATCTGAACCTTCCTGCTCAAATCTCTACTCATTTCAAGTTGCTTTTTCTGAATTCCGTCACCGTACAAATGTTCTGCACATCTCTGTAACGTTTACATCCTTTCTTTTCAAGTTTTGACTGTTAGAAAGGTAGATTTCATGTTTAATAGGTTTAAACGCAATGTATAAAATATGTGTACATAAATGACTTAATAAAATTGAACATGCTTAGTAAATCTTTGTATTTTACTATGCTAAACGTTCTGATGTGAAAAACTTCCCTTCTTTTAAAAGTCATTTAACACCCATTTTGGCTAGTTTAGCTATCCTTTTTTAAGACAAACGAACATGAAGCTGAGCCTATCTTTTAATGGCCCTGGGTAATTTGATTACCATTGTGGGCTTGATTTAATGTTAACATTTATATTGTTTTTGATTGGGTTGGTCTGCTACTAAATGACCACCTATTCATGCTTATGTGCATATGGATAGTCTTATAGAGAAGACTCTGGCAATTTTTTTTTCATGCGAGTGTTTTAATGTGCATGCATATTTAACTCTACTTGGGATGTATGTTAAAATAACATAAATTTACAGATGTAGACCATGCATGATGTGATGATCTAAGCATATCCTTAGGAGTCTGTTGTCCTAGGTGGATGCATATGTTCAATTGAATTGACTAGAGTAGAAACACACCTCACCCTTTTTGAGGCGATTTGGAGTTTCTTTTTCAGGCATGGATTTTGATAGGCCTAGCAGTTCCTCATCCCGTAGGGTTGCCTCGCCCAACCCGACAGGCTCGTCAGTTGACCGAGTTCGTGATCCGTTCTATTAGGGTTGATAGGATTGGAGTTCCAGAGTAGGAGGAGGACGTTCCTACTGAGGATCCTGCTCATTCTTCTTTCACTGATCGCCCGAACCTTCCCGGTATACATGTGACGATTCCCGATCTATTAGGCAATTTGAGATGCCACCCCTCGGTTCATCTACATGCGTTATCTGGAGGGTTTAATCATTTTGAATAGCTTTTCTCTTCCATTTTTGGCAATGGTTGAACCTTGATTTGAATATGCAGTTTCTTAGGTTTACTTAGCCTTGGGAACTGGTTCAACATCCATTCTTTGTATAGGAGCCTTTGTTAATCGATTTCGCAATCAAAACATTCGTGCAAGTATACACGGTTAACAAGTAATAAAGTGATAAAAAAGTATCGTTCCCACGAGGAATTATGTAATAAAAATCACCAAGTACTAATTCTTAACCAAACTAATTTTATTTAAACAATTGAAAATTGTGATTTTTCTAATTAAGAAAACTAAATTAATCAATTAAAACTATATTACTCTAAAATTAATTCAACTAAATAAAGGTAAAGACTAAATGAATGAATTCAGATAAATAAAGGTTAAGACTACAATATCCCCAATTATGAACTATAAACTAATTATTCAATTAACCCAATTATTACGCCACTTGAATTGTTAACATGAATTCTAGTTGTTAAAAGCTCTTTTCCAAGTGAAAAGATAACTTTTATTCAATATCAATTAATCCTACGATATTCCTATGCAAAATAATTAAATCAAACCCATTAAGTTCCAATTCCCAATTTGTTACATAAAGTGAACATATATTCCTATTCAATTCACAACCCTAATTATCATGTCCAGTTCCAACCCCAGATTTCATCTTCCGAATCCTTCTAAAGTAACACAGTAATTACTGGCCAAATAATTAATCAATACGCACAAGACATGATAAACAATTCACCTTGACATAAATAATTGGAATAAATTAAATAATTAATTCATAGATCCAACGATCCTCAAGTTGCTTCAATCTCCAACAATCCAATATAAACTAGGGTTTATGTTCTAATCTAATGGAGTATTTTAAAATAATATAATCTATGTAATCCCCCTTATTCTATGCCTCACATCATGTATTTATAGGTTACAAGTCTAATTTTTAGCTTCAGAACAAACCCAATCCAATTTGGAGTCAAAAAAGTGTCAAAATTCGCCCCAAAACGCGTCCAAGCTTGACCAGGCCCTTCCCAAAGCTCCTCAAGACTGCTCACGTAATACCGAAGATCGCCTCCTAGTGCCCCGGCGCTGGGAATAGGCTTGAAATGGGTGCCCCCGCGCAGGAAGATTTTTTGAATTTTTCTGCTCTGACGTCCTTTGGAAAAATGGCCATAACTTCTTCATCCAAACATTGATTTTGATGATTCAAGATGTTCCGAAAAGAGGAGACGTAGATCTACAACTTTCATTCTTTGAGATTTTTGAAATAAGGGCTGGAGAAATGCTAAAATTGGTCCTGAAGTGGGCGTTATGTAAATGGCAAGCCGAAAACGCGAATCTAGCAACCCCAAACGTCGATCCAAGTAACTTTTGTCCCAATTCCTACAAAACAACGTAAAACATGCATGAATAGACACAAACACTTAAAAACATTCAAAAGATTAAGCTCAAACGCACTCAATTCATAGGTATAAAACTCACTCATCAAATACCCTTAAACTTAAACATTTGCTTGTCCTCAAACAAAAATATAATTTAGAAAACTTCATCCTCTAGCAATGATCCACTCAAACAATGAATCAATATGATTTCGCACAACGGCCTCAAAGGTTACAACAAATGTTAACCTGCAGAAATTTTCAAAATAATGTCATGTCTAAAATTTCAACAACTTTCATTAGCTTCACATCTACTCATGATCCTTTAAGTGCGTGTGTGCATCCAGATGTTCAAACTAGTCATGATTTAGCTAAGATCAACAAACACTCATAAAAGATTTTCAAAACAACTCTCAAAACTTCTTATCACATCAATCACCGCTAAAATAGACAAAGCATAAATTTTTTTTCTTGAGGATCAATCGGATATTCAACTTTTAAGCACATATGAACCCTTCCCAAGTATTTCAAACATATTTTCTTTTCTCTAATTAGTGAGTGCGTTTTATGCTCCATCTCACTTTCTACTTTTCATGAACGAGTGCGTTTTAAGCTCCATCTCGTGCCTGTGTTTATGGGGAGTGCATTTTACGCTCCATCTCGACCCACCACATATTTCAATTATTCAACTCGGGAAGGTTCCAATATTCTTTTCAAAAATACCCCAAGATTTCCCCCAAACTTATGTGAGTGCCTAATTTTCACTTCGAATGATGCTCAAATAAGATTTCTCAAGTAGCAATGGTATCTTTCATAAGCATTTAGCCAAAAAATGTCAATCCCAACTGGCTAAACAAATGGATGTGTAAAATTTTTCAAAAATTTTGCAAGTAATGTGAAAACCAACTAATGAGTTAAAATATAGACTAAGCATGCTTATCAATTCTCCAAGAGTTAACAATATCAACCATCCACTTATCATTGGCCAAAATCAAATTCCATCAAAACATTGCCCAAGTAAATACTAAACATGATAAATACCCCTAATCTTAAAACAGACATTGTCCTCAATGGCTAAGATAGGAAAAATTAAAAGAGAGGACTTCCCTAACATACAACAATTTATCTCCTTATCTGCGAAGTCTGAAGAATAGGTTAGGCACATTGAAATGAATCGGGCACCACACTTGAGTTGGACTTAACTAACCTGTGAACACAAAAGAAACAAGCTTATTAAATCCTAAAAAAATGAAAAAAATATATCAACTAATATAAAACCTAATAAAAACTAAAAATAAAAATAAAAATTGGGTTGCCTCCCAATAAGCGCTTGTTTTATAGTCTCAGCCTGACTTCTTCAATTCTCTATCCAATTCCCCTACGAAAATTGAGGAACCCTCCATCCATCAGAAGCAATGTCTCTTTCGGGAGGTTCCCATTAGTAATGACCATTAAATCTAAGTCACCTAGCATGATCTTTTCAGATAGGATCCCTTATAAGTACGACAAACCACTAAGTGATTTCCCCGTTATGTTTGTGATCAAATTATGGCATGAAAGCTTGTCAAACACAACAGGGTCTTCTTCTATCTCCCCTTTCTCATCACACCATGGCTCTAAAGTTTTCTTAGCTCCCATATCACATATAGGGCCTATGACATGACTACCAATTGGACACGGTCTTGAAAAACTACCCGGATCCTTGAACTTTGGTGGAGAAGGTACATGGGACACTATCAAAATAGGCTCATCTTCGTTGGTACTCAAAGTTAGATCTTTGCCGATCTCTTTTTCTTGGTCCCCAAGTGTCCCTTCTCTTTCAACAACTATATCATTTGGCACATCTGGTTGTAGATTTGGTTCGGGTTCATCATCAGTCTCGGAATCCATGTCATAGGGCCAAGTGTATTGAGGATAAATGTTCGAGGCATTGATTAGTTGTTCCATTTGGTTCGCAAAATTTTGACTCGACATCTCTTGATTAATCCTCCTCTCCTCACTTGAAGCTATGAACCTGGACAAAATTTCCTCCAAATTTGAATGTTCCTCCTGTTGTAGTCTTGATGAGTATGGCTCCATGAAAAATCTGGGTGATACCCCCAATCCTGATGATAGTTATTGGGATAGACATAATTGTTGGGGTAATCACCACCATACTGTACCAGCTCGAAACTGATGGCGCATTGATGACTCATATGATTTCCAGCACAACAATCACAAGTAACCGCCACACTTTGACGACGTTGTGCTGCAAAAGCGTTTAACCTCCTCGAAAATGTCTCAATTTGTGCTGATAATGCAGAAAGTACTGTCGTGAGTCCATCAATCTCCGCTCCCCTTGGCTGAGTCATTCTCATATACGACCATTGATAATTAAATTCCGCCATGGTACCTGAAAAGAAGAAAAAAATAGAAAGAGAATTAAAGAAAATAAAAAAAATGTTTAAATTAAAACTAATTTGATAAAAATTAATATTGGCAAAATTATTAAACTAATTCCCCGACAGGGGCGCCAAAAACTTGTTGATCGATCTCGCAATCAAAACATTCGTGCAAGTATACACGGTCAACAAGTAATAAAGTGATAAGAAAGTATCGTTCCCACGAGGAATTATGTAATAAAAATCACCAAGTACTAATTCTTAACCAAACTAATTTTATTTAAACAATTGCAAATTGTGATTTTTCTAATTAAGAAAACTAAATTAATCAATTAAAACTATATTACTCTAAAATTAATTCAACTAAATAAAGGTAAAGACTAAATGAATGAATTCAGATAAATAAAGGTTAAGACTACAATATCTCTAATTATGAACTATAAACTAATTATCCAATTAACCCAATTATTACGCCACTTGAATTGTTAACATGAATTCTAGTTGTTAAAAGCTCTTTTCTAAGTGAAAAGATAACTTTTATTCAATTTCAATTAATCCTGCGATATTCCTATGCAAAATAATTAAATCAAACCCGTTAAGTTCCAATTCCCAATTTGTTACATGCAGTGAACATATATTCCTATTCAATTCACAACCCTAATTATTCATCTCATGCAAATAATTAAGCATATCTGTTGTCAGTAGTCTTGAGACTCCTCTTTCGCTCTTGCTTTGAATCTTCAATGATCCTCAAGTTGCTTCAATCTCCAACAATAAAATATAAACTAGGGTTTATGTTCTAATCTAATGGAGTATTTTAATATAATATAATCTATGTAATCCCCCTTATTCTATGCCTCACATCATGTATTTATAGGTTACTAGTTTAATTTTTAGCTTCGAAACAAACCCAATCCAATTTGGAGTCAAAAAAGTATCAAAATTCGCCCAAAACGTGTCCAAGATTGACCAGGCCCTTCCCCAGCACCCCAGCGTTATTCACAGTGCTGGAAGACTGCCTCCTAATGCCCCGGCGCTGGGAATAGGCTTGAAATGGGCGCCCCCGTGCTGGAAGATTTTCTGAAATTTTCTACCCTGACGTCCTTTGGGAAAATGGCAATAACGTCTTCATCCGAACTCTGATTTTGATGATTCAAGATGTTCCGGAAAGAGGAGACGTAGATCTACAACGTTCATGCTTTGAGGTTTTCGAAATAAGGGCTAGAATAATTCTGAAATTGGCCCTTAAGTGGGTGTTATGTAAATGGCAAGCCGAAAACGCGAATCTAGCAACCCCAAACGTCGATCCAAGTAACTTTTGTCCCAATTCCTATAAAAAAATGTAAAACATGCATGAATAGACACAAACACTTAAAAATATCCAAAAGATTAAGCTCAAACGCACTATATTCATGGGTATAAAACTCACTCATCAGCCTTCATCCTGATTACCAGGCTATTGTGCATTCCTGATGGGCTTCGAGGCTTTCTTCTTCATCGCACCACGACATTGTCTGTGGGGGATATTTGATAGCTTTGTCTGATAGATGGTTTCATCAGACCCAGTCACTCCACTTACTGGATTGTGAGGTGGTGATGACATCGATGGATTTGTAGTTTATCACCGGTTAGGAGTTTACAGGGGAGAAGGTTCCCTTGGCGGCGGTTATTTCCCCTGCTGTTGTTCGATCCCTATTGGGAGTTCCTCTCTCTGCCCTTAAGGGTTGGGTCGCATGATACATTTTACTGATGTCTTCATCTTCAGTGGTACGCATTGACAACCTTCCATAAAACCTGCATTTCTTCCAGCTTGATAGTCCCCGATGGCTCTGTGGAGGGTATATTATCTTGTTGGATCCCAGAGAGACATGTTTTCAGATTTGGATGAGTTGACTCCGACCTTAGATGAGTACCAACGTATTACTGGTTTACTGTTATATATACCCTGTGCTAGGGTGGCAGCCGGTCATATGTGTCGACAATTTATGACTATCGGTTTGAGACAAACAATTGTTTTAGACGAGGTCTATTCTAGACATGTGGTGTCCATGGATTTATTGATCGACCACTTTGGGGCTGCTGACAGTTTTTTACTGCATCAAGGGGATTTTGTCATCTCCAAAGAGGTTTGGAGGGTTGCCATCCTTCCCATGATTTTGGCAGAAACTTACATTTCAGCTTTTCTATGCCGCACTCGTCATGATGAGTTTTTTTCGAGGCAGGGCAATATTATTTTATGTTTGGTTTATGACGCATTTAAGACCGATTGGTACGTTATACGTCATTGATAGATACTGCTTCAGACATGACATAGTGATGTCCTACTCTTTCTGCCCCACGGACTGTGTAGACACGGTTTGTCTTTTTGACTGTGATTGTGGAGCCATTTTTCATATTGGTTTATTCAGGCTACTATTCTCTACTTAGCCTCATCACACATGCCCCTAGTATGGACTTTCTCCCACTGGCAGGTCTGAAAGGTGTGAGGTATCATCTGTGACACCCCCAAAATAGGTATACATCACTCATTCTGAGTCGCCAAATACGTGGTACAGAATACAAATACAAACTTAATTATACGACTGTCGTGTAGAATACGACCAAACATAGCTGAGTTTTAACACGAATATTGTCATCTAGACAATATCCACACTCAAATTCAATCCTCATTACATTTATTATCACACTATTTCATAGAATAATGAGGACTACTATAGCCACTTATCCTGGACCATCACTCCATTCCCCGACTCGTCCCAGCTATATTCTCATTTCCTGAAGAGAACAGTGAAAGAAAAGGGTGAGCTCAACTAGCCCAATAAGAAATATTATGAATAAGATAATGCAGAATAAATTATCCTTAGCCTTCAACAGTATAACAACTGATAGAATACAATAGACAACAATGTTTAGATCAACAACTGCAGCGGAATAAGCAATCCATTAGAAGAGTCAAGTAGAACATTAGTCTACTATCTCCTCTAGATTAAAAGTCCATCGTTAATATTTCATTCCTGTAATACTCATCAATAGTTCTTTGTTATACCCAAGAAAAACAGAACTCTCATCACCTGTCTTCACCTGAACCACCAAAGATTATAGTTAAATCCACAATTCATATTTATAATCATGTAAATCAACAGTTTCTCCTTGCCACAAAGGATTAATAGAACGTTTACTCAATATCCTTACCCCAAAGGCTAAAGATATTCAAATGTAATAACAATGATCATACCAATCAGTTGTCTACCTTTGCACTACGGGCCGAAGATATTCAACAATAAAACCAATGGCCATGATCATACCAATCAATTGCCTATCAGTGCACTACGGCCAAAGACATTCAACTGTTAACTAATGGTCATGATCCTGCCAATCACATCATCGAATTATCCATGCACTACGACAAAGGATATTCATTAGTATCACCAGTGGTCATGATCATGTCATACACTTGTTCATATTTGCACTACGGGCCAAAGCTATCAATTAACATTTCATCTTTGCACTATGACCAAAGGTATCGATCAACAGTTCTTCGTTGCACTATGGTCCAAAGACATACAACTGTAAAACCAATAACCAACAGTCCATCTATGCACTTAAGCCAAAGATGACTTTCATCACAATATAAGCAAGAGGATGATGACAATGATATAAGCATTAATCAAACGAAATCAAGGATAAATATTAAAGACTTTAAATTTGCCCAGAGTTTATAAATATCCAAATTGTCAACATGATACTGCTTTATGGAGTAAAATTCAAGAATAATATTCATGTATCAAAAATAACTTTGACAGAAAAGAAATATATTTTTCGGGTGAATAGTACCCCATGAATAGTACCCTGTGAATAGTATTTCGAGAATAATACCTCATAAATAGTACCCCGGCATAAAAAATGCCCCAAATACAAGAGTGAATAATATTTGAGTGAATAGTAACCGGATAAATAGTAACTCGTGAATAGTACTCCGGCATGAAAAGTGCCCCGAATACCCGAGTGAATAATATTCGAGTGAATAGTAACCGGGTGAATAGTAACTCGTGAATAGTATTCCGACAAGAAAAGATCAATAATTATCAAGAATGCTCAGAATAATATTTCCATGAAAAGATACTGGATGAAGCGCAAATATCAAGGATATTCTACTAATTTCACGAAGTATAGAAGCAATACTTTAACAAAATGAGGGTATAATCAGGAATACGAGATGAAATAATATTACTCACATACTACAGAGTATGGAAGAAAATATTATTCCTATGAATACTGAACAAAATAATATCCCTTACCTTAGAAGAAGACCGATAATTGAAATAGTGAGGTAGCGACTTTCTTTCTCTCTTTTCTCTAAAGCTTCTCTCTATAATTGCTCTTGTGAGTCTTAGTGAATTGGTGAGAATGAAAGAAGAATGAGCTTCTATTTATAGGAAAACATAGTTTCGATAATTGCACGTTTTGGGGCTCGAAAAATTACAGTATAAAACATTTATCTTTTCCTTCATTTTTAATTTAGTCCTGCAAGTATTATCAAACTTGCACCACCTCCCCTAATAGTACATCATGTGAATCAATTGTACAATCATGTGAATCAATAGTTATATACATGTGAAAAAAATAATTACAGTATAGTACCTTCATCTATACCTCTATTTTTAATTTAGTCATGCAAGTATTATCAATCTTGCACCACCTCCCCTAATAGTACATGCATGTGAATCAATAGTACACACATGTGAACAAATAGTTATAAGCATGTGAATTAATAGCAATTAATTGCTCATTTATCCGATTAATTACCCGATTGGTTAATATAACCTCCAGACATCAATTATTATCGGAATAGATGTCGATTTCCACTAACACTAATAATTCCAACACAATGGAACTATCAATTTCATCTTTAATCAACAGGAACTTATTCATCATTAATATTATAACTCACAATATTTAACAACCGTGTCGTTCCTCGTGAAAGAGGGGCTTTTCGATAAGGATTTCTCCCTATCATGGCGCCGCAATTAGGTGACCAAAACTCTCCTCGATGTAATTTTCTAGATCATTGTCATATTGCAAATCATAATATGAATAACTTGTCGTCTCGCTTATTGATTTATTAATATAAAATATTATGCATGATATCTTTGACAATAATTGAATCAATAATATGAGAGATATGATGCAACAATTACTGTAGTAATAATTGAGTATAACTGAGTGACTTCTTACGTAAGCATCAATAATCAATACCGTATTACTACTATGCAACCACAGCGTATTCATCGTATTTTTTATCACCAATTATTTTATGACAACTTGTTTACTTTGAAAAATTTTCACATATCACCCTTAACTTTAACCTTTTATCAATTTAACCATTTACTAAATAGAATAATTATAAGAAAATTGAATACTTTCATTTCATAAATTTCGGGATCTCACAATCTCTCCTCCTTATGAAATTTCGCCCTCAAAATTTACGTACCTGGTAGTTCGAAGAGATGAGAATACCTTACTTTCTTTTCGGATTGTACCATCCTGATTATTTCATCTATATAATGATTTTCCCATTGCTCATCTCTTGTATTTCAAATATCATTCTAGAATATATCTTCAAAACAAAGGTCAATTGACATGCCACATATTATGACCGACTAATTAAATAACAAATAACTTGGCTTGGTTATACTAGCGAACGAATTACCCGTCTCTCCCCTCCTAGTTCTTGTCTCACATCTCAGCCAATGATCATATCCCTAAGCTTTGATACCAACTGTGACGCCCCCAAAATAGGTATACATCACCCATTCTGAGTCGCCAAATATGTGGTACAGAATATAAATACAAACTTAATTATATGTCTGTCATGTAGAATACGACCAAACATAGCTGAGTTTTAACACGAATATTGTCATCTAGACAATATCCACACTCAAATTTAATCCTCATTACATTTATTATCACACTATTTCATAGAATAGTGAGAACTACTATAGCCACTTATCCTGGACCATCACTCCATTCCCTAACTCGTCCCAGCTATATTCTCATTTCCTAAAGAGAACAGTGAAAGAAAAGGGTGAGCTTAACTAGCCCAATAAGAAATATTATGACTAAGATAATGCAGAATAAATTATCCTTAGCCTTCAACAGTATAACAACTGATAGAATACAATAGACAACAAGGTTTAGATCAACAACTGCAGCGGAATAAGCAATCCATTAGAAGAGTCAAGTAGAACATAATGTCTACTATCCCCTCTAGATTAAAAGTCCATCGTTAATATTTCATTCCTGTAATACTCATCAATAGTTCTTTGTTATACCCAAGACAAAAAGAACTCTCATCATCTGTCTTCACCTGAACCACCAAAGATTATAGTTAAATCCACAATTCATATTTATAATCATGTAAATCAACAGTTTCTCCTTGCCACAAAGGATTAATAGAATGTTTACTCAATATCCTTACCCCAAAGGCTAAAGATATTCAAATGTAATAACAATGATCATACCAATCAATTGTCTACCTTTGCACTACGGGCCAAAGATATTCAACAATAAAACCAATGGTCATGATCATACCAATGAATTGCCTGTCCGTGCACTACGGCCAAAGACATTCAACTATTAACTAATAGTCATGATCATGCCAATCACATCATCGAATTATCCATGCACTACAGCCAAGGATATTCGTTAGTATCACCAGTGGTCATGATCATGCCATACACATGTTCATCTTTGCACTACGGGCCAAAGCTATCAATTAACATTTCATCTTTGCACTACGACCAAAGATACCAATCAACAGTTCTTCGTTGCACTACGATCCAAAGACATACAACTGTAAAACCAATAACCAACAGTCCATCTATGCACTTAAGCCAAAGATGATTTTCATCACAATATAAGCATTAATCAAACGAAATCAAGGATAAATATTAAAGACTTGAAATTTACCCAGAGTTTATAAATATCTAAATTGTCAACATGCTACTGTTTTGTGGAGTAAAATTCAAGAATAATATTCATGTATCAAAAATAACTTGGACAAAAAAAAAATATTTTTCGTGTGAATAGTACCCTTTGAATAGTATTTCGAGAATAATACCTCATGAATAGTACCCCGACATAAAAAGTGCCCCAAATACCTAAGTGAATAATATTTGAGTGAATAGTAACCAGGTAAATAGTAACTCGTGAATAGTACTCCGGCATGAAAAGTGTCCAGAATACCCAAGTGAATAATATTTGAGTGAATAGTAACCGGGTGATTAGTAACCCATGAATAGTAATTCATGAATAGTAAATCGTAAATAGTATTCCGGTATGAAAAGTTCAATAATTATCAAGAATGCTCAGAATACTATTTCCATGAAAAGATAATGGATGAAGCGCAAATATCAAGGATATTCTACTAATTTCACGAAGTATAGAAGCAATACTTTAACAAAATGAGGGTATAATCAAGAATACGAGACAAAATAATATTACTCATATACTACAGAGTATGGAAGAAAATATTATTCCTATGAATACTGAACAAAATAATATCCCTTACCTCAGAAGAAGACTGGATACTGAAATAGTGAGGTAGCAGACTTCTCTTCTACTTTCTCTCTAAAGCTTCTCTCTCTATAATTGCTCTTGTGAGTCTTAGTGAATTGGTGAGAATGAAAGAAGAATGAGCTTCTATTTATAGGAAAATATAGTTTCGATAATTGCACGTTTTGGGGCTCAAAATATTACAGTATAATACTTTCATCTTTTCCTTCATTTTTAATTTAGTCCTGCAAGTATTATCAAACTTGTACCACCTCCCCTAATAGTACATCATGTGAATCAATAGTACAATCATGTGAATCAATAGTTATATACATGTGAAAAAAATAATTACAGTATAGTACCTTCATCTATACCTCTATTTTTAATTTAGTCATGCAAGTATTATCAATCTTGCACCACCTCCCCTAATAATACATGCATGTGAATCAATAGTACACACATGCGAACAAATAGTTATAAACATGTGAATTAATAGCAATTAATTGCTTATTTATCCGATTAATTACCCGATTGGTCAATATAACCTCCATACATCAATTATTATCGGAATAGATGTCGATTTCCACTAACACTAATAATCCCAACACAATGGAACTATTAATTTCATCTTTAATCAACACGAACTTATTCATCATTAATATTATAACTCACTATATTTAACAACCGTGATCGTTCCTGGAAAGAGGGGCTTTCCGATAAGGATTTCTCCCTATCAAGGCAGCCTTGATTAGGTGACCAAACCTCTCCTCGACAGAACATTCTAGACATTGTCTATATTGTAAATCATAATATGAATAACTTTGTCGTCTCAATTATTGATTTATTAATATAAAATATTACGCGGATGATACTCTGACAATAATTGAATCAATAATATGAGAGATATGATTCAGCAATTACTGTAGTAATAATTGAGTATAACTGAGTGACTTCTTACGTAAGCATCAATAATCAATACTGTGTGCTACTATGCAACCACGCGTATTACTGTACTTTTATCACCAATTATTTTATGACAACTTGTTTATTTTGAAATTTTTTCACATATTACCCTTAACTTTAACCTTTTATCAATTTAACTATTTACTAAATAGAATAATTATAAAAAAATTGAATACTTTCATTTCATAAATTTCGAGATCTCACATCATCCCTTAGCTGTTATAGGACAATTTGACCAGTTTTTGGGCTTACATTCCTTTGATGGAGCTTCAGGTCAACGATCATCTGTTTTGTTTTTTTGATGATCTGGCCAGAGTATATATATGATTTCTGGACTCATCGGGAGAGAGCTAATTTATCAGATAGTCACCCTAATTTTTCTTTAAAGTACACTGCATGTTTGGAGGTAGAAATAGCAGCGACTTACTCGTGCAGCGCCGAGTTCTGATTCTAATGATGAGTAGCCTATGGAGGCTCCACCTTCTCCTATAAAGGATCATCTGTTTGCCGGCTTGATAACAACTTTTAACTTTTGAGCGGGACCAGGCTCGGGCATTGATGTTGATAGCTTTATCCAACCGAGATGCTACTCTTTTGGAGAGGGATGAGGCCCGGGCTGCTAGGGATGTAGCTGTTGCTGAGAGTGTTGCTCTCAAATCTTTCATAGATCGTCGCGCAGACGAATGAGTGGATTATTAGGATAGCGCCATGCATACCATAACACAGTTCATGTTTTAGTTAAACTCATGATGATGATGTAACATTAAATTTTTAAACAATTGATAGAAGTATTTGAAATTGAAGTACAACCCCAACCATATATGAATAAATACAAACTTATTATTTCAAAAATTAAAAAAATTCATATCAAAATTAACTACGATCAAAGTCAAATTCGAGGAATAGAGAGGCAAGTACATATCTTCTCAAACTTCAAACTTTCAACAACTAAATTCATATACCTTTCAAACTCTTCAAAATTTAATCTTGCACTACAAATTATGAAAACCAAGAAATACATATAGGGGGTAAACATCGAATTAGTCCAGATCAGTAGTAAAAAACAAATACTGAAGAGTAAGAAATTGATTATGGTCACATCGATCTCACAAGTCAGCGTACCCGCTGGTACGGCGGCGCCAGCCTCTCCTCGATCGCTCTGACACCCCTTTGCAGTTGGAATTGAAGCAAAGCTTGGGGGAAAATGAACTAATTGAAGCAACTGCTCTGTAAGTTTTTCCTAATTGAAACAACTGCTCTGTAAGTTATTCGGGGATGAACTAATTGAATTTGATGATGATGATCTTATCATGAAGCTGAAGGAGTACAAGTGACGTACGGAAGCATATTTGGGTGAAAAGAAGCCCTCATGTGATTTTCTGATTTAGGAGCCCTGATCCGTGTTTTTTTTAAAACAAATCTCCAAAATGACGTCGTTTTGGAGACTGTGTACAAATACAACTTGCAAAGACTGTGTAATGTAATATTACATTACATGTCTACCTACTTACCCCTTTCTCTCCCCAAATCTATCAAAATTCTAAATCTACCTCCCTCTTCTCTCCAAGAAGGCTTGCAGAGGATATATAATATAATATATAATATAGATATATACATGTATAGTATAATATAATATAGTATATAGCATAGTATAATATCTATATAATAAAATAGAACCCATTTTGAATCTTTCAATTGACAAAACACAAGTACGGTTCATATTTCATCTCAATTCTTTCAACTTAATCTAAAGGCTCACACTAAAAATTCCTGCCCAAATCAAATAACAATAATAATAACAGTAATGATAATAATAATAATAATAATAATAATAATAATAATAATATTAGTAATAATAATATCAATAAAAGCAATAATAATAAAAATAATAATAGTAATAAAAATTAATTATAATAATTACAACTATTATAATAATAATAATAAAATTGTGACGCCCTCAAAATTAGGTATACATCACCCATCTTGAGTCGCCAGATACATGGTACAGAATTCAAATATAACTTAATAATACAACTGTCGTGTACAATACGACAAAACATAAACTGTGAGTTTGAATACAAATCTACTAGAGAGTTTACAAACTCAAAAGGAGTCCTCATTACAATTATTATCACACTATTTCACAGAATAGAAAGGACTACTAATGCACCATCTAGGACCATCACTCCGTTCTCCGACTCGTTCCAGCTATATTCTCATTTCCACGAAGAAACGGTGAAAGAAAGGGTGAGCTCAACTAGCCCAAGAAGAAATATTATGACTAAGATAATGCAGAATAAATTATCATTAGCCTTAAACAGTGTTAAACTGATACAATATAACAAACATCAAGTTTAATTGCAGCGGAACAAGCAATCCATTAAAAGAATCAAGTAGAGAATAAAATCTACTATCTTTTATGATTTAAAAGGTTTTCATCACTTTAATTCTTTGGGACTCGACAATAAATAATCCACATCATCGAATCACCCCGCACTACTTCGGCCAAGGATATTCTTTAGTATCACAACCACAATTATCCATGCACTACGGGCCAAGAATATTTGTGTATTCATTAATGGTCATGATCATGCCAACAACTATCCATCAATGTACTACGGGCCAATGAGGACTTTTACCACATCATTTGTAACATTACGGTCCATGATTACAAGAATAATCCTCGGTCATATTCATACCAAGTCCATCTATGCACTACAGAATACGTGATGACTTTAAAAAAATATAAACATGAGGATGATGACAATGATATAAGAATTCAATAAAACAAGTTCAAGAATTAATTTATCTAGGAACTAATAATGTCCAAATTGTCAACATGATCTTTGCTTTGTAGAGTAAAATTCAAAATGCTCGTAAGAATATTTCCATGAAAAGATATCTTTGGATGAAGTGCAAATATCAAGGATATTCCACTAATTTCATGGAGTATAGAAGTCAAAACTTTAACCAACCGAGTATAATAAAGAATGAAATAACAAAAGAAATCACCATGCGCGGCGATTGCCATGATAAAGTTATTCCAACAGAATACTAAATAACGGAACGGGTTAAAGCGAAATTACACCCAAGCGGGATGTTCCAATAGAATAATAAAGAATGGAATAACAATGTAAATCACCATGCATGTGGTACTTGCGATAGACAAAGTTATTCCAATGTAATACTAATAAGGATTTTAATCAAGTCCTGCGTAAAATGCATGAGACAAGATATTCCAATAGAATAATAAAGATTTTAATCGAGTCCGACGAAAAGCCTTGCGCAGCACGGATATTCCAATGTAATAATAAAGACGTAATAATAGAAGAATGTCACCAAGTATAGGGTAGCACAGTATACAAAGTTATTCCAATGAATAATAAAGAATGGAATAACATAAGTTCTCTTCATGAATACAAAAGAATAACACCCCTTACGAGTATAACATATAATATTCCCTACCTTAAGAAGAAGAGTACTGCATATATAAGTAGTGAAGTAGCAGAATACTTTCTTCTTTCTCTCTATAGTTTATCTCTTTAGAGTTTCAGTGAATTCGTAAGAAATAATGAAGGAATGAGCTTCTATTTATAGAAAAATGGACTGCATAGTAACTAACTCATGAACGGTCCAGATTGATTTACTTTAATCTAACGGTACATATTTAAAGCAAAATCTTTTAAATAAAATATAATATATTCTATTTATAATCTAATAAAACGAATAACTTTATAAAAGATTTTACTATGCAAATACTATGCAGGCACTATGCAAATACTATGCATAATAAAATATAATATATTCTAATTATTATCTAATAAAACAGATAACTTTATAAAAGTATTCTGTTTTCTATAAAAAGATTTTACTATGCAAAACACTATGCAGACACTATGCAACACTATGCATAATAGAATATAATATATTCTATTTATAGAATAACTTTATAAAAGTATTATGTTTTATATAAAAGATTTTCTGTATTATTACATTAATAATACCAACAAAACTGAGTGACTTATCACGTAAGCATCAATAATTAATACCGTGTGCTACTATGCAACCACACGTATTACTGTACTTTTAACACCGAGTGTTTCAACAGTTAACAGTAAAACTTCCGCCGTTATTTTCATAAAGTATTTTTGTCATTTTCTCAATCCGACAATAATTCTGTTGTGAGGTCCACCAATGATTGTGTCGTTGTACGAATATTCCCAGTTAAAATGAATATTCCCCGACCAATCGAATATTATATAACAACTTGCGTAATTTGCAAAATTTATAAATATTACCCACAACTATAACATTATATCAATTTCACTCCATAATATTCAAAAATAATATTTATAGAAAATTCATCTTTATTCAAAAAGTTGGGGTTTTACAACCTCCCCTTCTTATGAAATTTCACCCTCAAAATTAGGGTACGTACCTGGTATATCGAAGAGGTAAGGATACCTTGATTTCATTTCAGATTCTAACTCCCAAGTCATTTCCTCAACATCGTGGTTTCTCCACAAAACTTTGACTTGAGGTATAACCTTGGAGCGTAGAATATGTTCCTTCTTATCCAAGATTTGAACAGGAACCTCTTCATACGTCAAATCTTCCGCTATTTCATCCGGTTCTAACTCAATAATGTGGTTCGAGTCTTCCACATATTTACGTAACATGGATATGTGAAAAACGTTATGAACACGAGACATACTTGGCGGTAAAGCGAGTCTATAGGCCACAATTCCTACTCGATCAAGGATTAAAAATGGGCTGATGAATCGAGGATTGAGCTTTCCTCTCTTTCCAAATCTCGTAACTCCTTTCCATGGAGCAACACGTAACAACGCATGATCTCCTATATCGAATTTCACGTCCTTTCGATGAAGATCAGCATAACTCTTTTGTCGATCTTGTGAGGTTTTTATACGTTATCGGATCATTTGAATCTTTTCCGTAGTCATACGTACCAACTCTGGTCCCAACAACGTTGCTTCACCCACCTCATCCCAGCATACTGGAGAACGACACTTTCTTCCATACAATGCCTCAAATGGAGCCATGCCAATACTTGCTTGATAACTGTTGTTGTAGGAAAACTCCACCAATGGTAAGAACTTGTCCCAACTTCCCTTGAAGTCAAGGACACAGAGTCTTAATAGATCTTCAAGAGTTTAAATAGTCCTCTCCGACTGCCCGTCCGTCTGAGGATGATATCTTAAAGCTAAATCAGAATCTGTTCCCATAGCTTTCAAACTAACCCAAAATCGTGAAGTGAATCTTGGGTCTCGATCAGAAACTATGGATACTGGCATACCATGCAGTCTTACAATCTCGTTTATGTACATACGAGCAAGACGTTCAAACTTATAAGTTTCTTGTATCGGTAAGAAATGAGCAGACTTGGTCAATCTATCAACAATGACCCAAATCGCATCTATGCCTTGAGAAACCTTAGGAAGACCGGTAACAAAATCCATGGTAATGTGCTCCCACTTCCATTCTGAAATTTCAAGTGGTTGCAATGGACCTTTTGGTACTTGATGCTCCGCCTTGACTCGTTGACACGTTAGACACCTTGAGATAAACAACGCTATTTCTCTCTTCATATTGCCCCACCAAAATGTATGTCAAAGATCATGATACATTTTGGTACTCCCAGGATGGATTGCAAACGGTGTGTTGTGCGCCTCCATCATGATTTTATACTTTAAATCAGGGTCGTTAGGAACACAAAGTCTGGAGTTGACTCAAAGTATTCCTTCTTCATCGATTCTTGCTTCCGGCATATCACCTTCTTGCACTTTCTTCCTCATACGCATCAGCTCCAGGTCTGTAGCTTGAGCTGCTTTAACTTTATCAATTAAAGTTGGTTCTACTCGTATGTTTGCCATCATCACATGGGTCCCTGGAGTCTTTAACTCTATTTCCATCCTTTGCAAGTCACACAAAATGGGCCTTTGCGTTGACAATATCGCATTCGCACTTGCATATGATCTTCTACTCAATGTGTCAGCTACCACGTTCGCTTTTCCAAGATGGTATTGGATGGTATGATCATAATCTTTCAACAGTTCAAGCCAACGTCGTTGTCGTATGTTGAGTTCCTTTTGAGTGAAGAAATATTTGAGGCTTTTATGATCCGTAAAGATCTCCACTTTCTCCCCATACAAGTAATGCCTCCAAATCTTTAGTGCGAAGACAACATCTGCCAACTCTAGATCATGAGTAGGATAATTCCTCTCATATTCTTTGAGTTGTTGTGAGGCATAGGCTATGACTTTCCCATGTTGCATGAGAACACATCCTAACCCTTTGCCCGAAGCATCACTTTGTAGATGACAAATCCTCCTAACTAGATGGTATTATCGAGCAGTCTTTGAAATGAGTCTCCTCTTGAGTTCTTGAAAACTCTTCTCACATTCCTCGCTCCAATCGAACTTTGTATCTTCCGAGTCACCGAGTTAGTGGAGTAGCGATTCGAGAAAACCCTTCTACGAATCTCCGATAATAACCAAATAAGCCGAGAAAGCTACGTTTTGATCATTTGATTTAGGTTGCTCCCGACTTTGAATAGCTTCAATCTTTGTTGGGTCAACAGATATTCCATGACTTAATACCACGTGCCCAAGGAATGCTACTTCCTCAAGCCAGAACTCGCATTTCTTCAACTTGGCATAAAGCTTGTATTCACGAAGCTTTTGGAGTATCAGACTCAAGTGTTGCTCATGATCTTCATGACTTTTGGAATAAATAAGGATGTCATCAATAAAAACGACCACAAAGTGATCCAAATATTCCTTGAATACTCGGTTCATCATATGCATGAAGGCAGCAGGAGCATTAGTCAATCCAAAGGACATGACTAGAAATTCATAATGCCCGTACCGAGTTCTGAAAGCCGTCTTTGGAATGTCATCGATTCTAATCTTCAATTGGTGATATTCGGAACGAAGATCAATCTTTGAAAAGAATTTGGCTCCTTGCAACTAGTCAAATAGGTCATCAATACGTGGCAATGGGTACCTATTTTTGATGGTGACATGATTCAACTCTCGATAATCAATACAAAGTCGCATACTCTCATCTTTCTTTTTCACGAATAGAGCAGAGCACCCCAAGGAGAAGTACTAGGGCGAATAAAGCCAATGTCTCAACAATTCCTCGTAGTTGAGTCTTTAACTCACGAAGTTCAATAGCAAAGAATTCGATATGGGGCTTTGGAAATGGGTTTTATCTTCGGTTCAAGGTCGATACAAAATTCAATTTCACGCTCTGGGGGTAGGCCAGGAAGTTCTTCAGGGAATACGTCAGGAAATTCATTAACAATAGAAATATCATTCAAAATTGACGTATTTTTGCTTAGATTTGTGACGTGGGCTAAGAAAGCTTGACATCCGTTTTTCAATAAACGAATAGCTTTATGGCTTGAGATGACAGTGATTGATTTTAATGGTTTGGTCGCTTGAATTCGCATAATAGGTTGATTAGGAATATGAAAGCTAACAACCTTACGAAAACAATCAATTTTAGCATGATGAGTAGTTAACCAATCAATCCCTAGAATCACATCAAATTCAAGTATTTTCAATGAAATAAGATCAACAGGTAATGTGAGGGTACCGATTTGAACCAAACAAGATTTATAAACAATGGATGTAATGAAGGTTTCTCCCAACGGAGTTTCTACAGATAAGTCAAAGTCTAATTTCTCCGGAGTCAAATTTAATCGTTGAGCGCAAGTAGGAGAAATAAAAGAATGGGTAGAACTGGTATCAAATAAGGTATAGACTTCGCTAGAGTTTATGATAAGCTTACCCGTGATGACCTCATTCGAGTTCCTTGCTTTCTGGGAGGTCACAACAAATGCTCTCCCTTGCACTATCAGCTTTGACTTTTCTCGACTGACCTTTGGTGCCTCCATCCTGGCCGAACTTGTCTTGATGAACGACAAAATCGGGCTAAGTGACCTTCTCTTCCATAATTATAACATGCTTTGACTGACATCGCGTAGTTTGACCGATGTGTCCCTCCCTCCGCATTTGAAGCATATGATGGGTGGTCGTTCTCCTTCCTTAACAACGGTCTTTGCCATATGACGCCCTTCCATCATTGTTGAATCTCCTTTTCTTGAAATGTCCATTTTACTTGTCTCTTGGCCATGATTACCACCGGCGTGGTTACCATTTCGCATGTTGATTCCTCCACATTTGTTTTCACCGTTTCATGATCGATACCACCGGGTATTTTCATCTTTCTTAGCCGCTTTCTCTTGGTTGCGTTGACTCGTTATCGCGCTCCAATAATCGAGCCCTATTTACAATATCTCGAGTACAAACACGCTTTATGAGAAATAAGATTTTGACGATCTCCTGGGTTTCAAACCTCTTAAAAACATTCGCGTCATTCGCTCCTCATTATCGACCAAATGGGATGCAAATGGGATAACTCCGCAAATTTAGCCTCGTGTTGTGACACGGTCATATTGTTTTGTTCCAATTTGATAAACTCCACTTCTTTCATATGATGAATAATACTCGTGAAAGTACTTGTCGTTGAATAGCTCTTGGAACTTCTCCCAAGACGCGTCTTGAGTGCGTCGTCGGTACGTTTTACTGATTCCGCCATGAATCACCTCTTCACGCAACACGAAGGTGGCGAAGGAACCTTTGCTCCTCGGAGCATCCCAAGACATCAAATATCTTGGTGATCTGCTTTATCCATGCTTCCGCCTTAAGTGATTTTGGCTCTCCAATAAACTCGGTGGTCCCAACTCCTTGAATCATTTAAGCGGTGGCCGTCAAGGAGTTTCAGAGTGTTTCCACCTACATTTCGAGATAGGAGCCGCTCTCGCCTGATGTTGCATGAATTGCATAAAGCCTCTGAAAAATCCATCATTCATCATTTGGTCCGTGTTGTTGTTTGCATGAGGATTGTCGCCTTCCTGATGCACATTATCCTGATTATTGATATGTGGAGACTCAACGGTCTCTTGTGCTCCATTGCTATTCTCAACATTTTCGGATGTCATTTTCAGATACTGCCATAAAACAAAGTGTCAGGAATAAACATGTGAATGATATTCTTATTTAATATATGATTTGATTATGATATATGTATGAATGAATATGCAAGTATGCTTGCATTAAGAAAAGTTGTAAAGTTCTTTGATAGATAATAGAAGTATATGTACAAGGACTTAGAATGAATTGGTCAAATATGTTAGGTTGATCCTACATAAGCAAAGCAGCTTTGTAAAGTCCTTAAAAAGAAATAATGTACAAGGACTATAAATATAGAAAGATCAAACTTGTTAGGTTGATCTTATAATGTAATAGATAGGCGAGTCTAATCGCCGAAACCTTTGCTGTAAGTCGTGATCTCGCCGGTGAGTTAAGGTTAACTTGAGAGCTATCGAGGCGAATAGAAGTATCAAGATAGTAGATCTCGGAGTTCGTAGATACCAGGGAAGCGAAGAAGGATCGTAGTGTATCGAGTAGAGCTTCCTGGGATCGTAGTGTCTTTGAGGAAGTCATGTTCGTAATCGTAGAGACACCGCCTCACTGACGAGCCGACCGGCCATCCGTCGAAGCCAAGACAGAAACGTAGACTACACTCAGAGTCGTAGAGTCTACTGATGCCAAAAACAAGTCAAGGATCGTAGATCACACTCTGAGTTCGTAGAGTCTATTGATTACATACAGAGATCGCAGTCAAGCAAGATCAGATGAAGACAACAAGCACAAGGCAGATATCGTAGTGTCAAGATCTGATCTCGGGATCATAGTGTCTGCACAAGCCGAAGCTGAATCGTAGAGTGCAGAACTATGATCTAAGAAAAAGTGCTCACAATGCCAAGGATGAATCATAGAGCATATACGGTTCTCAACAAATGAGCACTCCCAGAATATCCAAAGGAACGAAGTCTCTGGTTCAAGCTGCAAGCTACATCCAAGGAAACCAGAGAGCACTCAACGAATGGCATGCAGGCTAACAGAAGATCTCAACACCAACCCAATCAGCATCAGATTGAGGTGTAAGGCCATTCGTGATGAAGTCTTCCACAAGGAGATCCAAAGAAGACTTTAGAAGCTGACTAAGGAAAGTTATCTTATGCAGTAGCTATCAAGTGAAAAAAATACAACGATCTTGGAAGCAACCAAGATCGAAGTGTTTGCCAAACAGAGAAGGAACTGATGGAAGGTGAACCGAGATCTCGGGTCACCAAGAGCAAGGCTAAAGTGATTAAGTGCAGGGTCAGTTCATTGATGATAAGTGAGTGGAAGATTACAAGGAGAAAGCAAGCTGGACGCACCACAAATCTGAAGTGTCTTGATATTCAGAAGGGGACCAGAGCAAGGAATTAGGCCATCAGTCTCTAAGAACAGTCGAAGCAAACAGAAGTATTGAAGCACTGCATAATACAAGGAAGATGTGTTCTACATTGAAGATCCAATCAACACTCTTCAAGATCGTAGTGTTAACTCAACCCGGTCGATGAAAGCAACACTCAACAAGACACTACGATCAAGTCCTTGAAGACGTGCATCGAATCGTTAGAGTCCGAATAATTAAGACCGAAGCATTGGCAAAGGTTCAATCTGAAGGGTAATATTCGGGACAAGTGCTTATTGAGAGCATCGATGCAATAGGACAACCTCTGATCGAGAAATCAGAAAGAGGTAATAAAGTCTTCAACCTGCCCAAGACATTAAAGTGGTACATCTGACACGGTAGGTGAAACAGTAGACTGCAGCATCAGAAAAAGTATGACAAGTCACATCAAGCAGTCTACATCAAGCAACTTGAGATCTGTGAAGATATTTGAATAGCCTTCAACGGCTACTTTCCAACGGAAGGATTGGGAAGGAGTATAAATAAGGAAGAGCTTCAAAGATCAAAGGTTCTTTGGAGTTCTTTGAGTTTGGAGAGAAGGTGGGTGATCTAAACTATGTGAAACAAATGAGTCGGAAGGCTCACTCTACGATCCACCAAGAACACTCGAAAGTCGGATAAAGAAAGAAGTAGAAGTGTGAGTTTTACTATGTAGAAGTGAGAGTTCTACTACATGAAGAGTGTTCAGAATCGCGAGAGAAAAGAAGAGCATTATGTCATCTTGATGTCCATCATGGGAAGACTCTAAGTACAATAGAGAAGAGCCTACTGATCATCTTAGCAAGTCCATCATGAGAAGGCATCAAGTAGCAAGAAGGAAGATCACAAATGCCATCTTGGTGTCAAGCATAAGAAAGCTTCTAAGTACCTAACAGAAGAGCTTACAGTCATCTTGGAAGCCTATCATGTGCAGTCATCAAGTACCAAGGAGAAGGATCTTCAAGGCAGTTCACAAAGGGGTCATCCGAAGTGGTTGAGTAACCAAAGAAGTTGAGCATCATGCAACACTCATCTGCACTTCAAGGATGATCAAGCCAAGCTGCTAACTATAGAAGATGTTCAAAGCATGAAGACATCTTAGCAGCTCAGCACCGACTCCAATAACAACAAACAAACAACTCAACAGAGCCAGGGCCTGAGGGGTCCTTGTCCAAAGGGACTAAACAAAGCAGGGCCAGAAGGGTCCTTGTTCAGAGGGACTAAACGAAGTTCCAAGCCTGCTGGGCTTGAAGAGCTCCTAGGGAACTAGAGGAGTTCCCAGGCTGGTGGCCTTGAAGAGTTCTTAGTGAACTGAAGTTCCAAGGCTGTTGGCCTTGAAGGAATCTTTATTATTCAGGGTGCTGCCCTTCCTTAGTGGAAATCCTGCTAGTTGAAAGTAGAAGAGCGGATTAGGAGCTTGAGTCTCTGAACCACTTAAAACCTCTTGTGTCTTTTACATTATGTCATTTACATTATGTACTATAACTGCTATAACTTCTATGTATGTTTTAACTGCTTACAACTAAACTTACTCTATGAACAATGTATGTATGATTATGAATATATCAATGAAGGGGATCTTTTACTTATTCCGCTGTGCTTGAAAAGATTCTCATGTTTGTCATATGTTGATTATGAACAATATAATATAAACCAAAAAAGTATTTGAAATAAAAAGGATCTATTCAACCCCCCCTTCTAGATCTATTGTGCCCTCTGGGAACTAACAATTGGTATCAGAGCAGGTTCTCATGCTATATTCAAAAGCTAATCGCTTTGAGTCTGATCCAAGGCACTAATATTGTTCTAAACTTAGTTTAGTAGTAAGTAATTTGTTATATGCAGATGAGCTCACATGTTGGAAATATTGTGTATAGGTTAAATGTGTATATACACCTGAAGCTTTCAGATTGGTCCATGGTCTCTATTGATACATCAACAAGATCAATCCTAGCCTGCAGTCAATCTTGTAGTCCGAAGACCAGACGAGATCACTCGAGTCAAGCACCCACCAGTCTGAAAGATAAAGAAGTCATACATGCTAAGAAATGCTTATCGAAGAGAAGAAAGAAGATCTTCTCAAACTTATGTCTGGCCAACAAACAGCTGGGTGCAAACTTTGTCAGCTAAAGGATGTCAAAGATCTTAATGCTGAGATTCTCTTGGCCTATATCTTCAAGATCACTCTTGATTGATTAAAGGCCAATGATAGCAATAAGTCGTCAGAGCAAAAAGTAAAGCTATGCTCATCAATACCTAAACTCAGTATATCTATGATAAATGACTATTTAGTAACTGACAGTAAAAAGGTACAGTTCCTCACTATTATAAATGCATTCTTCATAATTGCATCTCCTTATGAACTATAACAAGATTCTGTCAAGAAGTTAAAATCTACCTAAAAAGGTGAAGAGAGAAAGTAACCTGAGGATGGAAACTCAAATGACTATAAACTTTATCTCCATCCAAGTTTTAGGTTAAAGATGACATCTTGAAGGAAATCTGAAATAGGTCATAAGAACATCACCGGCCTAATAATCTTTATGTGAAATAATCGTTGCTGGTGGGTTAGTATGTATGTACAAGCCTATGTTCTAAGTGTTTGACAACTCACATAGTATGATCAGTTCTAAAAAAGGATCTGGTTGATCTGTAGAAACTGATCACCTCCATGGATCAACTAGATACTCATAAATCGTAGAGTTGATTTCTACTCTGAACACTTAAATACTATGAACATAATCCAGTAAATGATGAAACCATCATAGATAGAGAGTGTGTTATTAAATGCCATATCCTACACTCACTCATCATCATGCATCTCAAAATGTATTATCTTAAGATAGTTGCATGCATGAATGTCTGTTGGTGATAAATATGATGATTATCCAAATAAGAGGACCAGGGGTTTAGAAAACTAACCTAGCAGGACCCATTTAATTATGGGTACCAAAAATAGAAATATATTTAAACCTGCAGGTACTTGGTCAGTCTGACCACACTAAGGAATGATGAAGCAGAAGACTTCAGTCATGAAGACTCAACCATCAGAAGGCTAAGGACAATTCAGAGATGATTCTGATAGAGTTCCTATCTGTCCAAGCCTGTCCTTGAAGACCCTATGAGCTAACCAAAATGGAGCTCACATGGCTGTTAATCTGTATATGGAAGCAAGCAATTCAGCCAAAGAAGGAAAAGGTCTTATGTGCTCAAAAGACAGTCAAGAATGCTATATGGGAAGAATCCTCAAGGAAGTTCATAATAGAAGATTATCGAGCATCATTCAAGAGGAACTTATTGTGAGAGAAGAACTTCACAAACATAACTGTCAAAGAAGACTACGTTCGTAGTACTATCATATAATCGTAGAGTGATCATTCCTGAAAATACTCATCTCTACGATACAAGGAAATCCGAGCGATGATGGAGATTCCAGTCAGAAGGAGATATGCAAGGTTGCCTTCAAATGAATCTGAAGAAGTGGGAATCACATCTATCTGGAAAGACAGCGTCAACAACGGAGGAGCAGTGATCTGTTAAGGAACAACAACACTGAGATATACTATGAAAAGTTGTACCAGCTACAGAGTCCCAAAACTTTGTGGCTGATGAACCAGATGAAGATCCATAGTCAGTAGGAACGTCTCAAAATGTACTACTGATAACCCTTCAGCCACCCAACCCATAATCGTGAAGTGCCTACGATCAAACATATGATCGTAGTGTAGGAAGCAAGAGGACACCACGATTTCAAAGAATGCGGTTTGTCTAAAATTCGGTATAAGACCTCCCAATCGAAGAAGAGTCGAATGAGATGTCATTACAAATCACTTTGCTATAGTATTCCACACGAAAGCGCCTCGAGGACACAAACGACCCTTAGCTCACTCTAAGAGGTTGGCCCTTCCTGAGCTACCTTAACCCAGAAGGAATGCTTGATCAAGTTCATCTCAAGGACCAAGTCAGTCAACGATCGTAGAGTCAAGTTTGAAGAGAACTAAATGATCGCAGTGCAACCTCAACTATCGTAGTGCTACCTCAACAATCGTAGCACAACCTCAGCGATCATAGAATACAACTCGACGATCGTAGTCCTACCAAAGGGTACTCCAGTTCACAAGGAACTTGGAAAATGAGACATTTGCTAAACCATTCAAGATTGAGGAGATAAGTTCGAATACATCGGTGATTGAGCTATGCAGCATCTCTCAGAAGTTGATCGTTGAGTCAACAAAGGAAATCGTAGAGTCTATAGCTGCCTCATCATGCTACTCTATGAATCAAAAGGTCAACGTTCAAGGCCACGTCAATTAAACGTCTACTCTTGTAAAAGGAAAATATCTAACTGAGAAGTTATGGGGGAGTTACAGCTCATTACTTGCCAACGTGCAACTAATGAATGGATGACACATCACTGATTATGCAGAGTTAGAAGGAACTACCTTAAAGATAATTTCAAATCTACAGACAGTTACCAAAAAGCTATCAAACCTCTCTCCCTCCCATTTTCAAACCCTAGAATCCTCTCAAGAGCCAAAATTATAAGACCCCGAATTTTATGAAATAAAAGTATTCAATTTTCCTATTTAGTAAATGGTTAAATTGATAAAAAGTTAAAGTTAAGGGTGATATATGAATTTTTTTTTCAAAATACACAAGTGGTTATAAAATATTCATTGTTGTTTTGAATATTAGTTTGGTCGTGGAATATTCTTTCTGTAAGGGGAATATTAAATGCG
This sequence comes from Panax quinquefolius, assembly GCA_020205615.1. Taxonomy (NCBI): domain Eukaryota; kingdom Viridiplantae; phylum Streptophyta; class Magnoliopsida; order Apiales; family Araliaceae; genus Panax; species Panax quinquefolius. The sequence goes on from CM035151.1 coordinate 61,746,454, forward strand.
GCCATGTAGCGACCATTTGTGGGCCCTATAATGTAATAACTGCTTGGATGAAGAAAAAACGACAAATTTGAGTTTTTATAAATAACGGCGTAGTTGTTACCGTTAAGACTGTTGGAATACCCGGTGGTTAAAATACGATGTCTGGCGTGGTTGCACAATAGCACACGGTATTGCACAGTATTGTTGAATTATTGATCCTTATGTGAGAAGGCACTACTCAATAATTGTTACAGTAATTATTGTTCAATATTTTATTTTATTAAATCAATAATTGTTGCGTTGATATTTTATATTATTGTTGTTTCAATAATTGTCACTGCATAGTATTTTTCATTATCATATCAATAATTCATATTATTTGAATAATATTATGAGATAGCATTATTGGCAATGTCTAGAAAGTTCTGTCAAGGAGAGGTTTGGTCACCTAATTGCGCGCCAGTAAGGAGAAATCCTTATCGGAAAGCCCCCTCTTTCTTGGGAACTGCCTGGTTGTCATTAGTGTGATTCTATAATATTATTTGTGAATAATTAATTATTAATTTATATGATAATGAAATATTTATTTGATGTGGATATAAATGATGGATTTATTTATGTGGTTATAAATGAAAGAATTAATGTTGAGGTATTTTATCAGTATTTTGTCGGATTGGAGGTATTAAAAGATCAAATCGGTGTTCTTAAAGCTCTATTGCGTGAATTATAATTTTGATCTGACCGTTGGATCGTTGTGATTTTTGGATATGTTATACATATATAAGTTGAGTATATGTTCAAAAATTTTGAACCGTTAAAAATGAACGAATGATTTGTTATGAATTTTAAGAGGTGACTGATTCAAAAATTAGGTTTATAAATGATTTTGGTGGAAAATTCTAGAAATGGGTGGGCCCCACTTTTGTTTGTTGGGGAAGATGGCTGATTTTTGGTGGGTGGAATAGTAGCAGGTAAAGCCATCAGGTAGCAGGTCAAGTCTGCTTCGGCGTGCTAACATTTTCCTATAAATAGAGGGCTAAGTTAGAATTGAAAAATACACCAAAATTCATAAGTTTTCTCTCTTTTTCTCTCTAGATTATCGAGTGTATTTTGTGAGTATTTAGATACTTGGTGAGTTGCTATTCATCAGTGCAAGTTTCCTTCAGCGTCATATCCGATATCCAGTCAGAAGTGCTGCTCTTTTGAGGTAAGGGATATTAAGGGATGTATATTCTTCATAATGATGTTATTCTTTCAATATCATAATACTGACATATAGGTATGGATCTTATTATGGAATTTCTATTTTTTTGAGTCAGAGTTACTATTCACGTATACGGCACTATTCACGTATACGGCACTATTCATGTATATGACATTATTTACGTATACGGTACTATGTACGAATACGGAGTACTATTCACGAGTTACTATTCATGAGTTACTATTCACGAGTTACTATTCATGTGTACTATTCACAATAAAAATTGGTTTTTTTTTCTGACCAAATTATCGTTGATTTATGAATGTTGCTCTTAAAATTAAATGCAGTTGTTGATCATATTGTTTTTATTATCATATATAACATTTTATAACCCTAATGATGATATTTCTCTTTGACTTGAGTGTAAAAATGGGTAGATTATTGGTTTGATCATGACTATGGGTTCTCTTTGGCCAGTAGTGCAAAGTTGAATCATTGACTGGTATGATCATGACCATTGAATTTACAATTGAATATTTTTAGCTTAAGTGCAAAGGTGAATTGATCAACATGGTTATAATTATGGTTTATATAATGATTATGTATTTCTTTGAGATATGAATATCTTTGGCCCGTAGTGCAAAGATGAATTATTAATGAATATCTTTGGCCTGTAGTGCAAAGATGAATTATTGTTGAATATCTTTGGCCTGTAGTGCAAAGATGACCTGTTGAATATCTTTGAACCGTAGTGCAAAGATGACTTGTTGATGAATATCTTTGGCCCGTAGTGCAAAGATGAATTTATTAGTATGATTATGAACAGGAACTGTGATGTGGTATAACCATGATCTTTGATGTTTCAGGTAAAGACAGGTGATGAAAATTATCTTCGTCCTGGGTGCGAAGAGGAATTTAGAATCACAACTATGATTATGAGTTATTCATATGATTATGAAAAGGAACTATTGATTGATGTTACAGGGATAAAACATTGTTGGTGGATTTTTAACATGGAGAAGAAAATAAACTTCATGGTCTATTTGACTCTTCTAATGGATTGTTCGTTCCACTGCAACTATGGTTGAAAAGTTTTATCATCTACCATATGTTTTAAATCTCTGATTTATTACTGATGAAGGTTATTGATAATTTAATTATCTTTAGTCATGATATTCTTTACTGAGCTAGTTGTGCTCACCATTCTGTTTCACAATTCCTTTTAGGTAATAAGAGTGTAGCTGGGTCAAGCGGGTATGTGGAGGAATAGAATCGGTGGTCATCATTTAGTAGTTATATTTGGTGAATCAAATAGGGTGAGGCAAACCCAACGTTGGAAGGGTGTTTTGCCACTATCATACAAGATGTCTAATAACATACAACCTCGTGTCATCATAAGACAGGGTTGTGCTCATCCACTTGCTGAGTATATCTACGAGTACTACCTATATAATCTTGGTGTTTGGTTGAAGTATAACTCTCAATTAGAGACAGTGGAGATAATGATATGTCAAGAGAAGACTCACCATTGGAAAGAATATGATAGTAATCTTCTCGTTTTTCTTTGGGGTCTATTGGGTCAACCAAGGATAATTCTGTGGCCATATGATATATATCATAACCTAGAAGCATGGCCTCCCATGTACGAAGGTTTCCTTGAGCACTTCCCAAAGATTCTAATTTCTAAAACAGTTTTTGACTATACCTTTATGTAAGGTGTCATTGTGACGTGCTATCCAAGGTTGGGATGAGAGTCAAAGTTGGTATATATTTGTAACCAAACTCACAGCATATGTGTTGTTGTATTTTGTATGACAATTGTTGTAATAAAGTTGTAGTTGTTTTCTGTACCATGTATTTGGTGACTCAGAATAGGTTGGATGGAATGGACCTATTTTGGGGTTGTCACAAAAATCAGTTAACCCTCCAGAGCCTTACCAAATCCCAGACAGCCATCTCGCATAAACCTCTCTAAATCAAACACCCACAGTCTTCGAACTATTCAAATGGAGAACTGGCAAGTTATCACCAGCATTCAGCTCAGAACCAAATCGTTTGAGAAATCTGAGAAGAAGTTAAGGGACATTCTTGAACTCGTAAAGAAAGTTGGGTTTTCAGAATGTCTTGAGACAAGTACTCGTGTGTACATTGACCTGGTTAAAGAGTTCTACTCAAACATCTCCATAAACTTTAGAACTTTGTCTACAAAGGTTAAAGTTCAGACTCTGAAGCTGAAATCTTCTGACCTAAATCAATTCCTAGGTTTTCCTAACCAAGGGCTAAAGAACCTTGAAGATGTCAACACCGAATAAGCAAAGGAGTTGATGGGGTACCAAAGGAACCCTAGTTTCAAAGACATGAAGAAGAAGGAGTTTCCTGAAGAATATGAGTTCCTAGCTGAAATTGTTGGAAAGTGCATATCATCAAAAAACACACGCATACGATCTGATTGATTGACCAACAATTGAAGATAATGTCAGCTATAGTTCTGAAGAAACAAATTGACTTTGGAGCAATCTTGTTCGATCAAATCTTCAAGTGGATAGAGAAGGCTGAGAAGAAGAAATCCACTGAAAAGTCTTTGACCAAAGTTTTTCATGGAAGGATGCTGAGTATTATACTGAAGAAGAAACTAGGAGGGAAAATCAAGGATGATGAAGGAGAAACATTGAATGTGCACAAAGTAATGTCTCCACAATTATTTGAGAACTGGAAGAAGAACCCTAAGGAGAACAAAAGGGCGATAATTTGGAAGCGCAGTAGAAACTCTGCAAAGAAGAGAAGATAGTAGAGGCGAGAGAGCTCTCGAGTCCGATGACTCAAGCAGCGTGAGTAAATCACACCAGCCAGGAAGAAATTAAAAGCTGTGAAGAAGACTGGTGATGTGAAGAAAGCCCAGGCCACACCAAGGAGAGTCTCCTCCCTAACAAGGACAAAAGAAGAAAAGGTCCTAATCTTTGAAACAACAAAGAAGAAGCGTGAGTTGCTTCAAGGGCCAATTAGCAAGAAAGCTAAGGTGGAAGACAAACCATCCTCAGCTTCCCAAAATAGTACATCTGCTGAAGAAAGGGACGTAGAGTCAGCAGAAGTAAAGAAAACAGATGTCAAGGCTCAGTCTCCACAAACAACATCCAACAATGAAAATGAAGCTGATGTGATGGAAGAGATTGTAGCATCTGCTGATAAAGAAGAATGCTCAAGCCCCATGGCCAATCCTCAGAGCAGTCACTCTAATGATGAAAAATAAATCCAAGATGACCAAATTGCATCCCTAAATGCAACTGCCCCAATGACCCAAGATGGTAGGTCAAGTAATGCTGTGTCCGAAGAAGAACTTGCCCCCACCAATCCAGATAGCCACCTTGCTGAACCAAGAGTTGATGAGATGACAGAAGAAGAGTCTGTTTATACCAGTGCTAAACCTCAAAGAAGTCTGTCTGCTGAATCAGAGAAGTCAGAGTCTGAAGAAGAAGAAGAGTCTAACTCTCCCATACCTGAACCTCCAAGAAGAAGGAAAAGCTATAGACTGCAAGCCAAGTTTGCCTTCAAAAGAAGTGGTGATCAATCAAATGCCATCATTAAATTGAGTGATGATGAGTCTGTATCCCAGGGAGAAAATGCTGAAGAAGAAACCAGCAATGAAGAAGATGAATCTGAAGAAGATTCGGCTGAAGAAGGTTTTGAGATTGAAATGCAGCAAGAGGAATTCCCTGCTGAAATTAATCAAGAAAGTTCATGCTCCGAGAGAGAAGAGATTGAAGAAGATTACGGTTACGCACCTCGTAAGCGAGACGAAACAAGAAGATTATCCAGTTCCCTCTCCTGCAAGATTTAGCAGAAGGATCGTAGAGGAAGTGTTAAATGATCTAACAGATGCTTCACCAGAGAGATGGTTCTTCTAGTGGATGCCATGGCTAAAGGCCTTTACTGAGAAAGATGGAAGCTACTTCAGTTGGTGTTACAAGCAGTTTCCAAGCATTGAACTGGTGGCTCAGAACTTTTCAAGAGTAAAGAAGTTTGCCACCAAACTGATCAAAGACCAGCCCCACTTCAAGGTCTATCAACATGCTGGAAATCTCTATATCCCCTACGATCGTAGAGTGGACTCTAAAGGACAAAGAGCCATGACCAATGAGCTGGTCGTAGAGTCTTTTCACTCTACTGCTAATGATGCTCAAGCTCAAAATAAGAAGCCTCCTTATGCTTAAGCACTGCTATCAGACATTCCCTCATCCTCAACCTCAACCAGTGATTGGAACTCAACGATTATCCAGATTATCTAGACCTTTGAAAATCTGTCTAAGGATGAAAATCATAGAGTCCAAACTGATACTCAACCAGCTGCTGCCCAACAAAAGGATCAAATTACTTTGGAGCAAGAACTACAAAAGAGCTCTGATGATCTAAGCAGGAAGATATCTCTACTCACTGCAGAATCACAGAAGCTGACAGTAAAAGGGGATGACTCCCTTCAAAACAGAATTCAAACTGCTATGGCTGAGATATCGCTCAAACTCCAAGAAAGAGATAGCATCTATCAGAAGGCCATACAAGATCAGAAGGCAGAAGCTATATAAATTCAGAAGGCCAATGCAGAGCAGATCGAAGCCCTCTCTAACAAGATTGATGATATGAGGCAAACCTTCTTAGTGCAACTTGAACTAGGTCAGCAAGAACTAAAGTTTAAAGTTGCCAACTCCTCCTACCTGATGGAGCAGCTTATGTCCAACATGGAGCAGCTCTCTCAAATGATTGATGACAAAAAGGGGGAGAAAAAGAGGCATAGAAAGAAGAGGAGCAAGAAGCACTGAAGGAAGAGAAAAGGGTTAAAGGAGAAGAAGTCAAAGAAGAAGAAAGCAGCTGCAGATAAAGAGTCATCATCTGAGGGGGAGCCAGAAGATGATGATAACAAGATTGCAAAGTCTGAGGGGGAGCCTGATCAGGAAGATGCTGAAGAGGACCCAAGCAAAGATAAAAGGTAATCGTCCCAAGGGGAGCAAGAAAAAGAAGAACAATCAAATGAGTAGCTGATCAACAAGCATCCTGGAAACATACATGAGCCAAGGAGGTACATCTCTAACCTGTTAGGTATGTTCTGGATCCAGGATGTAGAATGTCTGACTATATAAATTGCCATATCAATATAAATGACATTCATGATTATCTGTTTTAGAAATACAGTTGCTCACTGTATATAAGATTCATTTATAACATGCATATGCACCTAATGTTTTTATCATAATCAAATAGGGGGAGATTGTCAGGAATAAACATGTGAATGATATTCCTATTTAATATATGATTTGATTATGATATATATATGAATGAATATGCAAGTATGCTCGCATTAAGAAAAGCTGTAAAGTCCTTTGATAGATAATAGAAGTATATGTACAAGGACGTATAATGAATTGATCAAATATGTTAGGTTGATCCTACATAAACAAAACAGCTTTGTAAAGTCCTTAAAAAGAAATGATGTACAAGGACTATAAATATAGAAAGATCAAGCTTGTTAGGTTGATCTTATAATGTAATAGATAAAGCTAACTTTGATCGTCGAAACACTTTGCACTGTAAGTTGTGATGCTATATGTGAGTCAAGGTTAACTCGAGAGCTATCGAGGCAGAATAGAAGTATGCAAGATAGTAGATCTCGGAGTTCATAGACTGCCAGGGGAAACGAAGAAGGATCGTAGTGTATCAAGTAGAGCTTCCTCGGGATCGTAGTAGTGTCTTTGAGGAAGTTATGTTCGAATCGTGAGGGCGACCGCCTCGAGCCCGATGGGTCATCTGCCGGCCAAGACAGAGAAGCGTAGACTACACTCGAGTCGTAGAGTCTACTGATGCCAAAGCCAAGTCAAGAATCGTAGATCACACTCTGAGTTCGTAGAGTCTATTGATTACATGCAGAGATCGCAGTCAAGCAAGATCAGATGAAGACAACAAGCACAAGGCATATATCATAGTGTCAAGATCTGATCTCGGGATCGTAGTGTCTGCACAAGCCGAAGCTGAATCGTAGAGTGCAGAACTATGATCTAAGAAGAAGTGCTCACAATGCCAAGGATGAATCGTAGAGCATATACGGTTCTCAACAAATGAGCACTCCCAGAATATCCAAAGGAACGAAGTCTCTAGTTCAAGCTACAAGCTACATCCAAGGAAACCAGAGAGCACTCAACGAATGGCATGCAGGCTAACAGAAGATCTCAGCACCAACCCAATCAGCATCAAGATTGAGGTGTAAGGCCATTCATGATGAAGTCTTCCACAAGGAGATCCAAATAAGACTTCAGAAGCTGACTAAGGAAAGTCAGTTTATGCAGTAGCTATCAAGTGAACAAAATACAACGATCTTGAAAGCAACCAAGATCGTAGTGTTTGCCAAACAAAGAAGGAACTGATGGAAGGTGAACCGAGATACTGGTCAGCTTCTGAAGAGCAAGGCTAAAGTGATTAAGTGCAGGGTCAGTTCATTGATGATAAGTGAGCGGTAGATCACAAGGAGAAAGTAAGCTGGACGAACCACAAATTTGAAGTGTCTTGATATTCAGAAGGGGACCAGAGCAAGGAATTAGGCCATCAGTCTCTGAGAACAGTCGAAGCAAATAGAAGTATTGAAGCAATCATATAATCTGAGGAAGAGGTGTTCTACATTGAAGATCCAATCAACACTCTTCAAGATCGTGAGTGTTAACTCAACCACGGTCGATGAGCAACACTCAACAAGACACTACAATCAAGTCCTTGAAGACGTGCATCAGAATCGTAGAGTTCGAATAACTGAAGACTGAAGCATTGGCAAAGGTTCAATCTGAAGGGTAATATTCGGACAAGTGCTTATTAAGAGCATCGATGCAATAGGACAACCTCTGATCGAGAAATCAGAAAGAGGTAATAAAGTCTTCAACCTGCCCAAGACATTAAAGTGGTACATCTGACACGGTAGGTGAAACAGTAGACTGCAGCATCAGAAAAAGTATGACAAGTCACATCAAGCAGTCTACATCAAGTAACTTGAGATCTATGAAGATATTTGAATAGCCTTCAACGGCTACTTTCCAACGGAAGGATTGGGAAGGAGTATAAATAAGGAAGAGCTTCAAAGATCAATGGTTGTTGGAGTTTCCGAGTTTGGAGAGAAGGTGGACTGATCTAAACTATGTGAAACAGTGAGTCAGAAGGCTCACTCTATGATCCACCAAGAACACTCAAAAGTCAGATAAAGAAAGAAGTAGAAGTGTGAGTTCTACTATGTAGAAGTGAGAGTTCTACTACATGAAGAGTGTTCAGAACTGCCGAGAGAAAGAAGAGCATTATGTCATCTTGATGTCCATCATGGGAAGACTCTAAGTATAATAGAGAAGATCTTACAGTCATCTTAGCAAGTCCATCATGAGAAGGCATCAAGTAGCAAAAAGGAAGATCACAAATGCCATCTTGGTGTCAAGCATGAAAAAGGTTCTAAATACCTAACAGAAGAGCTTACAGTCATCTTGGAAGCCTATCATGTGCAGCCATCAAGTACTAAGGAGAAGGATCTTCAAGGCAGTTCACAAAGGGGTCATCCAAAGTGGTTGAGTAACCAAAGAAGCTGAGCATCATGCAACACTCATCTGTACTTCAAGGATGATCAAGCCAAGCTGCTTACTATAGAAGATGTTCAGAGCATGAAGACATCTTAGCATTTCGACCGACTCCAACAACAACAAACAAACAACTCAACAAAGCCGGGGCTGAGGGGTCCTTGTCCAAAGGACTAAATAAAGCAAGGCGGAAGGGTCCTTGTCGGAGGGACTAAATGAAGTTCCAAGCTTCTTTGGGCTTGAAGTTCCTAGGGAACTAGAGGAGTTCCAAGGTGGTGGCCTTGAAGAGTTCTTAGTGAATCAAGTTCCAAGGTGGCTTGGCCTTGAAGGAATCTTAGTGATTCAGGGTGCTGCCCTTCCTTAATGGAAATCCTGCTAGTTGAAAGCAGAAGAGTGGATTAGGAGCTTGAGTCTCTGAACCACTTAAAACCTCTTGTGTCTTTTACATTATGTCATTTACATTATGTCTATAAGCGCTATAAGCTTCTTTATGTATGTTTTAATTGTTTACAACTAAACTTACTCTATGAACAATGTATGTATAATTATGAATATATCAATGAAGGGGATCTTTTACTTATTCCGCTGTGCTTGAAAAGATTCTCATGTTTGTCATATGTTGATTATGAACAATATAATATAAACCAGAAAAGTATTTGAAATAAAAAGGATCTATTCAACCCCCCCCCCCCCCTTCTAGATCTATTGTGCCCTCTGGGAACTAACACAAAGGTTAATTAACATATAACATATTATCCTTATACTTTTTTGACTGACCAATTAAATACCAAATAAACTTAGGTAGGTCATACTAGCGAAGGAATTCCCTGTCTCTCCCCTCCTAGTTCTAGTCTCACATCTTAGCCAGGGATCATATCTCTAAGCTTTGATACCAACTGTGACACCCCCAAAATAAGGTATACATCACCCATCTTGAGTCGCCAGATACATGGTACAGAATTCAAATACAACTTAATAATACTGTTTATGCGTATAATAATCGACAAAACATAAACTGTGAGTTTGAATACAAATATTGTCTACTAGAGAGTATACAAACTCAATAGGAGTCCTCATTACAATTATTATCACACTATTTCACAGAATAGTGAGGACTACTAATGCACCATCTTCACCATCACTCCGCTTCCCAGGCTACGTTTGAATTTATATTCTCATTTCAAGAGAAACGGTGAAAGAAAGGGTGAGCTCAACTAGCCCGATGAAAATATTATGACTAAGATAATGCGAGAATAAATTATCATTAGCCTTAAAACAGTGTTAAACCGATACAATATAACAAACATCAAGTTTAAGCTGCGGTGGAACAAGCGATCCATTAAAAAGTCAAGTAGAGAATAAAATCTACTATCTTTTATGATTTAAAAGATTTTTCATCACTTTTATCATTTGGGACTCGAACAATAAATAATCCACATCATCGAATCACCCCCGCACTTTACTGGCCAGGATATTCTTTAGTATCGCGACCATAATTATTCATGCACTACGGGCCAAGAATATTTGTGTATTCATTAATGGTCATGATCATGCCAACAACTATCCATCAATGCACTACGGGCCAATGAGGACTTTTACCACATCATTTGTAACATTACGGTCATGATTACACCGAATAATCCCTAGTCATAATCATACCAAGTCCATCTATGCACTACAGCCACGAGATGACTTTAAAAAAATATAAACATGAGGATGATAACAATGATATAAGAATTGATAAAACAAGTTCAAGAATTAATTTATCCGGGAACTAATAATGTCCAAATTGTCAACATGATCTTTGCTTTGTAGAGTAAAAATTCAAGAATGCTCGGAAGAATATTTCCATGAAAAGATCTTTGGATGAAGCGCAAATATCGAGGATATTCCACTAATTTCATGGAGTATAGAAGTCAAAACTTTAACCAACCGAGTATAATAAAGAATGGAATAACAAAAGAAATCACCATGCATGCGGTACTTGCATGACAGAGTTATTCAACGAGAATACTAAATAACGAAACCCGAGTCGAGGCAAAATTAAATGCAAGCGGGATGTTCCAACAGAATAATAAAGAATGGAATAACAACGAAATCACCATGCATGCGGTACTTGGCATAGGCAGGTTATTCCAATGAATACTAATAAGGATTTAAATCGGTCCACAGTAAAAGCATATATCTGAGGATATTCAATGTAATAATAAAGACGGAATCGAGTCCAACAGAAAAAGCATTGCAGAACAGTATATTCAAATGAATAATAAAGACGGAATCGGTCGGACATAAAAATGCACAGAGAGAGGATATTGCAACGAAATAATAAAAGGCGGAATAATAGAAGAATGTCACCAAGTATAGGGTAGCAGCGTATCTGAGTTATTCCAACAGATTAATAAAGAATGGAATAACATAAGTTCTCTTCATGAATACAAAAGAATAACACCCTTACGAGTACAACAAATAATATTCCTACCTTAAGAAGAAAGTCTTTGGATATATAAGTAGTGAAGTAGCAGAATACTTTCTTCTTTCTCTCTATAGTTTATCTCTCTAGAGTTTCGATTGAATTCGTAAGAAATAATGAAGGAATGAGCTTCTATTTATAGAAAAATGGATACGCATAAGAACTAACTCATTGAGCATTCCAAATTGATTTACTTTAATCTGACGGTCCATATTTAAAGCAAAATCTTTTAAATAAAATATAATATATTCTATTTATAATCTAATAAAACGAATAACTTTATAAATGATTTTACTATCTGAAACACTATATCAGGCACTATGCAAAACACTATGCATAATAAAATATAATATATTCTAATTATTGTCTAATAAAATAGATAACTTTATAAAATTATTACATTTTATATAAAAAGATTTTACTATGCAAAATACTATCTGAGACACTTATACACTACTTGCGTAATAGAATATAATATATTCTATTTATAGAATAACTTTATAAAAGTATTACATTTTATATAAAAAAGATTTTACGTATTATTACATTAATAATACCAACAAAAGCGAGTGACTTATCACGTAAGCATCAATAATTAATACCGTGTGCTACTTATGCGACCACTACGTATTCTTTGTTTTTTACACACCGGTGTTTCAACAGATTAACAGTAAAACTTCCGCCGTTATTTTCATAAAATATTTTTTTGTCGTTTTCTCGATCCGACAATAATTCCGTTAGGGGTCCACCAATGAATGTGCCATTATCATTTAATGTTCCTGTTAAAATGAATATTCCCCGACCAATCGAATATTATATAACAACTTGCGTACTTTTTGCAAAATTTATAAATATTATCCACAACTATAACATTATATCAATTTCACCCATAATATTCAAAAATAATATTTATAGAAAATTCATCTTTATTCAAAAAGTTGGGGTTTTACAAAAATAATAATTATTATAATAATAATAATAATAATAATAATAATAATAATTATAATAATAATGATAATAATAGTAATTATAATAATAATAATAATAATAATTATAATTATAATAACAATAATAATACTAATAATAATAAAAAAAAAATTATTATTATTATAATACTACTACTACTAATAATTATTATTATAATAATAGTACTAATAATAATAAAATAAAAATAATTATTATTATAATACTAATAATAATAATAATAATAATAATAATAATAATAATAATAATTATAATAATTATAATAATAATAAATATAATAATAGTAATTGTAATAGTAATAGTAATAGTAATAGTAATAGTAATAGTAATAATAATAATAATAATAATAATAATAATAATAATAATATTATTAATAATAATATTATTATTATTATAATTATAATATTATTATAATTATAATATTAATAATATAATTATAATAATTATAATAGTAATAATTATAATAATATTTATGATAATAGTAATAATAATAGTAACAATAATAATAATAATAATAATAATAATAATAATAATAATAGTAGTAATTATAATAATAGTAATAATTATAATAATAGTAATATTTATAATAATTATAATTATTGTAATAATTATAATAATTATAATAATAGTAATAAGTATAATAATAATTATTATTATAATAATAGTAATAGTAATAGTAATAATAATTAATATTATAATAATAATAATAATAATTATAATAATAATAATTATTATAATAATAATAATATTTATTATTATAACTATAATAGTAATATTAATAGTAATAATTATTATAATAATAGAAATAATAATAACAACAACAATAATAATAACAATAATAATTATTATTGTGGTGGTGTGGTGAATTATGAAAATTGTTATTGATGACTTGTAAGTTTTGTAAATAGGTTTAGATTTTTCTGGATATCTATTTTTAAAAGAAAATTAATTATTGTGGTGGTGTGGAGAATTATAATAATTGTTATGTGTGATTGTAAGTTATTTTAGGTTGCCAAAAGTCTTTAGATAATGTAGTATTTTTTAAATTTTAATCTAATTTTTTGTTACGTCGTGCCTACAGGCACGCACAATTACTAGTAATATAATATAATATAATATAATAATATAATACTCCCTCCTATCCAGATTAAATGACGTTTTAGAGTTAAGCACACTTATTAAGAAATAACAAAAAATGTCTTTTGTATCCCTAATTAATTATTTCTCTCTCCACAATGAATAAAAAAAGTAATGGTCAAAGATGAAGGCAATTAATGGGTTATTGGAACTTTGGTTTTATATGTGGTAAAATGGTTCATGGAATTGCATTTACTAAGCATATTAAATAGAGGGGTAAATTAGGAAAAAATAGTGCAATATTGCATAGAAATTTCAAAACGACACTTATATAGAATAAAATTGAACTTCCTAAAACATTATTTATTTAGGATAGGAGGGAGTATAATTATACTACTTCCCTAAATATTTAGAACCTATAATATAATTTATACTACTTACCCCTCTCTTTCTCTCCCCAAATCTATCACAAAATCTAAATTCCACTACATTCTTACTACCTCCATCTTCTCTGCATTCTGGTTACTACTCTTGTCAAACCTATTTCAAACAGAAATTTAAGTTAAAAAAATAAGAATAAAAAAGAAAATATACTGATAATCAATACAACCTGCAAAATATTTTAAAATATCGTTCAAACTTAAATTGCATATTAGTACAATATCATTCAAACAACAATTTTTAATTTCAATAATACATTTAATACTGAAATTTCTTCATGCTTGCAAATACATTGATCCAATTTCAAGAAGTTGAATCTCTTATCTTTGACTCCCATCTTCAGCTTACATGGTTGTAAGTTACGTTACAAAAATTCACTCAACTTTTCCAAGCCACACTTTATATCTTACATATATAGTAAACTACATTACAAAATTTAAACTTGGCACAACCCTATAGAGACATACAAAGAGATATCAATACATATTCAAAAGAGTGCCCTAAGTGTAAAATTATCTCTCAAAAAGTATAAAATAAACTAGAATAATAAGTACAGTATAACAAATACACTAAATATATACACGAAAGAACTAATCAAAAACCCATATCACAATAAGCCTAAGACATGTTTAATCAATAACCACCAACGCATCACATTCAAACAAGACGAATAATACCACTTCCCATAAACCAATCCATAAATATGTAACATATTTTATATATTATATATTTATATAATATATAATATATAGATATACATACATATGTATATTACAATTATACCACTTTCCTAAATATTTAGAACCTATAAAATTAGCCCCTCTCTTTCCCACCCCAAATCTATCACAAAATCCAAATCTCACTACATTCTTACAACCTCCCTCTTCTCTGCAAGAAGACTGCTACTCTTGTCGAACCCATGTTCTCAAACAGAAATTTAAGTTAAAAAAATAAGAATAAAAAAATAAATATGCCGATAAATAGTACCTAATGTTCCAAGAAAAGTAAAGACTTCTAAATTGATCAAGCTTGCAAAAAATCAATACAACATGCAAAATATTTTTAAATTCTTGTTCAAACTTAAATCGAATACAATATTCAAGCAACAATTTTAAATTTTAATAATACCTTTGCTACTGAAATTTCTTCATGCTTGCAAATATCAATATTGATCCAATTTCAAGAAGCGGAATCTCATATATTTTACCCCCATCTTCAGCTTACATGGTTGTGAGTTACATAAATTCACTCAACCTTTCCAAGCCACAATCTATGCCATACATTTATAGTAAGTTCTACATTAATTTTTTTTTACTTGGCACAACCATATAGAGACATACAAAAAAATATCAATACATATTCAAAAGGGTGCCCCAAGTGTAAAATTATCTCTCAACAAAAGTATAAAATAAACTAGAATATGATCAAATGCAATATAACAAATACACTAAATAGATACACGAAAGAACTCATCCAAAATCTGTAACAATCCAGAATTGTAATTGTAATTTTAAATATTTATTAAATTAAATAAATATTCTAGTTGATGTGTTTATTGTTAAATAAATAATTGTTTAATTTGATTATTTATTAGTTAAATAAATAATTTATGAGTTGAGGGAATTAACTTAATTAAGGTAATATGTTAATTAAGTTGATAATTGATAATTTGGTATTAAAATAAAAGAGTGATGAATTAATTATTATGTGGTAATATTCTAATTTAATTTAATAATTAAATTAGAGAGTTGATAAGGATTAAATGAATTGCTATAACGTTGTTTTAATTTAATTTAGTAACTAAAGTGATGTATTAATTTATTAAATAAAATTATAATAAAAATTATAATTTTGTGGTAATTGGGTAATGTGACAAATTTATTTAATAAGTTGTTGTTAGTTTTAATTTAATTAAATTTGAATATGGGAATTTAATTAAATAAAGTGGGACAATAAACTATATATTATAAATGAGTTATGAAAATAAATTAAAAGAGTTTTAATTTGATTTTATCAAATAAAGCCTTAGAGCTTTTGAACTTCTTATTTTAATCTTGTTTTTTCCAAACAAGGCTTAATGAATGATTAAGTCATTATTTATAATTGATTTTGCCAAACAAGGCCTTATGGCTTTTGAATTTTAAAACTGATAAAAATTTATTTCTCAGTTGTGTAACTGATGGTTAATTAGGCGTATTATGTTTTGTCAATTTTTTTTCTTTTACGTATTATTCTTGGTCTATCTATTTGCAAAGAAAGAACAGAAGAGAGAAAGAACAGAGAAAAAAAAATAGAGAGAAAAGAGAGAAAATAGAGAAGGAAGAAAAGAAGGGTTTTGTGAGTTTGAGATAATCAAAGGCGTTGCTATCATATGTGTTGCTCAAATAAGATATTTCAGGTAGTAAATTTAACCCTTTTGCTCTTAGTTCTTATGTTTTTGAGTTTTCATAAAATATCTTTATAAATTAGTTTTGTGTATATAATTGTTGAAAGCATGGGTTATATGTGTTAATTGGTGTTGATAACATATTTTATATCATTCATTCATAATTTAGAGTAGTCAATTTCATGAAAATATGTGTAGTATTGAAGAATTAAATTACAGTGATATATATGGCTTATTTTAGAATTAAAATTGATGTTCAATTCATGTGTTAAACTGCAAATTGGTTGTGGATTGTGAAAATACATGAGGAAACAAAAATATTACGAGTTAAATTAGTTGTTTTGGTTGAAAAACGAATTCACAGTGATGAATTTCGCTATGTATGTCAAAAGAAGAAGAAATAATAAAAATAGTGAAATTAAAGGTTGTAATTTTGATGTTTATGTTGTTTATATAGTTAAAAATATGTTGAAAACCTTAAGTTATGTTTCTGTGAAGTTTATGTAATTAATGTGTGTGAAAATTGGTTGATAGAAAGTTGCTTGTAAGCCAAATTGGCTTTCTGCTATGTCTGAATCATAAATCTGTAGATTTTAGTGTCATCACTTGCCGGTGCTGGTATTTGGTGCCAAAAGCTTAAAATGGTGCGGTCACGCCAACCCCTGACAGAAACTTGTAGACACTCGAAATTTTGCATTCATGTTACTAACCTTGTAGGAGGGCAAAATCGTCTTCCAGAGATAATCCTGGAAGTCAAATCAACTCAATCCCGGAGACAACCCCGAGATATTCAAATTTCAATCTCAGAGACAACCCCGAGATACTCAGTTTCAATCCCGGAGACAACCCCGAGAGATTCAGTTCCAACCTCGGAGATAACCCCGAGGGATGCATTTCCAGTTCCGGAGATAACCTCGGAGAAGTCAGTTCCAACCTCGTAGGCAACACTCAGTTCCAACCCCGGAGATAACCTCGGGAGGCCAAGACACCTCAAATATGACCCTGAGGACATTCAGTGCTCACAACAGCCCAATCTCAGATATAACCCTGAGCAACAACTGCTACATTAGCACAAAGCCAGAGATAACCCCGGTGAGGGGTAAAATCATCATTTTGCCACCTTGATACTACATTCACGTCGTCTAAACAACATTTCAACCCATATTTCATACTAAAGTGTCCCACAAGAACCATAGCTCAAATCTCGAGTGACTACTACACAAGACAGCACACCAGATAGAATTTAAAAACTTGAAGATCTAGTCATGGACACATCTTCGCGACTTCGTACAACCTCTTATCCCATGTCATTGTGTAGCTCTCGATAACAACATTCCAGAAAGGAATAGCACGCCTCAATCAGATGTCCGGATTGAAAGTTATGAAGGTTCAAACGGACAACGTATTGCACGAGTGCATGTACTTCGAGACGGCAAGACCCATATGGCCCGAGGCAACCCGGGCAGCCATAGGTAGACCCACGGCTGCTGCGGGTAGTCCCGCGACCATCTGCTATATAAATAATGGCCTTGGGTTGGCCATTTGAAAAAAAAAGTGCGAGAGAACTCTGTCTATTTAAGTTCATAAACACATCTAGAGTGCTCTAAACTGAGTGATTCTTCTTTCTAAACACTTGTAAACTCGTGTTTTGCTACATACTAAAATTTAACCGGTGGAAATCGAGTTTTCAGGTATCAAAAGCTATCTGAAGTGTTTTTGGTAGCCCACTGTAAGATATTTTAGATTTTTAAGCTTTTTCTCACTTCTATACATACATATCTACTAACGTTGAGAGTCGCATTGTGTGGGTATGCCCGGATCATCGATCCGTGACTTTTTATTACTTATATATATATTTCTTGTTATCAAACTCTGTTTGATTGAGTCTGGATATCCATCCGGAGCGTTTATCGCTTTTATATACATACATATATATATATATATATATATATATATGGGGTTCCATCCACGATGTAGGTTGTTGTAGAAACAACCCTTTTTTTTTTACAATGGATTTTTTTTTCGCTCCAACCAAATTTCACGGGCCAAAAAAGGGTTCTTTCTACAAAAACCTAATTCTTTGTGGATAAACTATATATATATATATATATATATATATATATATATATATAAGCGGTAAATGACCATAAAATGATTTTCAGACCTGACTAAAATGTAAATATATATATAAGCGATAAACACATAGGTTATCACACCCAGTGCTCAATCGAACAAAGTCTCGATAATAGTATATATATATATATATATATATATATATATATATATATATATATATATATATATATATATATATAAATCAGTGTGATAATAACGTTGTGTTTATCGCTTATATATATATTTATATTTTAGTCAGTGCTAATCATTTTAATGTATTATTTACCGCTTATATATATATATATATATATATATATATATATCTTTGCCCGTTCAGGCGCATCCTGCTTAACTAGCAATATTTTCTTAAAGAGCATTACTATTTAAGACCTCCGTGTTTTTTCCTTTCTCTCTCCTCATTTGGTTTCTGTTTCACGACTAAGAGCAAAATAGGCTTTGAGTTCCTTCGAACTGAGACCTGGAGGAGCTCTTCTCCAACTCGAAGTGACGAAGCCCTTACTGGATCGGAGTCGCATAATGTTTCTTTGATATACTTGACCTTCAGAAAGGAAAAGCCCTATAATCGAAGCCCTACAAAGCTAGCTCGTCATGCCCTAGAATCAGAAGGAAGCAGTTTGATCCCCCTCAATCCCTCACTTCGATTTTACTGGTTCCACACTTCGATTCGGTAAGGGCTTCATTCGGATGACTTCTTTTCCTTTTCCGATTTGAAAATTATATATTTCATCTTTGTTTGAAGTTGGAAAAGGGGTTTTGTTACATCTCTGCTTCTAAACTTCTAAAAGGGCGGGTTTCTTATATTTTTTTGTTCTTTTTTGTTTCTGTTTTTCTCTTCTCTTTGTTAAAATTGTTTGCGAGACTGAGGTGTTAATCAATTTTTTGCTAAGCTATTATTTTCCTGTGATTGATGATGAGTGGAAATTGGTAAGTATCTCTTAATTTTTTTAGCAGGACAACACTTTCGATGGTAGGATATTGGGAAATCATGTTTTTCATCTCTTTAGTTGCTGTTATTGAAAGGAGTATTTGGTATTAGTTATTACTTGAGAATTTAGATGAATGCCTTGGCTAATTGCACGTTATAATTACTATCTTAATTGTAAAGCAATGGGATTTAATGAGGTAAAACTGTAAAATGTGATTCTGATATTGCTGAAAGGACAAAAACATCATTAGTTGACCATTGGTCAAGCCGAGAGATTGGCGGCTTTGTTAATCCAACTTTTGTCCTATTTTTGTTAGTGTCTTGTATGGTAATTGTATTATAAGGTTCCTCGTTAGGATAACGTAAGTTTGTTTTGCTTGAGTGTATTTCATCATAAATCAAATTGTTTAGAGTTGGACATCTTGTCTCCCATCTTTAAAGTGTGAACTATTTGCTTGCTCTTACCATTTCGTTATAGAATTCAAAGCAAGAGGAGGGGGCAATCAGGGCTAAGAATACAGAGCTCGATCAAGAATTTTCAATTGACTTTGGAGGTAATATACACTACCTTCCCCCAACTCTTGAACTCTGCTTGTGAAAATTACATTCAAAATGTAGACATGATTGAACTTTGGAGGTAATGTTTTACGCTAATGATTGAAATTTTTAACTGCCGTTAAATAATATTTTGCTTCTAGTACTTGAGATCTTTTTTCACCTACTAAAGATCTTAAGTTTATCCATTTGATGTGCAACAAAGTTCACTGCCGTCGACTTAATATTAAACTGTGCCTGCTATGGCTCATACACTACCTAGCCTAATCTGTAATCATTTGCAAGTTTGCATTTGCACTAGCATCTTGTGCATCTCAAAGAATCTTCAGCTGATGACTTCATTTTTCATCTTGTGCATTTCTTTTTTCATCTGCTTATTATATGTAGAGTTTGTACTCGATTTGACATTCTTCTTCTTCCTGAGCAGGCTCTGCACGAAGCTTTGATGAGGCAAGAGGAACTACTTGCTTACATAGACAGTCAGGAAGAAGCAAAATTTTGGGTGAGTTGATTACTTCTGTGTTAAATGCACATGGGAACACTATATTTTTGTGTTACTCGTATGCATGATAACACTTCTCAATTACCGCTTTCTGTCTTTACCCTCTTAAAACGCACTCACACACGCAGAGTCTGGTTTCTAGGTAAGATAATTGGCTGACATATTTCTTTCCGTGTGTCGAGCAGAAGAAGAAGTCTTACTGGTGAATGTATAGATACACCATGTGCGAGGATTTACTTGTCCGTTTTAAGAATTTCTTCGTTTCTATACTTGTGGTTTCACATTACCCAATCTTCTTCATTGATTTTGCAAAGGATTTGTTTCAAACAATGTAATATTACATTGAGATGTAATACTTATCGTTTGAAAACTTGTGTGCTGAGTTTGTTTGCTATTATTGCTCTTTCGAGTTGTGAATGTATGTTGAAAAACTTCAAACCATTTCTTAATGTTTGCAATGAATTGTATTACTTGCTTACTAGAGAGCTTTATAGCTATTAGATTTATGGCCAACTCTATGGGGATCATTTTGCTAACCCTTGCTTCATATGATTTTGGTTTATCACAAATCAGATTATCCCCCTTCAGTAAAGCAAATCATGTCAATCAATGTACTGCACCAGACATCTGTAAATATGTAGTTGTTGTTCAGGCAAATCGTGCCAGGTAAATTATTTTTCAGGCACTAAAGAAGACATTGTATTAAGGCACTAAAGAAGACATTGTTGTTGTTTGGTTGTCGTTGCTTTTGATTACCCGGTGAAACTGGACTCTATGCCAGCAACAGCAGAAGCAAAATTCTTGACTAATGTGAAGGAACTTCTAAAGTACCCTTTATTGATTATTCCTCAGTACCAGAAATAAGTTCTAAAACACATGAAAAGGATCCAAGAACCCTGAAGAATCCAAATATTACTCAAAGATAACAAACATATAATTTTTCTTATGAAAGAGGTACAGTATAACCATGGAACTTGTTAACTTTACGAAATAACACCATAAATTGCAGCAAAATTAAAGGGAAAAAAACTTCAAAACCAACAGAGATCATCCTATAATGTTTTATAGTGCCTAATACACTGGTCACAACATTTCATCATTCACTTGAGCAAGATACAAAAAAGGTAACTATGAACCAAGGGCAAAGCAGGAAAATATAAATCAGCTCATCCTTTCTTCGACATTGCTGCAAGGTTTGTATACATTTTTGCCATGTAATTGGATCCTCTAATATCACCAGAATGGAGAAGATTGCCTGCAGAATGATCAAGAAAGAACTATTAGTGATAGATATAAATGGGTAAGAAGCTCGAACTTGTAAAACTACGTAACTGGAAAAATAAAATGAAATTTATGTAACTAGCAAAAAACTCATTTATCTCAAGTAAGAAGATTATTGACGCAACAATATAGTCTACTCATGTTTACATAGTAAATGCACCTCAGCACAAAAACAAATGTGTAACAATGCCAGTCCAACACACATCTAACCGGTGTGTTGACATTACAAATTGATACAACTGTACCATTATTTGTAAGCGTTACTTCAGTTTCATTGGAATGCCACTTGACGGTGAAAAAAATGGTTAAGGTCATATCTTCGTGACTCTTTGCAACCAGCCCTAATTCTATGACTACGAGCCATTCCAAGTATACTACATAACTTCATCTTATACTTGTTGAAAAATAATGATTGCGTAAATCATAAGACAACACAATTTTGTAAGATGAATATAATATGCTACTTGCATTAAACTAAATTTATCAAAAATGGCAAAATAATCACATAGAACCAACAATATATGACAGTCTAAACATTAATTCACACACTCTGACACTCTAACATCATCAATCAAATAATACAAATGTTATCTAACACACTATGACACTCTGGCAAGAGAATTGTTTTTAAATAATACTGATATAACAAATGTTATCTAAAATAGAAGTTTTTGTTATATTATACAAAAATAGAACACATTTGTATAAGTTGTCCAAATGATCCTCTTGAAACCAGGATCCATAATAACACTATGGTCAATTTTTCCTCAAAAGCCCTTCCCCTCTCAAATCTTTTTCAAAAGAATGTCCTAAATCAATCTCCTATAGAATTTCCCCAACTTTTTTCTTTATCTAATTCATCTTTTCAAGTCACCTTTATCCATTGACATAATAACAAGAATAAAGAAACAAACATAAGTTTTGAAACTATGTATTGATAACAAAGCTTAAAGAAAGAACCAAATAGATAAAAAAGGAGAGTAAAAATGGATATTCATTGACATAGTTAATAAGACTTAGAACAAGACTAATAACTAGTAACTTGTGTCAACAACTTTAAGCCCATAACATTAATACTCAGAAGAACAGTGGCACATTAATACTCAAAAGTAACAGATATGATAGAAAGCATGATTGTGACATATAGTGTAAAAATTTAGCTTTGAGACAAAGTGTAACTAACGAATGGCATGACAACAATGAAAGGGAAATTTTGAAACTCACAGTGGCACAATGATATCGATGGTCACCAGTCATTCTGGTTCTTTAACCCTTTAACGCATACAACTTTTCTACACTTTGCCCCTCAGGGAAACGTACTCTTCAAGCCAGTAGCCTGGCTTTCTCCTTTGCGCTCATACAACTTAGGTCATCCCACCGTGGATTGAACCTCTTGCGTTCGCAGTTTGGCTACCCATACCTGGGATCAAACTTCTCATACTTGCAGTTTATCCTCAACCAGGGATTAAAACTTTCGCCTCCCCGCACTCTGACTTGCACACGGGATCACGCTTTTCTTCTCGCCCTGAGGGGTGAACTACGTCGACCTGATCTCCTCTTCAATAGGAGTACGTAGGCAACCATTTCACATGGCCCGATCGCAATAAAACAAAAACAACAAAAACATTTCTACCCTTACAAACACAAAAACAACCAAAAACATTCCTACACCATATCAGCCATATACAACGTTGAACCTCTTACACCAAGTTCGAACTACGCAGACATGATCTCCTCTTCAATAGAAGTACGTAGGCAGCCATTCATGGTGCGGTCTCACCCCCTACCAAAACACAAACCCTTATCAATTGGTACTGGGATCATCCTTCAATCCAATACATTTCATTTGGCTTCAGACCAAAGGGATGGAATTACCTGAACTCCTCCCAAATAGGAGATTCGGCGACCATCTAAGCTGCGGTTATACCTTGAAGAGCAACACCAATCCATAAGAGGTGGAATTAACTAGGCTTCTCCTAAATAGAAGTACTAGCGACCATCTGTGGTGCGGTCAATCTCAAAGAGGAAAGCCACACTCCTCTACACATTTCCATTCAGAAACAAGTCCCAAGACACCAAAGATGGTAGGGATACATAGATCGATGATCCATTCTGAACTATCCAGAGACAACTCAATGTCCATCCACCCAGGAGGAATTCAGAATACATCAAGACCACAAGCCCTGAAGCAGCATGCAAAATATCAAGCAAATAGCAAGGCATATCTAAAAGGGAAGTGATCCAAAAATATATTTCCCTATCATATATAATGTTGTTTGATATATATACAATGTAAACTGTACATGACAAAATGGCTAAGCTAGTCTGTGCAGGTAAATACAAGCTCATCTACAAGTCAGGATATATGCAAGCTAACAAGCCCAACATGGCGTCCCTCTCAGAAGATGGAGGCGAAGCTGTGGTCTCCTGTATGAGAATATCCACACGACCCAAAAGATCTGTAGACATCTGCATGGTGACCATATGATCATCAATATATGTGCTCATCTCTGCAATCATGCCAGTGGTAAGGGACCTCACTGTAGTACTATCTGCGACGACTACATCCCAAGCAGATAATGCACTATCCCGCTCAACTATTACTGCATCTCTGGCTGATATAGCCTTATCCCGCTCAACAACAACGACATCTCTGCGATCTAATGCCTCGTCTCTCTCCAATAGAGCGGCGTCCCTCACATCAAGAGCAGTCGACATCATAGATCGAATCTGGTCTCTCTCAAAGGTCATCAGATGAAGACTCTGCTCTCTAAGTATTGTCTTGTAGAGTCTTTGAATCACAAAAGTACTAATCTTAGGAGAATCCGGGAAGAAATCTCGGCAACCCGTGACAGCTCCTCCCTCGATGTAGGTATCAATGTCCTCCATAGGCTCTACATCGCCTAACTCGCTTCTCGATCTTGCAAATCTTCATTGCGGTCAATAAAATCTCGATCTCCATCCATGCGAGAATACTCTGCGAGAATAACCGGATATCGACAAAAAAGCAGCTATCTCACGCTGATCCCAACAAGCATACACATGGGATCGGTCCTCTACTGAGAGATATTGAGAAACTGAACGCTGACCTATCGCCCCCTCGAAAGGATGAAAATCATGGAACTGGTCGAACTACGACATCACGGCCAGTGGGTGATAAGTAGTCACACCCCTCAAGCCAGCCAGAGGGAGGAAATCCATGCCCGGAGCGTGAGTAATGAAGTTGTATGGTGAGCAAACCCCGAGCACGGTAATATGCTGAATGGATCTCTGATATCTGCCAAAAATGCAGACCAAGACTGAGCATCTGTACACTCCGACGGCTGAAAGGAGTATGACATGGCTACATCATGGGAGAAGTAATACCCATGTCGTCTAAGGGTACCAACTGGTCTCAAGTGTGACATAAACCACACGCATAAACATGACCGAACTCCCATGAACACTCACAGGGGATCGTGCAACAATAGGATGCCGACCGCAGGTCTCTTTCTGATCGATCATAGGTACAATGGTGCGACCCTCTCTAAGAGCTCTCACAGCTATAATAGCACCAATGTCTATCTCGTTCATATATCGTGGCATATAGACATACGACAGTACGCACAACAGTAGTACATCAACCCTGGCCAAACGCCAGTGGTCCTCCGATGCGGTGAAATCCCCAGCATATCATGAATAGTTATCCTCTGAGCCAAATCTGTCGTACAGAAAATGCTAGGGAGATCACATGGCTAGATGTCAGCTCGTCCTACACTACTCTGCGCCTCAATCCTGTGAGAGTCATGAATCATTTACTCATGTCTCCCAAAGCTAGATGCACGCAAGGTCTGTCTAAAGGCAGCATCGTCAAACGTGCATACTCTTCCAGAGTAGGAGTCAACTCAT
The DNA here is from genome assembly GCA_020205615.1 of Panax quinquefolius. Lineage (NCBI taxonomy): Eukaryota > Viridiplantae > Streptophyta > Magnoliopsida > Apiales > Araliaceae > Panax > Panax quinquefolius. The sequence goes on from CM035151.1 coordinate 61,771,871, forward strand.
GGGTGCCAAAATGGAATACCTTCCTATCAGGTAGCCAATGCTCTAGCATCCCGTCTATAAATCCTGCAGGAACCTGAAAAGGCAATAAAGTCATGGTATGCTGCAGCAACTGATCTACGGTCACCCTATCTGGGGGTGACATGCTATCGTACCACAATCGCATACCTAATGCCACCACTGACGGTGGGGTATGATCTATACGGCTAACTATCGAAGAAGACATCGCATGCGGTAGTGTCATAAGACCATTCGAAATCAATGCCGAATATCTCTGAGCATACATACATATGCATAACATGATACATGCATAACGAGATAATGGATGGCAATATGATATAGGGAATGAAAATGGTGCATACATTCCTAAATATATCATCATCTAATACATCATCTTCATGCGATTACAAATACATAGGAAATGGGGCACGGTAGCCCTCTACTACTAACAGAGGCCTATCAAAAGATATAGCGAGAATGGGGAACAACCACCCAATATCTAACAGAGGCCTATCAAAAGATATAACGAGAATATACAATGAAGAAAACCCCGGGGTCTCGATGCTATGTCCTCAATCCACATCCACCGATGTAACTCCTCCCGAGTCACCGGATCTCTATCAGCAGGACGTCGGGCTATAAAGAGGAGGAGGATCTGTGGGAAAATCGAATGGGTGATCCGAGGGGCCAACGCCTTTGCCGGATGGAACAAATGACTCACTCTCTGGATCTCTTGCCAAATCTTGGGATAAATATATGTGCCTGGTCCAACTGCCGGGTCAAACTATCAATCTGGGTCATATGAGTCGGAGCTCGGACACAAGCTACCCAATCCGTCATCATCAAAGATCCTGGAACCATATCCCCCATGAACTGCGTGGCGCGGGATTGGGCTCCAATAGTCTTGGGGACCACCACCGTTGGACGTCTCCACGAGTACATGGACCCTCGATAATGCAAAACCGCTCGACCCTCAACAATGGGATATCGTGGACGGTGGTCGTGATATCGCCAACCAATGGCGCTGGCGGGGAGGCAAGATCGGTACACGGATCTCCCCTGTGGTGCTCCTAATAGCACGCTCTCCTAAATATAGCTCCCAGCCTCCATCAGTGAAGAAAGGAACTCTCCTGGTTGAGATCAAATACTCGACTCCGGTCGGATGTCCATCCTCAAATTCGATGGTCAAATGCTCCCCTGAATAGGGAATCCATGTAATGGTACCCGCCGTCAGCAACTCCAGCTGCATGCGGCAGTGAGTGAATCCCTCAGCTACAGGGACCTCCGACAAAATAGAATGATGCCATCGTCGTCCTCGTGGATAGGTATCTAAACCTAACACACTCACAGGACGCAAACATGGGAGCCTCTCATAGGCCCAAAACTGCCAACAAAATGGCAAAACATCTGCTATCAGTAAACACTCTTAACCTATGAATGGGAAAAGATAAGAGAAATACGCACCAGCAGAAATGGGTAAAATCCTAGCTAAGCCTTGGTCAAACCCTGTGAGTGCATGTGCATGCCTCGGAGGAAATATGTAAAGGTGTAAGAGCCCCAATCGTACTCTCCAATACGGTCCACATCGCGTGTGGCGCTGACCAAAGCGAAAGATACCGTGGAAGAGTTGTCTGCTATGAAGCAGCCTGGAATGATCATCAGGAACAATCACCGCAGAACACGATCATTGATCCTGACATCATCAGGCATGGGCTCACTCAATAGCCCGCTCATAGCATCTACACTCAAAGGACTGAGCAGACGATCCGACCTTTGAGCGCCTCGCCGAACTCCTAATAAGGATCCGGCGGCGGTAGGGGTAATATTAAATGCGTGCGAGGCACCCGGCCTCCAAACTCCATACCTGTGATAAACCGTCAGTCCATAGGCATCATCATCACCTTGCAATCCTGTAGATGGAGTGACTGAGTATGATGAAACCATCACTCAGACAATGCCCTAAGATAACCCCAGGGACAGCGACGGGGAAGGATGGAGAAGAATGCCCCGAATCCCCACTCATGCACTACCGCTCTATAGTCAGGATGAAGTGCCTGGTACATGGAGTGAATGCTAAACCAGTTCCCTCAAGGCTGTGTAAATCCTGGAACCTGCATGAAATGCAGATCAACATCAGAACCCTTTAATCCACATCAATAGGAAAGAAGGAAGATCAAAAGTTGGGGTCTTACAACCTCCCATTCTTATGAAATTTTGCCCTCAAAATTGGTGTACGTACCTAGTATGTCAAAGAGGTAAGGATACCTTGATTTCATTTCAGATTCTAACTTCCAGGTCATTTCCTCAATATCGTGGTTTCTCCACAAAACTTTGACTTGAGGTATAACCTTTGAGCGTAGAATATGTTCATTCTTATCCAAGATTTTAACAGGTATCACCTCATACGTTAAATCTTCTGCTATCATTTCTGGTTGACCTGACTCATAATCGCGTTCTAATAACTGAGCCCTATTCATAAATTTTGTTCATACGTTAAATCTTCTGCTATCTTCTATTATCACCTCAGTTGGTTAAAGTTTTGACTTCTATACTCCATGAAATTAGTGGAATATCCTTGATATTTGCGCTTCATCCAGTATCTTTTCATGAAAATATTCTTCTGAGCATTCTTGAATTTTACTCTACAAAGCAGTATCATGTTGACAATTTGGACGTTATTAGATCCTGGATAAAATAATTCTTGAACTTGTTTTATTGAATTCTTATACCATTGTCATCATCCTCATGTTTATATTTTTGTTGAAAGTCATCTCATGGCCTATAGTGCATAGATGGACTTGGTATGATTATGACCGAGGATTATTCGATTGTAATCATAACCGTAATGTTACAAATGATGTAGAAAAAGTCCTCATTGGCGATGGTGCATTGATGGATAGTTTTTGGTATGATTATGGCTATGGATTCTCTTTGGTCGTGGTCAAAAGATGAATTGTTTTATGGCATGATCGGGACCGTTGATGAAAACATGATTATCTTTAGTAGTAGTGCATGGATAATTAAATGGTCGTGATACTAAATAATATACTTGGCACGTAGTGCGGGGATGATTTGATGATGTGGATAATTTATTAAAATTTGAGTCTCAAATGATAAAAGTCGTGAAAAATCTTTTAAATCATAGAAGATAGTAGATTTTATTCTCTACTTGACTCTTTTAATGGATTGCTTGTTCAACTGCAGCTTAAACTTGATGTTTGTTATATTGTATCGGTTTAACAACTGTTTTAAGGCTAATGATAATTTATTACGCATTATCTTAGTCATAATATTTCCCTCTTTGGGCTAGTTGAGCTCACCCTTTTACTTTCATTGTTCTCTTGAGAAATGAGAACGTGGCGAGGGGACTAGTCGGGGAACGGAGTGATGGTCCTAGATGGTGCATTAGTAGTCCTCACTATTCCAGTGAAATAGTGTGATAATAATTGTAATGAGGACTCCTTTTGAGTTTGTATACTCTCTAGTAGACAATATTTGTATTCAAACTCACGATTTATGTTTTGTCGTATTGTACCACATGATTGTATTATTAAAGTTGTATTTGAATTATGTACCATGTATCTGGCGACTCAAGATGGGTTATTTATACCTAATTTTGGGGGCGTCACAGTTGGTATCAAAGCTTAGGGATATGATCACTGGCTAAGATGTGAGACTAGAACTAGGAGGGGAGAGACGGGGAATTCCTTCGCTACTATGACCTACCTAAGTTTATTTGGTATTTAATTGGTCAGTCAGAATGTAGGGATAATATGTTTCATGTCAATTAACCCTTGTTTTGTGGTAGTATTTGAAAATGGCATCCGAGAATGTTGAGAACATCAATGGAGCACAGGAGACTGTTGAGTCTCCACAGATCAATAATCAGGACAATGTGCAACAGGATGGCGATAATCCTCTTGTAAACACCAACACTGATCAATTGACGAACGACGGTACGTTTAGGAGCTTTTTAGAATTCATGCAACATCAGGCGAAGGCCAATCCTGTTCATAATACAGGAGGAAACAATGGCAACCCACGGTTGGTCACCGCTAAGCAATTCAAGGAGCTGGGACCACCGGAGTTTTTGGGAAAGCCAGAAGCACTAAAGGCAGAGACGTGGTTAAAGCAGATCACCAAGATATTTGATGTCTTGGGATGCTTCGAGGAGCAAAAGGTTCCCTTTGCCACCTTTATGTTGTGTGAAGAGGCAGATCACTGGTGGGAATCAGAAAAGCGTACCCGACTGACGCCTTTCAAAGATGTCTTGGGAGAAGTTCCAAGAGTCGTTCAACGACAAGTACTTTCCGAAAGTATTCGTCACATGAAGGAGGTGGAGTTTATCAAGTTGGAACAAAATAATATGGCCGGTACCGTCGCAATACGAGGCTAAATTTGCGAGTTATCCGGTTTTGCATCCCATTTGGTCGATAATGAGGAGCGAATGACACGAATGTTTTAAGAGGTTTGAAGCGGGAGATATGCCAATATCTTATTTCTTATAAACCGTGTTTGTATTCGATTTTGTAAATAGGGCTCCGATTAGTGGAGCGCGATAACGAGTCAACGAACCAAAAGAGCGGTAAACAAAATGATAATCTGGGGTGATAACAAATCATCAAAGCGGTGACAATATAGCATGGAGGAATCAACATGCGAAATGGTAACCACTTCGGTGTAATCATGGTCAAAACAATAAGAATGGACATTTCAAGAAGAGAGATTAAACAATGATGGAAAGACGTCGAAGACCAAAGACCCGTTGTTAAGGAAGGAGAACGACCACCTATCATATGCTTCAAATGTGGAGGGAGGTACACATCGGACAAAGCTAGCGATGCCAGTCAAAGCATGTTATAATTGTGGAAGAGAAGGTCACTTAGCCCAATTTTGTCGTTCACCGAAAACAAGTTCAGCTAAGATGGAGGCACCAAAGGTCATCCCGAGAAAAGTCAAAGCCAGTGGTTTAAGAGAACGTTTTTTTTTGTGACAAGGAACACGAATAAAATTATCACGGGTATGTTAGTCATAAACTCTTATGAAGTCTATATCTGTGTGTTGAATCTGGTTCTACTTACTCTTTATTTCACATAGTTGTGTTCAATGTTTGAAGTTAACTCAGGAGAAGTTAGACTTTGATATATCTGTTTAAACTCAGTTGGGAGAAACCTTCGTTACCTCCACTATTTATAAATCTTGTTCAAATCAACACTTTCACGTTACGTGTCAATCTTGTCTCTTTGAAAATACTTGTCTTTGATGTGATTTTAGGAATCTATTGGTTAACTACTCATCATGCTTTTACGTGGTTGTTAGCTTTCATACTCTAACCAACTTTGTTATGCGAATTCAAAGTAACCAAACCACTAAAGTCAATCATTGTCATATCAAGCCATAAATAAAGAGCCTCGATCCTTTCGTTGTTGACTTTCTTGTGTGGAATGCACCGAAGCCAGACTATCTGTAGGCGACGTCGTGAATGACGATGTCAAGTTGATAGGTATCAATGTGACGTACTATCCAAGTCTTGGATGAGAGTCACAGTTTTGAATGATATTTCTATTGTTAATAAATTTTCTGACGTATTCTTGAAGACTTCTTAGCCTACCCTAGAGCATGAAATCGAATTTTGTATTGACCCCAGTACAAAACCCATTTCTAAATCCCTCAAATATTTCTTCAACTAAAACAAACGTATAGCGTGCCAAAGACGTTGACTCGAGCTGTTAAAGATCACGATCGTACCATTCAATATCATTGTGGAAGTACGAACGTGGTAGCTGACACGTTGAGTAGAAGATCGTATGCGTTTACAAGTGCGAATATATGAACCCCCGTGAAGATAACGAATATACGAGTAGAATCGACTTTAATCGATAAAGTTAAAGCCGCTCAAGCTACACACCTGGAGCTGATGAATGTGAAGAATTAAGAAGGTTCAAGAGGGCGTTATTCTAGAAGCAAGAATCGATGAAGAGAAGAAATCTCAACCCTCGATTTAATTGGCCCATTTGAAATTCTCGATAAAGTAGGAACTGTGGCTTATAGACTCGTTTTACCGCCAAGTATGTCGCGTGTTCATAACGTTTTTAACGTATCGACGTTACGTAAATATGGGGATGACCCGAAGCACATTATTAATTTAGAACCGAACGAGATAGCGGATGATTTAACGTATGAGGAGATACATGTTCAAATCTTGGATAAGAAGGATTATATTCGACACTCAAAGGTTATACCTCGAAGGGTTAGAATTTGAAGTGAGGTCAAGGTATCCTCACCGTTTCGGCATACCAGTGCGTCGTCACGTAAATTTCGAGGCTAAATTTCATAAGGAGGGAGATTGTGAGACCCAGTTTTTATGAATAAAGATTTAATTTTCTCGAAATAATTTTTTAAATATTATGGTGTGGATTTGATATAATGTTATAGTTGTGGTAATATTTATAAATTTTGCAAAGTACGCAAGTTATTATATAATATTCGATTGGTTGGGGAATATTCTTTTTGTCGGGGAATATCCGTACGACGGTACAATCATTGGTGGACCCCATAACGGAATTATTGTCGGATTGAGAAAACGACAAAAATACTTTATGAAAATAACGGCGGAAGTTTTACCGTTAACTGTTGAAACACCCGGTTAAAAGTAAAAGTATGATGTCTGGCGTGGTTGCATAGTAGCACACGGTATTGATTATTGATGCTTACGTGAGAAGTCACTCAGGTTATACTCAATTATTGCTCTCAAATTCTTGCGCATCATATCTCTCTCATATTATTGATTCAATTATTGTCACGGTATCATCCGCATAATATTTATTATTACTAAATCAATAATTGAGATGACAAAGTTATTCATATTATTAAATTGCAATATTTACAATGTCTAGAAGTTACATCGAGGAGAGGTTTGGTCACCTAATTGCGCCATGATAGGGAGAAATCCTTATTGAAAGCCCCTCTTTCACAGGAACGACACGGTTGATAAATATTGTGAGTTATAATATTAATGATGAATGTTATTAAAATTGAAGTTGTGTTGGATTTGAATTTGGAGATGCGACGTGATATTTGAGTCCTAACGATGAAATTAGTAAAAATAGTCTATAAACACAAAATTTTCCGGAATTCACTATTTGGTTAAAATGTCAACAGTTGACTTTTTTGGGAAAAGTCAAACTTCGAAATTTCAAAATTTATATTTTTGATAAAAATGGTTTCATTGTGTTGGAATTATTTGTGTTAGTGAAAATCGACAATTATTTCGATAATAATTGATGTCTGGAGGTTATATTGACCAATCGGGTATTTAACCGGATAAATGAGCAATTGATTGCTATTATTTCACATGATTATAACTTTGTTCACATGTGTATACTATTGTTTCACATTCTTGTTACTATTAGGGGAGTTGGTGCAAGATTGATAATACTTGCATGACTAAGTTAAAAATGGAGGTATAGATGGAGGTACTATACTGTAATTCGTATTTTCACATGACTAGAACTATTGATTCACATAATTTACTATTGAATCACATTATTTACTATTAGGGGAGGTGGTGCAAGTTTGATAATACTTCCATGACTAAATTAAAAATAAAAGAGAAGTTGGAGGTATTGTATTGTAATTTTCCGAGCCCCAAAATGTGCAATTATCGATACTATATTTTTCTATAAATAGAAGCTCATTCTTCCTTAATTTCTCACCAATTCACTAAAGCTATAGAGAAATTATTATAGAGAGAAATTATAGAGAGGAAGAAGAGAAATCTGCTACCTCACTATTCTAGTATCCAGTTTTTCTAAAGGTAGGGAGTATTATTTCTTTCTTATCTATGAAGAGAACTTCTGTTATTCCATTCTTTATTATTACATTGGAATAACTTTTGATATCGCTGAGCTACCCTATACTTGGTGAAATTCTTACATTGTTCCATTCTTTATCATTACATTTGGAACATCATATACATTGTGTGTTCTTAGGACTGGTTTCCGCTTTTATTATTACATTGGAATATCACATGCGCGCATTTTACGTACGCGGACCGATTCCATCTTTATTATTACTGTTGGAATATCACATGCATGCGTTCTACACGGACTGATTTTGTCTTTATTATTCTGCTTGGAATATCACATGCATGCGTTTTCTGTGGGACTGATTCCGTCTTTATTATTCGGTTGGAATATCACATGCATGCGTTTTACTGCCGACTGATTCTGTTATTTATTATTCTCATTGGAATAACTTTGCTGTCTGATCTATCGCATGTACTGGTGATTTCTTTTGTCATTCCATTCCTTATTATACTCGGTTGGTTAAAGTTTTGACTTATACTCCATGAAATTAGTGGAATATCCTTGATATTTTTGCTTCATCCAATATCTTTTCATGAAAATATTCTTCTGAGCATTCTTGAATTTTACTCTACAAAGCAGTATCATGTTGACAATTTGGACGTTATTAGATCCTGGATAAAATAATTCTTGAACTTGTTTTATTGAATTCTTATACCATTGTCATCATCCTCATGTTTATATTTTGTTGAAAGTCATCTGTGGCCTGTAGTGCATAGATGGACTTGGTATGATTATGACCATGGATTATTCGGTGTAATCATAACCGTAATGTTACAAATGATGTGGAAAAAGTCCTCATTGGCCCGTAGTGCATTGATGGACAGTTTTTGGTATGATTATGGCTATGGATTCTCTTTGGTTGTAGTGCAAAGATGAATTGTTTTATGGCATGATCAGGACCGTTGATGAAAACATGATTATCTTTAGCCGTAGTGCATGGATAATTCGTGGTCGTGATACTAAATAATATACTTGGCCTGTAGTGCAGGGATGATTTGATGATGTGGATAATTTATTAAGCTGAGTCTCAGCGATAAAAGTCATGAAAAATCTTTTAAATCATAGAAGATAGTAGATTTTATTCTCTACTTGACTCTTTTAATGGATTGCTTGTTCCGCTGCAGTTAAACTTGATGTTTGTTATATTGTATCAGTTTAACACTATTTAAGGCTAATGATAATTTATTCTGCATTATCTTAGTCATCATATTTCCTACTGGGCTAGTTGAGCTCACCCTTTTACTTTCATTGTTCTCTTCAGGAAATGAGAACGTAGCAGGGACTAGTCGGGGAACGGAGTGATGGTCCTAGATGGTGCATTAGTAGTCCTCACTATTCTGTGAAATAGTGTGATAATAATTGTAATGAGGACTCCTTTTGAGTTTGTATACTCTCTAGTAGACAATATTTGTATTCAAACTCACGATTTTATGTTTTTTATCGTATTGTACCACGACAGGTTGTATTATTAAGTTGTATTTGAATTATGTACCATGTATCTGGCGACTCAAGATGGGTGATTTATACCTAATTTTGGGGGCGTCACAGTTGGTATCAAAGCTTAGGGATATGATCCCTTGCTAAGTTGTGAGACTAGAACTAGGAGGGGAGAGACGGGGAATTCCTTCGCTACTATGACCTACCTAAGTTTATTTGGCATTTAATGTGTCAGTCAGAATGTAGGGATAATATGTTTCATGTCAACTAACCCTTGTTTTGTGGTAGTATTTGAAAATGGCATCCGAGAATGTTGAGAACATCAATGGAGCACAGGAGACCGTTGAGTCTCTACAGATCAATAATCAGGACAATGTGCAACGGGATGGCGATAATCCTCTTGTAAACACCAACACCGATCAATTGAACGAACGCAGCGATGCGTTTAGGAGCTTTTAGAATTCATGCAACATCGGTGAAGGCCAATCCTGCTCATAATACAGGGAGAAACAATGGCAACCCACGGTTGGTCACCGCTAAGCAATTCAAGGAGCCGGGACCACCGGAGTTTTTGGGAAAGCCGAAAGCACTAAAAGGCGAGACGTGGTTAAAGCGAGATCACCAAGATATTTGATGTCTTGGGATGCTTCGAGAGCAAAAGGTTCCTTTGCCACCTTTATGTTGCGTGAAGAGGCGAGATCACCGGTGGGAATCAGAAACGCATACTTGACTGGCCTTTTCAAGATGTCTTGGGAGAAGTTCCAAGAGTCGCTCAACGACAAGTACTTTCCCGAAAGTATTAAATCACATGAAGGAGGTGGAGTTTATCAAGTTGGAACAAAACAATATGGCCGTGTCGCAATACGAGGCTAAATTTGCGGAGTTATCCGGTTTGCATCCCATTTGGTCGATAATGAGGAGCGAATGACGCGAATGTTTTAAGAGGTTTGAAGCGGGAGATACGCCAATATCTTATTTCTCATAAAGCGTGTTTGTATTCGATTTTGTAAATAGGGCTCGATTAGTGGAGCGCGATAACGAGTCAACGCAACCAAAAGAGAGAGGCGGTAGACAAAATGATAATACCGGTGATAACAGTCATCAAAGCGGTGACAATAAGCATGGAGGGAATCAACATGCCAGAAATGGTAACCACTTCGGTGGTAATCATGGTCAAAACAATAAGAATGGACATTTAAAGAAGAGGAGATTAAACAATGATGGAAAGACGTCAGCACCAGCACCCTTTGTTAAGGAAGGAGAACGACCACCTATCATATGCTTCAAATGTGGAGGGGAGGTACACATCAGTACAAACTGCGCGATGCCGTCCAAAGCATGTTATAATTGTGGAAGAGAAGGTCACTTAGCCCAATTTTGTCGTTCACCGAAAACAAGTTCAGCTAAGATGGAGGCACCAAAGGCCGTCCCAGAAAAGTCAAAGTCGGTAGTTTAAGAGAGAACGTTTTTTTTTGTGACAAGGAGCCTGAATAAAATTATCACGGGTATGTTAGTCATAAACTCTTATGAAGTCTATACCGTGTTAGATACCGGTTCTACTTACTCTTTTATTTCACATAGTTGTGTTCAATGTTTGAAGTTAACTCCGGAGAAGTTAGACTTTGATATATCTGTTTAAACTCAGTTGGGAGAAACCTTCGTTACCTCCACTATTTATAAATCTTGTTCAAATCAACACTTTCACGTTACGTGTCAATCTTGTCTCTTTGAAAATACTTGTCTTTGATGTGATTTTAGGAATCAATTGGTTAACTACTCATCATGCTTTTCGTAAGGTTGTTAGCTTTCATACTCCTAACCAACCTGTTATGCGAATTCAAAGTAACCAAACCACTAAAGTCAATCATTGTCATATCAAGCCATAAATAAAGAGCCTCGATCCTTTCGTTGTTGACTTTCTTGTGTGGAATGCACCGAAGCCAGACTATCTGTAGGCGACGTCGTGAATGACGATGTCAAGTTGATAGGTATCAATGTGACGTACTATCCAAGTCTTGGATGAGAGTCACAGTTTTGAATGATATTTCTATTGTTAATAAATTTTCTGACGTATTCTTGAAGACTTCTCAGCCTACCCTAGAGCATGAAATCGAATTTTGTATTGACCCCAGTACAAAACCCATTTCTAAATCCCTCAAATATTTCTTCAACTAAAACAAACGTATAGCGTGCCAAAGACGTTGACTCGAGCTGTTGAAGATCACGATCGTACCATTCAATATCATTGTGGAAGTACGAACGTGGTAGCTGACACGTTGAGTAGAAGATCGTATGAGTTTACAAGTGCGAATATATGAACCCCCGTGAAGATAACGAATATACGAGTAGAATCGACTTTAATCGATAAAGTTAAAGCCGCTCAAGCTACACACCTGGAGCTGATGAATGTGATGAATTAAGAAGGTTCAAGAGGGCGTTATTCTAGAAGCAAGAATCGACGAAGAGAAGAAATCTCAACCCTCGATTTAATTGGCCCATTTGAAATCCTCGATAAAGTAGGAACTGTGGCTTATAGACTCATTTTACCGCCAAGTATGTCGCGTGTTCATAACGTTTTTAACTTATCGACGTTACGTAAATATGGGGATGACCCGAAGCACATTATTAATTTAGAACCGAACGAGATAGCGGATGATTTAACGTATGAGGAGATACATGTTAAAATCTTGGATAAGAAGGATTATATTCGACACTCAAAGGTTATACCTCAAGGGTTAGAATTTGAAGTGAGGTCAAGGAATAATCACCTGTTCGGCATACCAGGTACGTACGTAAATTTCGAGGGTAAAATTTCATAAGGAGGGGAGATTGTGAGACCCCAGATTTTATGAATAAAGATTTAATTTTCTCGAAATAATTTTTTAAATATTATGGTGTGGATTTGATATAATGTTATAGTTGTGGTAATATTTATAAATTTTGCAAAGTACGCAAGTTATTATATAATATTCGATTGGTTGGGGAATATTCTTTTTTTCGGGGAATATCATGCGATTACGATACAATCATTGGTGGACCCTAGCGAAATTATTGTCGGATTGAGAAAATGACAAAAATACTTTATGAAAATAACGGCGAGAAGTTTTACCGTTAATCTGTTGAAACACCCGGTGTAAAAAATACGATGTCTGGCGTGGTTAATAGTACACTTACGGTATTGATTATTGATGCTTACGTTAGAAGTCACTCGGTTATACTCAATTATTGCTACGATAATTCTTTGCATCATATCTCTCATATTATTGATTCAATTATTGTCACAATATCATCTGCATAATATTTATTATTACTAAATCAATAATTGAGATGACAAAGTTATTCATATTATTAAATTGCAATATTTACAATGATAGAAGTTACATCGAGGAGAGGTTTGGTCACCTAATTGCGCGCATGATATAGGGAGAAATCCTTATTGGAAAGCCCCTCTTCCTCACAACGCACACGGTTGATAAATATTGTGAGTTATAATATTAATGATGAATGTTATTAAAATTGAAGTTGTGTTCGGATTTGAATTTGGAGACGCGGACGTGATATTTGAGTCCGGAACGATGAAATTAGTAAAAATAGTCTATAAACACAAAATTTTCCGGAATTCACTATTTGGTTAAAATGTCAACAGTTGACTTTTTTGGGAAAAGTCAAACTTCGAAATTTCAAAATTTATATTTTTGATAAAAATGGTTTCATTGTGTTGGAATTATTTGTGTTAGTGAAAATCGATAATTATTTCGATAATAATTGATGTCTGGAGGTTATATTGACCAATCAGGTATTTAACCGGATAAATGAGCAATTGATTGCTATTATTTCACATGATTATAACTTTGTTCACATGTGTATACTATTGTTTCACATTCTTGTTACTATTAGGGGAGTTGGTGCAAGATTGATAATACTTGCATGACTAAGTTAAAAATAGAGGTATAGATGGAGGTACTATACTGTAATTCGTATTTTCACATGACTAGAACAATTGATTCACATAATTTACTATTGAATCACATTATTTACTATTAGGGGAGGTGGTGCAAATTTGATAATACTTCCATGACTAAATTAAAAATAAAAGAAAAGTTGGAGGTATTGTACTGTAATTTTCCGAGCCCCAAAACGTGCAATTATCGATACTATATTTTTCTATAAATAGAAGCTCATTCTTCCTTAATTTCTCACCAATTCACTAAAGCTATAGAGCAATTATTATAGAGAGAAATTATAGAGAGGAAGAAGAGAAGTCTGCTACCTCACTATTCCAAAGATATCCAGCTTTTTCTAAAGGTAGGGGTATATTATTTCTTTCTTATCTATGAAGAGAACTTCTGTTATTCCATTCTTTATTATTACATTGGAATAACTTTTGTATCAGCGCTACTACCCTATACTTGGTGAAATTCTTACATTGTTCCATTCTTTATCATTCATTTGGAACATCATATACTGTTGTGTTCTCTGGCGACTGGTTCCGCTCTTTATTATTCTCGTTAGAATATCTTGTGCATGCATTTCTGCCGGACTGATTCCATCTTTATTATTCTGTTGAATATCACATGCATGCGTTTCTACGCCGGACTGATTTTGTCTTTATTATTACATTGGAATATCCTGTCTGCATGCGCGTTTTACGTCCGGACTGATTCCGTCTTTATTATTCTGTTGGAATATCCTATCTCATGCGTTTTACGTGGGACTGATTCCGTTATTTATTATTCTCATTGGAATAACTTTTGCTGTGCGGATACTATCGCATGCCTGGTGATTTCTTTTGTTATTCCATTCCTTATTATACTCAGTTGGTTAAAGTTTTGACTTCTATACTCCATGAAATTAGTGGAATATCCTTGATATTTGCGCTTCATCCAGTATCTTTTCATGAAAATATTCTTCTGAGCATTCTTGAATTTTACTCTACAAAGCAGTATCATGTTGACAATTTGGACGTTATTAGATCCTGGATAAAATAATTCTTGAACTTGTTTTATTGAATTCTTATACCATTGTCATCATCCTCATGTTTATATTTTGTTGAAAGTCATCTGTGGCCTATAGTGCATAGATGGACTTGGTATGATTATGACCAGGGATTATTCGGTGTAATCATAACCGTAATGTTACAAATGATGTAGAAAAAGTCCTCATTGGCCCGTAGTGCATTGATGGACAGTTTTTGGTATGATTATGGCTATGGATTCTCTTTGGCCGTAGTGCAAAGATGAATTGTTTTATGGTATGATCAGGACCGTTGATGAAAACATGATTATCTTTAGCCGTAGTGCATGGATAATTCGTGGTCGTGATACTAAAGAATATACTTGGCCTGTAGTGCAAGGATGATTTGATGATGTGGATTATTTATTAAGTTGAGTCTCAGCGATAAAAGTCATGAAAAATCTTTTAAATCATAGAAGATAGTAGATTTTATTCTCTACTTGACTCTTTTAATGGATTGCTTGTTCATTGCAGCTTAAACTTGATGTTTGTTATATTGTATCAGTTTAACACTGTTTAAGGCTAATGATAATTTATTCTGCATTATCTTAGTCATAATATTTCCTACTGGGCTAGTTGAGCTCACCCTTTTACTTTCATTATTCTCTTCAGGAAATGAGAATGTAGCAGGGACTAGTCGAGGAACGGAGTGATGGTCCTAGATGGTGCATTAGTAGTCCTCACTATTCTGTGAAATAGTGTGATAATAATTGTAATGAGGACTCCTTTTGAGTTTGTATACTCTCTAGTAGACAATATTTGTATTCAAACTCACAGTTTATGTTTTGTCGTATTGTACACGACAGTTGTATTATTAAATTGTATTTGAATTCTGTACCATGTATCTGGCGACTCAAGATGGGTGATGTATACCTAATTTTGGGGGCGTCACATCAACACTGAGCAAACAAAGGATATTATGGGGTATCAAAGAAACCCCAGTCTAAAGGATATGAAGAAAAAGGAGTTTCCTGAGGAATTCGAGTTCCTTGCTGAAATAGTGGGAAAATGCATATTATGCAAGGACACTACACACGACACGGTGCTTGATCAACAGTTAAAAATCATGTCTGCTATAGTTCTAAAGAAACGAATCAACTTTGGAGTTATCCTGTTTGATCAAATCTCCAAATGGGTAGAAAAGGTTGAACTGCAGAAGTCTACAGAAAAACCACTTACAAAAGTGTTTCATGGAAGACTACTGAGCATTGTGATCAAAAAGAAGCTGGGAGGCAAAATCAAGGATGATGAGGGAGAACCTCTGAATGTTCACAAAGTGATGTCTCCACAACTGTTTGTGAATTGGAAGAAGAACCCAAAGGAGAACAGAAGGTTGACAACAACAGGGAGCTGCAGAAAGAACTCTGCGAAGAAGATGAAGGTAAAAGAGGTGGAAATTTAATTTTATTTATAAAAAGTTGGGGTCTTACAATTGGAGTATTTTTTTATTATTGTTGACCTTGGTAATTCATATTGGACTTCTTTGTGAACAAAAGTTAGTTATTACATGTTGTAGGATATGTTAACGCCAAGTTTCGCCGATGCATCCAATCACCTAATCCATGCACCAATCACCAGCACGATAACGGATCACACACTTGAAGCTTGGACTTGCTTGTCTTGCTTGGGGATAACTCCGGTGTGAGAATGAGTACAGGCCGTTCACAAGGTTTAACAATGGAGGCTTTAGTGTTTAGTGCTCAAATATGTATTACCTGTTAATTGAAAACCAAGCCTCGTATTTATATCCATTCTCACTACCTTAGAATCCATTTCCGATTCGAATTAGGACTCCTAAGTATGGTAGTTACCATTACTTGGGTCCAACACAATCTCCTTAAAAGGTGCAAGTTGGATACGATCCAGTCACTACCTTTGGAGTTACCTTATAGGATTAGGACTAGAATCCTTAATCATGTAAACCCCTTATAACTCCGGACTCTGTACATGGGTTATCCCACTGCACATGCCCAATCCAACCGAACTCATATATACTGGCCTGGGCTTCGGCCCAAGGGACTCGGAGGCCCGACCCCTAATATCACAGCTTAAGGCAGGACTCCGGCCCGAAGGGCTCGGATGTCTGAACCCGAACACCTTCATCCTCCAGCATGGCTTCGGCCCAATGGGCCCAATCTCCTCGACCCCAGCCCACATGAGGGTCGATAATACGCTCCCGAACATTACCCCCAGTCTCTTGTTATAATATGTTTATAATTAGAGACTTAAGAAGACACGAATTTGAAGAGTCATGACAGGAAATGATGAGTTTTCTTGGGAACCCAAACGGTTTCTCATTATTTTTTGAAATAGTACACGCTTTCCTAGGATTGGGTCCCACCTGCCATAAATAGCCGCCTTTGGGATTCGTGCAGGCTTACTATAAAATTCCCAAACCCACCATCACTGTCACTTTTTCCCAGCTTTCTTCATTTCAAATATTCTTCCAAAATTTTCCGGCGAAGCGATTTCCAGCAAGCAAGCGATCTTTCCAAACTACTTCTCATTCATCTTTTTTTTTGTAAATCATCACATTTCCAACTGATAAGTAGGTTTTATACCTACTTATCTGGTATCTATTACTTGAATTAGTTGCTTAAACCTATGTTTCCTAGTTACTTTTCATACATTTTATGTTATTTTGTAGGCTGTAAGACCCCGAATTTTATGAAATAAAAGTATTCAATTTTTTTTTAATTACTATTCATGAGTTACTATTCATGAGTTACTATTCACGAGTTACTATTCACGAGTTACTATTCATGAGTTACTATTCACGAGTTACTATTCACGAGTTACTATTCACGAGTACTATTCATGAAGCATGATAATTTTTTTCGTAAGAAGGCATTACTCAATAATTGTTACGAGAATTATTTGTTCAATATTTTATTTTATTGATTCAATAATTGCTACGTTGATATTTTATATTATTGTTGTTTGAATAATTGTCACAAGACGATATTTTCCATTATCGAGACAATAATTCATATTATCTGAATAATATTATTGGATAACACTATTGGCAATGCCTAGAAAGTTCTGTCTAAGGAGAGGTTTGGTCACCTAATCATTACTTGCCACCAAGAAGGAGAAATTCTTATTGAAAGCCCCTCTTTCCTGAAGAATGCCTCTGGTTGTCGATATTGTGATTATGTAATATTATTTGTGAATAATTAATTATTGATTTTTATGATGAGGAAAATATCTATTTTATATAGACATAGATGGAGAAAATTTTTAATGTGACAATTGTTGAAAATTGAAATTTTATCTTTTTCGATAAAATAATTCATTTAAATATATTATTATATTTTAATAATATAATAATGGTGATATTTTTACAACGAATGTGGGATATATGAGTATCTGAGGAGGAAGAAGTATTTTTGTTGCAATAAATGTTTAAAACATGTTAAACATGTCATTGGACCCCATTTATTGAATGAAATTTGATTATAAACAATAAAATCGCTTGGTTTGTGGATTTCGGTCAATTTACATTTGGAATTGAAAAACTTTCTTACGTAAAGTTGTAGAGAATTGAATTTCCTATAAAACTCTCGAGATTCGAATTTTCTCGACAAAAGGGCTATTTATTATGAATTATTGAAGTTCCTGGATTAATTAATTATTATTTTTGGAGTTTTAAATTAATTAATTATGAAAAACGCGTTTTATAAGTTTTGTAAGGTGAGATACTTGTGTTCTTTGAAGTTTGAACAAAAAAAAAAAGTGGGCATAGGAATTCAAATTTATTATATTAATAATTTATTAAATTTTACGCTTTGGTGTTACAAGTATTTTCCTATAAATAGGGTGCTTGGGTTAGAATTGAAAATCACACCGAAAATGAAGTTTTCTCTCTATATTATCGGCGTATTCTTGTGAGTATTTTGAGTATACTTTGAGTATTGCTATACTGATTTAAGTTCGTTCAAATTGTTATTCCAATCAATCTTTGCTCTTTTTGAGGTAAGGGATAGTAAAGGGATTTTAAGGGTTATTATGTTTTTAGTTTGAAATTTTTCTGGACCTTCAAAAATTCGGAAAATTTGAAATGATATTTTGATGAGTTTTGTAGATTGTGTCCAAAATGGCGATTTTGGATGTATAGATTAGGAGTTATGGATTTTATGAGAAAAGACTATTTTAAAAGTAACAACTTATAACTCCTTGTGATTAACTCCAAAATTGATGAAATTTTATTGGGAGTACATCTATATAATATCGATTATCTGTAAAAATTTAGAATTTTTGGATAAAAGTGTAATTTATGATAAATGTTTAAATATTCTATTGGTTTTGGCCATATGAAAAATAGTAAATGAATTTTTAAAATTTTGAGAAAAATATATATTCAATATGGAACTATATTACGCTAAATCCAAGAAAAGAAATATTTTTGGAACCGATTTGGTATTTTTCATGAAAATGTTCTAGTTATGAGTAAATGAATTAAATAAGTTATGTGAAGTAAGAAAATTGGAAATTATGATTTATTGGCTTGAGAATCATATATGAGGTATATCTGATTTTTTTATGAGGGTTTTGGTTAATGATGATGAAATCTTATGAGTTTGGCATTTTAGATGATTAAATGCATTAATTATTAAAGTGTAAATAATTGGATTAAATTATTTATAAGTTTAAGAAATGATTAAAATATTATTGTAATATTAATAGTATTAGATTATGAGATTTCTAAGTGATTTATAACATTTGGATTAAGGTGTTATAAATATGGATATGAATTTTATTATGAAACTTTATCTTTTAGTGTATAGAGGTTACTATACACGATACTCTGGTACTTATTCATGACAAATTGGTTTCTTCTTTGACCAAATTATCGTTGATTTATGAATCTTACTCTTGAAATTAAAACTATGTTTTGATTATATTGTTTTTATATAACATTCTTATAACCCAATGATAATATTTCTCTTTGACTTGAGTGTAAAGATGGGTAGATTATTGGTATGATCGTGACTATAGGTTCTCTTTGGCCAGATGGTGCAAAAGTTGAATTGTTGATTTGGTATGATCATGACCATTGAATTTACAATTGAATATTTTTAGCTTAAGTGCAAAGATGAATTGATCAACATGGTTATAATTATTGTTATATAACTTCAAATGATTATGTATTTATTGAGATATGAATATCTTTGGCCCGTAGTAGTGCAAAGATGGCTTGTTGATGAATATCTTAGCTTTGTTGAATTATTGATGAATATCTTTTGCTCGTAATGCAAAGATGACTGTTTGTTGAATATCTTTAGCACATAGTGCGAAAGATGAATTATTGATGAATATCTTTGGCTCAGTGAATGCAAAGATGACTGTTGTTGAATATCTTTAGCTTTGTAGTGTAAAGATGAATCTGTTGATGAATATCTTTGGCCCGTGGTGCAAAGATGAATTTATTAGTATGATTATGAGCGAGAACTGTGATTTGGTATAACCATGATATTTGATGTTTCGTAAAAGAATTGATGAAAATTATCTTCGTCTAGATGAGAAGAGGAATTTAGAATCACAATTATGATTATGAGTTATTCATATGATTGTGGAAAGGAAACGGTTGATTGATGTTACGAGGATAAAATATTGTTGGTGGACTTTTAACGTGGAAAGACAATAGACTTTATAGTCTATTTGACTCTTTAATGGATTGCTTGTTCACTGCAACTATGGTTGAAAAAGTTTTATCATCTACCATATGTTCTAAATCTACGATTTATTCTTGATGAAGACTATTGATAATTTATTTATCTTTAGTCATAATATTCTTTATCGAGCTAGTTGTGCTCACCCTTTTGTTTCACAATTCCTTTCAGGTAATAAAAGTATAGCTGGGTCGAGCGGGGGATAGCAAGGGAATAGAATGGTGGTCTATAGATGTTGAGGGTGAGGTGAATTTAACTTGGAAGGGTGTTTTGCCTCTATCATACAAGATGTCTAATGACATACAACCTCGTGTCATCATAAGACATGGTTGTGCTCATCCACTTGCTGAGTATATTTACAAGCACTACCTATATAATCTTGGTGTTTGTTTGGAGTATAATACTCAATTAGAGACAGTGGAGATAATGATATGTCAAGAGAAGACTCACCATTGGGAAGAATATGATAGTAATCTTCTCGCTTTTCTTTGGGGTCTATTAATTGACCAAGGATAATTACGTGGCCATATGATATCTACCATAACCTAAAAGCATGGCCTTCTATGTACGAAGGTTTCCTTGAGCACTTCCCAAAGATTCTAATTTCTAAAACAGCTTTTGACTATACCTTTATGTAAGGTGTCATTGTGACGTACTCTGATTTGTATATATTTTGTATCCAAACTCACAAAGATATGTGTTGTTGTATTTTGCACGACAATTGTTATAATAAAGTTGTAGTTGTTTTCCGTACCATATATTTGGCGACTCAGAATGGGTTGGATGGAATGGACCTATTTTGGGGTCGTTACATAGGCTATGACATAACATTGGCATGAGGAAGCAAGGAACAAAATGGAAACCTTACTTCTAATGTGGAGAATATCAGGGATAGTCTACAATCTACTCAGCTTGCTCTTTATTCTAGGCCTTCTGATATAAATCTCCTCAATCTCCAGCGGTCTCAATCTGCTAGATTGTGGGCTGCTCTTCTTTGTGAAGAGAAAATGTTTAAACAAAAATCCAGAATTCAATGGCTCAAGGAAGGGGATAAGAATTCTGGTTATTTTCATAACCAAGTCAAAAATAGATGGAATTAGAATAAAATTTTGGCTATTGAAAATTCCGTAGGTGATTTGTGTTATGGTCATTTAATTACTTCAAAATAGTGTTGTGGACCATTTCAGCCCATTTTGGGTTCCTCCTCTCCGTCAAGACCTTTTTCTTGATTGGGAACTGCGATTGTCTAACTTGGTGTCTCCCCAACAAGCTCGGCTTCTTGAAAGGATGTATCTGTTGATGAAATTCTCAACACTTTAAAACATATGAAGCATAACAAGAGCCTTGGCCTGATAGGTTTAATGTGCACTTCTTCCTTCATACTTGGGAGATTTTTGGTAATGTTTTCACCTCTGCCATTCAATCTTTCTTGAGCGGGGATGTTTGTTAAGAGGAACTAACTCAACTACCATTGCTCTTGTGCCAAAAATTCCTAACCCCTCCTCTATAAGTGATTTTAGGCCTATTTCTTGCTGCAATACTACTTATAAATGCATCTCAAAGATCATTGCTTCACGGCGAAAGGGTATTCTCCTGACTATTATTTCGCTTTGCCGATCTGCTTTTATTCCGGGAAGGAGGATTGGGGACAACATCCTCTTGGCCTAAGAATTATTCAGGAACTATCACAGACCTTATGGTCCGGCCAGATGTGCTATGAAAATTGACTTGCGAAAAGCGTTTGACTCTATCTCTTGGGACTTCTTATTGTCTGCTCTTAAGATTTTTAATTTTACTCCGAAGTTCTTATACTGGATTAAGGTGTAAGACCCCAACTTATTATTAATGAAATTTAATTTTCTCTATTTATTATTTTGAAATAGTAAGGGTTGATTTGATTAATGTGGATAGTTAGGGGTAAAATACGCAAATATTTCAAAATAAGCAAAGTGGTTATAAAATATTCATTGTTGTTTGGGAATATTCGTTTGGTCGTGGAATATTAAATGCTTGTGGGGAATATTCGTATGATGGCGCTAAACCGTGTGTGGGCCCATAACGGAAAAGCGATTGGATGAAGAAAACGACAAATTTAAGTTGTTTAAAAAATAACAGTAGTAGTTATTCACAATTATCTTGTTAAAATACTGGTTGGTTAAAACACGGTAGCACGGTATTGCACCAATTATTAATTCTTACGTAAGAAGGCACTACTCAATAATGGTTACGATAATTCTTCGTTCAAGATTTTATTGATTGAATAATTGTTGCGTTGATATTTTATATTGTTGTTGTTCCATAATTGTCATTACACGGTATTTTTCATTATCGAAGCAATAATTCATATTATCTCAATAATATTATTAGATAACATTATTGGCAATGTCTAGAAAGTTACATCTAAGGAGAGGTTTGGTCACCTAATCATGCGCCAGAAGAGAGAAATTCTTATTGAAAGCCCCTCTTTCCGGGAACCGCACAGTTATCAATCTTTGTGATTACGTAATATTATTTGTGAATAATTAATTATTGATTCATATGATGAGAAAATATTGATTTTATGTGGATATAGATGGAGAAAATTTTAATGTGACAATTGTTGAAAATTGAAATTTTATCTTTTTCGATAAAATAATTCATTTAAATATATTATTATATTTTAATAATATAATAATGGTGATATTTTTACAACGAATGTGGGATATATGAGTATACGAGGAGGAAGAGTATTTTTTTTTGCAATAAATGTTTAAAACATGTTAAACATGTCGGTGGACCACATTTATTGATTTGAAATTTGATTATAACACAGAAAATCTTCCGTTTATGGATTTCGGTCAATTTCATTTTGGAATTTGGAAAAACTTTCTTACGCAAAGTTGTAGAGAATTGAATTTCCTATAAAAACATGCAAGATTTGAATTTTCTGATAAAAGGGCTATTTATTATGAATTATTGAAGTTCCGAAGCTCCGAAATAATTGATTTTTGGAAGTTTAAAATATTTTAAATAACAAAACGTTTTTTTTATTATGGTGTGTTACACATGTGTGTTGAATGAGCTGAATTCAGTTCTTGGAAGGTTAGGCGTAGGAAATTTTATTATAAATAATAATATTATATTAAATTTTCGCTTGGTGTTCTAAGCATTTTCCTATAAATAGGGTGCTTAGGTTAGAATTGAAAATCACACCGAAATCAAGTTTTCTCTCTATATATTATCGAGTATTCTTGTGAGTATTTTGAGTATACTTTGAGTATTGTTAGGCGGTGCAAGTTCCTTTCAAAGACTATACCCGGATTCCAATTAAAGTACTAATCTTTCGAGGTAAGGGATATTATTTTTTTCAGTAATGATATTATTTCTTCAATATCATTATCTTAAAATATTGATTGGAAATTTTATCAAATTTAGAACTTTTTCATGTCGAGTTACTATTCACGAGTTACTTATTCACGAGTACTATTCACGAAGTGTGATGATGTTTTTGGGAAATTTCTATCTTTTGGTGTCGAGTTACTATTCATGTATACTGACCTATTCACGATATCTGACTATTCACGAATCACGACACTATTCATAGAAAAATGAAATTTCTTCTTTTGTCCAAAATATCTATTCGGATACTAGCTTTGATTGTATCCATGTTTTGATCATTCTTGAATTTTACACCACTATGATTATTTTTGAGGTATTTTTGGGCGTGGATAAAACAAAGTACGAATCCTTAATCCTTAATCCTTGTCATTTTGTTTCAATTGGATTCGTTTATTTAAAAATATTTTCATTATCCTCGGTCTTAAATGATGATATTATTGAATATCTTTGGCTTGTAGTGCAAAGATGAATGATTTCGATGAGTATCTTTGGCCGTAGTGCAAAGATGAACATGTGTTTAGATGAACATGATCAATCGATGAATATCTTTGGCTCAGAGTGCAAAGATGAATATTTGATTCCGGATGTATATTGATTGATGTTACAGGGGATAAAAGATAGATGATGAACTTTTAAATTCATATATAGAAGATAGTAGTTTGCATTCTCTACTTAACTCTTCTAATGAATTATTATTTCATTAATAATATTGATTTAAAACTTGTTGTCTATTGTATTCTATTAGATTTTTCCCGTTGAAGACTAACGATAATTTGTTGTATATTATCTTAGTCATAATATTCTTTACTTGGGCTAGTTGAGCTCACCCTTTCCCTTGTTGTTCCATTTTTCTTCTCGGGAGGCGAGAATGTAGTGAGTACTTAGTCGGGTATGGAATGAAGATTCTAGAGAGAGTTGTTTAGTAGTCCTCACCATTTTTGTAAAATAATGTATCAATAATTATGATGGGGATTTATTTGCGTGTGGATATTGTCTAGATGGCAATATCTGTATTTAAACTCACAGTTTTACTGTTGTAATAATAAAGTGTAGTTGTTTCTGTACCATGTATTAACAACTCAGAATGGGTGATGTATACCTATTTTGGGGGCGTCACATGAACCTCCAAGGAGAAGGAAGAGCTACAGACTACAAGCCAAATTTGCCTCCAAAAAGAGAAGTGTTCACTCCAATGCTGTCATTGAATTAAGTGATGATGAGTCTGTATCACAGGAAGAAAGTGCTAAAGATAGGACCAGTGATGAAGAAGTTGAATCAGAGGAAGATCTTGCTAAAGAAGGTTCTGGGAATGAAATGCAGCAAGAAGGATTCATTGATGGAAACGATCAAAATGTTTCAGGCTCCGAAAGAGAAGAAATGGATAAAGATTCTAATTCTAAAAAATCAGGAATCAGAGGAACCAGCAGACTATCCAGTCCTCTCTCCTGCATGAATCAGTAGAAGAATAGTGGTAGAAGTTTTTGATGAACCAGAAGAACTCCCAGCTGAAAGATGGGTAAAATATGGAAATGAACAGCTCAAGGTTGTAAGGATGACTGCACATTATATATTAAAAAACTGAAACAACATGGAGCTAGACTGCATGACCATCCTCTATAATCCTGATGATTTGCTGATGAGATGGTTCATCCAATGGATGTCGTGGCTAAAGGCACATACTGAAAAAGATGGAAGTTACTTCAGCAAGTGTTACTCTCATTTTCCAAGCATGGAGCTGGTGGCACAAAACTTCCCAAGGGTGAAGAGTTTTGCTACAATGATGATCAAAGACACTACAAAGCCTACAGACATGCTGGAAACCACTATATCCCTTATGATCGTAGAGTGGACTCTGAAGGAAGAAGGATCATGACTAAGGAAATAATCGTAGAGTCTGTTCACTCTACTACTGATGGTATCCAAGTACAAAATAAGAAGCTTACATCTGCTCAAGCACTATTGACCGACATTCCCTCATCCTCAAATAGCGATTGGTACTCAACGATCTTTCAGATTCTCAACACTTTCGAAATCTGTCCAAGGATGAAAATCGTAGAGTCCAATCTGATGCTCAACAAAAGGTTGTCCAAACAGATGACCAAATTCCTATGGAGCAGGAGCTGATGAAAAACTCTGATGAGCTAGTTAAAAAGATATCTCTCATCAGTGAAGAGTCAAAAATGATGCTGACAGCAGCAGGAGATAATTCAGCTTAGAATAGACTTTAAGCTACTATGGCTGATGTATCTCTCAAAATCAAAGAGAGAGATCACATCTATTTGAAGGCCATACATGATCAGAAGGCAGAAGCACTACGAGCGCAGAAGGTAAATGAAGAACAACTCCAAGTCCTATCTGACAAGATTGACAACATGAATCAGTCTTTCTCAGTGCAATTTGAGCTAAGCCAATAGGAACTCAAGTTTGAAGTTGCTAACTCCTCCTACCTGATGGAACAACTAATGTCCAACATGGAGTAGCTCTCCCAAGTGATTAATTACAAAAAAGGGAGAAAAAGAGGAATAGAAAGAGCAAGAGGCATTAAAGAAAGGGTAATAAGAACAGAAGGAAAGAAAAGAAGAAGTCAAAGAAGACAACACAAGAAGAAGCTGAGTCGTCATCTAAGGGGGAGCCAGAAGATGATGATCATATGATCGCAGAGTTTGAGGGGGAGCAAATTATGAAAGAAGATCATGAGTCTGAAGGGGAGAAGTGCAAAGATAGAAAGTCATCATCCCAGGGGGGAAGGAGCAAGAAGATCAAACAGATGATTAGCTGATCAACAAACATCCGGGAAGGATACATGGAGCCAAAGAGGTACATCTCTAACTAGTTAGGTATGTTCTGGATCCATGATGTAAAATATCAGTGTATTAAATTCCACATCATTATAAATGACATTCATGATTATCTGTTTTAGAAATACAGCTGCTCATTGTATATAAGATTCATTCATAACCTACATATGCACTTATTGTTTTTGTCATAATCAAATAGGGGGAGATTTTCAGGAATAAGCATGTGAATGATATTCCTATTTATATATGATTTGATTATGATATATATATATATATATGAATGAATATTTGATAAGTAGGTTTTATACCTACTTATCTGGTATCTGTTACTTGAATTAGTTGCTT
This sequence comes from Panax quinquefolius, assembly GCA_020205615.1. Classification (NCBI taxonomy): domain Eukaryota; kingdom Viridiplantae; phylum Streptophyta; class Magnoliopsida; order Apiales; family Araliaceae; genus Panax; species Panax quinquefolius. Next base: position 61,798,379 of record CM035151.1, read on the forward strand.
AATCTCATGTTTCTTAGTTACTTTTCATGCATTTTGTGTTCATTTTGTAGATTGTATGCTTAAGAGCTGAAATCGCAAAGAATTGGTATGAAATCACAAAGAAAAGCAAATCGGACATCGTTTGGGCTTTCATGTTTATTTCATGTTTTTGGCTTGGAACTTGGTTTACATTGTAGAGCTTTTTCTTAGCTTTCCGGAACAACTTGAATCATTCCAATCGGAGTTCGGATGTAAGAGTTATGACATTTGTACCAACGGACGTCGAACGTCACTGTTTTGGGTGGCCATTTGCATAGCAGTCACTTCCCAGCCCCATTTCGACCGTCATCCGTAGGTAATTTCTCAATTCTCAAAGAACTAAAGTTGTAGAGCTCGTCGATATCTTCGATTTGATAAGTGGAAGGCCTCGTAACTCTTCCCGGATCAAAAGTTATGGTCATTTTTCCAAAAGACGTCAGAGTAGAAAAGGTACCCCCGCCGGGGCGGGATTTTCCTTCACAAAACCCCCGCCAGGGCGGGCATATCAGCTAGAAAACGGTAGGGACCCCCGCCGGGGTGGGCCCTTTTCAAGTATAAACCCCCCGCCGGGGCGGGGGTATGCCCAGAAAATACGTTTTTTGTCCAAATTTGAGTTCAAGAAGGATTGTTTCAATCCGATTGACTCAAAGACTTCCAAGAGGACTTAAAGACATGTAAAGAGGCATATAAAAGGAGGAGAAACACATATATTAGAGGAGGATTAGAGAGAGAGAGAGAGAGAGAGAGAGAGAGAGCATTCCATTAGATTAGATTAGAGTAAATTAGATCAAAACCCTAGTTCTTGTTAGATTTGGAGATTGAAGCAACTTGGAGACCATTGAAGATTCAAAGTAGGAGCAAGGAGGGAGCTTCAAATCTACAGACAATAGATTATATCTTCTTCTATCTTTATCTTTTAATGATTATTCAATTGTGAATTCATAGTTTTAATTCAATAATCATGAACTAATTCTTTGTTTGAGATTACAATTGATCTTATTGTGTAGTTTATTTTAATATGCTTCGCTATCAATTATTATGTTTTATCGTGAGGATTGTCTATTTTGATTTGGACCTAATTGTTTAATTGATTGACCATCAATTACCGTGATAATCTATATGAACTCGAAAGATGAAGTATTGATTTAGATCTTATCATGATAGCATGTGTTTGTGATTTCTGCATAGATGGAATTCATGATTCGTGTTTAGGATAGAGATATACATTTACGCCATATGTAATCTTATAGAGAACTTGTGCTTTAAATTCTTTTTAATTATAATTCCCATAGAGATATAGTGGATTAGTTAATTAGGGTGTCTTGCTTAATTCTATCATCTATGGATTTAAGTGATACGGGTATTATGCATCGAGAAATGGTTTTATCTGCTTTAGTGTTTTTGATTAACAATTCATGATAGAGAACAATTGATAAGAAGTGTGTTAACTTAAACAAAATAATAAGTGAAGTTGTGATCTTAAATCTCCGTAATCTTAATTTAACTAGTGGAATTTAATAGTAGTTTAATTATATAATTTGAAATTCATTCGTTTAAATAAGATTAAATTGGTTACGGGTTAATACTTAGTGATTTTTATTAAACAATTCATCGTGGGAACGATACTCTACTTTCACTTTATTACTTGTTGACCACGTATACTTGCATGTTGTGCGTAATTAGATTTTACCCAACAAGTTTTTGGCGCCTTTGTCGGGGAATTAGTTAATATATTTTTGCCAATATTAGCTTCAATCAAATTAGTCTTAATTTAAACATTTTTTCCCTTTTTATTTAATTCTCTTCCTACTCTTCTTTCTTTTCAGGTACCATGGCGGAATTTAATTATCAATGGCCGTATACGAGAATGACTCATCCAAGGGGAGTGGGGATTAATGGTCTCAATGCATTTTCTGCATTATCAGCGCAGCTTGAGACACTTTCGAGGACGTTGGACGTTGTTGCAGCCCAACGTAATCGAAGGATAGCAGTTAATTGCAATTATTGTGCCGGTAATCATCCGAGTCATCAATGCACCGTTAGTTTTGGGCTGGGACAACACGGTGGTGAATACCTCAACTATTATACATATGCTAATTATCATCAAGTTTGGGGGAATCACCCGGATTCATCATGGAGCGATACTTATGAAGACCAATACTATGCTCCAAATCCAACATACACACCGAAATTTTCATGTCCACCTCCATTGCCACAAGAAGAAAAGCCAAATCTGAGGGATGTAATATTGAAGGACATAGCAAACCTAGAGGAGATGAGGATTAGCCAAGAGCTGTCAGCCCAAAATTTTAATAATCAGATGGAACAACTCGTCACTACCTCAACCAATGGTCCTCAATCCATGGCTTCCGAGACTGAAACAAAAAATTTAAGGCTGGGGGAATTATTGTCCAAGTTCGTAGCATCAAATGAGGAGAGGAGGATTAATCAAGAGTAGTCAATTCAAAATCTTCAGAATAAGATAGATCAAATGACCAAAGCCGTAAGCAACCTTCCTCCAAACTGTGACGCCCCCAAAATAGGTATACATCACATATTCTGAGTTGTCAATACATGGTACAGAAACAACTACAACTTTATTATTACAACAAGAAAAGCGTGAGTTTGAATACAAATATTATCTTCTAGACAATATCTATACTCAAATAAATCCTCATCACATTTATTGATACATTATTTTACAAAATGGTGAGGACTACTAAACAATCCTTTCTAAAACCTTCATTCCATACCCAGACTACGTACTTCGCTATATTCTCGCCTCCACGAGAAAAATGGAACAAAAAGGAAAAGGTGAGCTCAACTAGCTCGAGAAAGAATATTATGACTAAGATAATATACAACAAATTATCGTTAGTTTTCAACAGGGAAAAATCTAATAGAATACAATAGACAACAAATTTTAAATCAATATTCGCAATGAAATAATAATTCATTAGAAGAGTTAAGTAGAGAATGCAAACTACTATCTTCTATGTATGAATTTAAAAGTTCATCGTCTCATCTTTTATCCTGTAACATCAATCAATATACATCTGGAATCAAATATTCATCTTTGCACTACGAGCGAAAGATATTCATCGATTAGTCATGTTCATTTAAACACTGTTCATCTTTGCACTCTGGGCCAAAGATATTCTTCAAAATCATTCATCTTTGCACTCTGGCCAAAGATATTCCATAATATCATCATTTAAGGCCGAGGATGATGAAAAATATTTTTTAAAGAAAGCGAATCCGGTGAAACAAAATGATGAGGGATTAAGGATTAAGGATTAGTACTTGGTTTTATCCACGTCCAAAAATACCTCAAAAATAATCATAGTGGTGTAAAATTCAAGAATGATCAAAACATGGATACAATCGAGTTAATATCCGAATAGATGTTTTGGACGAAAAGAAGAAATTTTATTTTTCGGTGAATAATCATCAGATCGTGAATAATAGTGTCGTATCGTGAATAGTAACCGACACCAAAAGATAGAAATTCCACAAAAACATCTTCACGCTTCATGAATAGTACTCGTGAATAGTAACTCGTGAATAGTAACTCATGAATAGTAACTTCGTGAATAGTAACTTCATGAATAGTAACCCATGAATAAGTAACCCCAGACATGAAAAAAGTTCCAAATTTGATAAAAACTTCAGATCAACATTTCAAAGATAATGATATTGAAGAAATAATATCATTACTGAAAAAAATAATATCCCTTACCTCGAAAGATCGGTCTTAAAGCTAGAATCTAGGGTATAGTCTTTGAAGGGACTTGCCTAAATCTAGCGATACTCAAAGTATACTCAAAATACTCACAAGAATATTCAAGCCCACCTTAAAAATCTGATTTCAGATCATTTATAACACATGTGAGCCACTCAATTACAACAAAAACGTTTTCTTACAAAAATATTTTAAACTCCCAAAATCAATTATTTGAGCTTGGGACTTCAATAATTCATAATAAATAGCCCTTTCATCAGAAAATTCGAATCTCACGAGTTTTTATAGGAATTTCAATTCTCTACAACTTTGCGAAAGAAAGTTTTCCAAATTCCAAATAGAAATTGGCCAAATCCACAAACGGGGCGATTTTACAAAGTTATAATCAAATTTCGATCAATAAATGGGGTCCACCGACATGTTTAACATGTTTTAAACATTTATTGCAACAAAAATACTCTTCCTCCTCGTATACTCATATATCCCACATTCGTTGTAAAAAATATCACCATTAATATATTATTAAAATAATATATTTAAATGAATTATTTTATCGAGAAAAGATAAAATATTAATTTTCAACAATTGTCATTTTAAAAATTTTCTCCATCTATATCCACATAAAATCAATATTTTCCTCATCATATAAATCAATAATTAATTATTCACAAATAATATTACGAGAATCACAATATTGACAACCGAGCGGTTCCTCAGAAAGAGGGGCTTTCGATAAGAATTTCTTCTTCTTGGCGCAAGCAATTAGGTGACCAAACCTCTCCTTGATGAAACTTTCTAGACATTGCCAATAATGTTATCTAATAATATTATTCGGATAATATGAATTATTGCTTCGATAATGAAAAATAATCGTAAATGACAATTATTGAAACAATGATATATAAAATATCAACGCAGACAATTATTAACTCAATAAAATCTTTGAGCGATAATTCTGTAACCATTATTGAGTAGTGCCTTCTTACGTAAGAATCAATAATTGGTGCAATCTGCATCTTCTTCGTTCAACAACGCGTATTAGTGTGTTTTAACCACCGGGTATTCCAACAAGATATAATTGAATAACTACGCCTGCTATTATTTAAAAACAACTTATATTTGTCGTTCTCTTCATCCAATCGCTTTCAGTTATGGGGCCCACACATGGTCTGCTGTTGTCGAATGCGAATATTCCCCACAATCGATTTGAATATTCCACGACCAAACGAATATTCCCCGAAGCGATAATGAATATTTTATAACCACTTGCTTATTTTGAAATATTTGCGTATTTAACCCTTAACTATCCACATTAATCAAATCAACCCTTACTATTTCAAAATAATAAATAAAGGAAATTCCTTTTATTTAAAAATTTGAGGTCTTACAACCTCCCTCCTTATGAAATTTCGTCCTCGAAATTGGCGTCACGTACTGTGTGTTTGAAAAGGTGAGGATACCTCGCTTTCATTTCCGTTTCCAATTCCCGGTCATTTCCTCTATAGCATGATTCCTCCACAAAACTTTAACTTGTGGTATGACCTTTCTTGCGTAGGACATGCTCCTTCCTATCCAAGATCTTGATAGGTACCTCCTCATACGTTAAGTCTTGGCTATCTCGTCCGGTTCTAACTTTCGATAACGTGGTTCGGGTCTTTCACATATTTACTGAAATACGGATATATGAAACACATTATGAACACGAGACATACTCGGATGTAACGCAAGTCTATAGGCTACATTTCCTACTCGGTCAAGAATTTGAAATGGACCAATAAATCGTGGATTGAGCTTTCCTCTCTTCCCAAATCTTGTAACTCCTTCCATGGAGCAACTCGCATGACAATACATGATCCCCTACATTAAATTCCACGTCCTTTCGATGAAGATCCGCATAACTCTTTTGTCAATCTTGTGCCGCTTTGTATATGTTGTCGAATCATTTGGATCTTTTCGGTGAGTCATACGTCTTAACTTTCGGGTCCCAACAATGTTGCTTCACCCACCTCATCCCAACATATTGGAGAACGACATTTTCGTCCCATATAATGCTTCAAATGGAGCCACACCTATACTTGCACGATAAGCATTGTTGTTGTAGGAGAATTCCACCAATGGTAAATACTTATCCCAACTACCCTTGAAGTCTAGGACACGAGTCTTAATAGATCTTCAAGAGTTTGAATAGTCCTCTCGATTGTCCGTCCAGTTTAGGGATGGTATGCGAAACTAATCGCAAATCCGTGCCCATAGCTTTTTGCAAGCTAACCCAAAATCTTGAAGTGAATCTTGGGTCACGATCCAAAACTATGGATACTGGGCATGCCATGCAACCTCACAATCTCATTCACGTACATACTAGCAAGACGCGTTCGAGGAATAAGTCTCCGTGTCGGCAAAGAAATGAAAGCGAACTTGGTTAATCTATCAACAATAACCCAAATAGCATTGATGCCTTGAGAAACCGTAGGAAGACCCGTGTAAATCCATAGTAATGTGTTCCCACTTCCATTCCGGAATCTCAAGTGGTTGCAACGGACCCTTAGGTACAAGATGCTCCGCCTTTACGTTAGCGAAGTTAAACACATCGAGATAAACTTTGCAATCTCTCTCTTCATATTGTTCCACCAAAATGTATGTCGAAGATCACGATACATTTTAGTACTTCCGGATGGATTGCAAATGGCGTGTTGTGTGCCTCCATCATAATCTTGTACTTCAAATTAGAGTCGTTAGGAACACAAAGTCTAGAGTAGACTCAAGTATTCCTTCTTCATCAATTCTCGCTTAGGAATAGCTCCTTCTTGTACTTTCTTCTTCATACGCGACGTCACTCCTCGCCTGGGTGGCTTGAGCAACCTTAACTTTTCTATTAAAGTTGGCTCTATCGTATACTTGACATCATCGCACTCGTTCCGCATATGATCTTCTACTCGATGCGTCGACTACCACGTTAAACTTTACCGGGATGGTATTGAATAGTGTGGTCGTAGTCTTTTCAATAGCTCGAGCCAACGTCATTGCCGCCGCATGTTGAGTTCTTTTTGAGTGAAGAAATATTTAAGGCTTTTATGGTCTAAATATATCTCCACTTTCTCCCCATATAGATAGTGCCTCCATATTTTTAGCGCTTGCAGCGATTGCGCTAACTCTAGATCATGAGTAGGATAATTCCTCTCATACTCTTTAAGTTGTTGCGAGGCATAAAGCATGACTTTCCCACGTTGCATGAGAACACATCCTAACCCTTTGCTGCTCAAGCATCATTAGATAATATAAATCCATCCGAACCGGATGGTATTGTTAGAAACAGTCTAGAAATAAGTCTCCTCTTAAGCTCTTGGAAACTTTTCTCGCATTCTTTGCTCCAAACGAATTTTGTATCCTTCCGAAAGTTAATCGAGTTAATGGAGTAGCGATTCGAGAAAACCTTCCACTGAATCTCATAGATAATAACCAAATAAGCCCAAAAAGCTACGTGACTTGATCCACCGACTTGGTTGCTCCTAACTTTGTATTGCTTGAATCTTGGCGGATCAACAGATACTCCATGTTTTGACACCACGTGCCCAAGAATGCTACTTCCTCAATCCGAACTCGCATTTCTTCAATTTGGCATATAGTTGGTTTTCACGAAGCCTTTGGAGTACCGACTTCAAATGGTGCTCATGATCTTCACGGCTTTTGGAATATATGAGGATGTCATCAATAAAGACAACAACGAATTGATCCAAATATTCCTTGAATACTCGGTTCATCATATCCATGAAAGCGGCGGGAGCATTAGTTAGTCCGAAAGACATGACTAAGAATTCATAATGCCCATACTGAAGTTACGAATGCGGTCTTTGGAATATCCTCGGTTCTAATCTTGGTGATGATATCCGAGCGAAGATCGATCGATTTTGAAAAGAATTGTGCCCCTTGCATTTGGTCAAACAAGTCATCAATACGAGGTGAGGATACCTATTCTTGATGGTGACATGGTTCAATTCCCGATAGTTAATACAAAGTCGCATACTCCCGTCTTTCTTCTTTACAAATAAAACAGAGCACCCCGAGGAGATGTACTGGGGCGAGATGAAACCGATGTCCAACAATTCCTCAGGTTGGACCTTTAACTCTGAAGTTCAATAGGAGCCATTCGATATGGGGTTTTAGAAATGGGCTTTGTACTGTGTTCAAGATCAATAAAGAATTCAACTTCACGTTACGGGGTGAGGCGGGAAGTTCTTGAAATACATCGGAAAGTCAATAACAACGAGAATATTATTCAAATTTGACGTGTCTTTATTCAAATCCATAACATGGGCTAAGAAAGCTTGACATCCGTTTTTTAATAAACGAATAGCTTTATGATTAGATATAACGATGATTGATTTTAATGGTTTAGTTGCTTGAATTAAATACAACAGGTTGGTTAGGAATATGAAAACTAACAACCTTACGAAAACAATCAATTTTGACATGATGAGTAGTTAACCAATCAATCCCTAAAATCACATCAAAAGCAAGTATCTTTAAAGAGATAAGGTCAATGGTAAGGTAATGGTGCCAACTTGAATCAAACAAGATTTATAAGCATGGATGTGATGAAAGTTTCTCTAACGGAGTTTCCACAGATAGGTCAAAAGTCTAATTTCTCCTGAGTCAAGTTTAAGCGTTGAGCACATGCAGAGAGAGATAAATGAATGGGTAACACCCCAGGTATTAAGTAAGGTATAAACTTCGCAAGAATTTATAAATAGCTTACCGTGATCACCTCGTTTGGGTTCCTCGCATTATGACCAAATGACAAACGCTCTTCCGGAATCGTTGACTTTGACTTTTACGGGACGATCTTTTGAGTCACCGTCCCATTGAACTAGGTTTCGCTCTTTCGTATAATCTCGAAATATATGTCCTTCCTTTCCACAATTATAGCATACCTTGAATGTTGTGGGCGGTTTGGTGATATGTCCCTCTTTTCCAGATTTGTAGCATATAATGGGTGGTCGTTCTCCTCCCCATAGAACCGATTCTTCTTGGCAAGATTGTCATCTTTACATGGTCGTTGTTAAATCTCCTCTTTTAAAATCTCCTCGACTCGCTTCTTCTATTTTCATGGCCATGATTACCACCAGAGTGGTTACCATTTCATCCGTCTGTTTCTTTCTCCGCAGTTATCATTATTCATTGACTGCTATCTACGATCACGATCCACGGTTGTGGTCCTCGGTTGACCGTACTCGTTATCTCGCTCTAATAATTGAGCCTGTTTTACAACATCTGAATAAAGAGAAATTTATGAGAAATGAGATCTTGACGTATCTTGGGTTTCAAACCTCTAAGAAACATCCATCCGTCATCGTTCCTCATTCTCCACCAAATGAGGTGCTGAACTCGGATAACTCTCGCAAACTTTGCCTCGTCTTTGAGACACCGCTATGTTGTTTTGTTCCAATCGATGAACTCCACTTCCTTCATATAGCGAACACTTTCGGAAAGTATTTGTCATTAAATAGCTTTCTGAAACGCGTCTCCCAAGACATCTTTGAAAAGTACCGGATGGGTACGCTTCACGAGACTCCCACCGATGATCTCGCCTCGCCACGGAACATAAAGGTGGCGAATGGAACCTTCTGTTCCTCCGTGCATCCCAAGACATCGAATATCTTGGTAATTTGTTTGACCCATGTTTCCGCCATGATCGGATCGGCTTTCCCTTAAATTCGGTGGTCCCAACTCTTTGAATCTGCTTGGTCAGTGACAACCCGTGAATCTGCTATCATTTCCTCCTATTTTGAACACGAGTCTCCTCGTCGATTTTTCATGAACTGCAAAAACTTCTAAACATCCCCTCGTTCATCATCTCGCTTCAATGGTGTTGTTCACGGGAGGAACATTGCCCGACTGTTGCACGTTTCTCCTCGTTGGTGAGCACAGGCATCTCCACGGTCTCATTTCCATTGTTAATATTCTCGATCGACATTCTCAATCATTGTCGTAAAAAAAAGGGTTAATTAAGAAATCAATATATCACATAATATCCCTATATCTTGACCAACTAACAAATAAGCTTAGGTAGGACACACTAGCGAAGGATTTACTCGCCTCTCCCTCTAGTTCTATTCCCCGATCTCCGCCAGAGATCATATCCTAAGCTCGATACCAACAGCGTGGCGCCCCAAAATAGGTATACATCACCATTACGAGTTGTCAATACGTGGTACGTAAAACAACTACAACTTTATTATTACAACAAGAAAAGCTGTGAGTTTGAATACAAATATTATCTTCTGACAATATCTATACTCAAATAAATCCTCATCACATTTATTGATACATTATTTTACAAAAATGGTGAGGACTACTAAACAATCCTTTCTAAAACATTCATTCCATACCCCAGACTAAATCTTCGCTTATATTCTCGCCTCCCGAGAAAAATGGAACAAAAAAGAAAAGGGTGAGCTCAACTAGCTCAAGAAAGAATATTATGACTAAGATAATATACAACAAATTATCGTTAGTTTTCAACAGGGAAAAATCTAATAGAATCTGATAGACAACAAATTTTAAATCAATATTATAGCAATGAAATAATAATTCATTAGAAGAGTTAAGTAGAGAATGCAAACTACTATCTTCTATGTATGAATTTAAAAGTTCATCGCTCTATCTTTTATCCCCGTAACATCAATCAATATACATCTCGGAATCAAATATTCATCTTTGCACTCTGGGCCAAAGATATTCATCGATTAATCATGTTCATTTAAACACTGTTCATCTTTGCACTACGGGCCAAAGATATTCTTGAAATCATTCATCTTTGCTACTGGGCGCCAAAGATATTCTTAAGAAATCATTCATCTTTGCACTACTGGGCCAAAGATATTCCATAATATCATCATTTAAGACGAGGATGATGAAAATATTTTTTAAAGAAACGAATCCAAAGAAACAAAATGACAAGGATTAAGGATTAAGGATTCGTACTTGGTTTTATCCACGTCCAAAATACCTCAAAAATAATCATAGTGGTGTAAAATTCAAGAATGATCAAAACATGGATACAATCGAGTTAGTATCCGAGAATAGATGTTTTAGACGAAAAGAAGAAATTTTATTTTTCTATTGAATAATCTGATATCGTGAATAATTAATCAGTATCGTGAATATAGTCTTGATATATCGTGAATAGCAACTTCGACACCAAAAGATTGAAATTCCACAAAAAACATCTTCACGCTTCATGAATAGTACTAAGTGAATAGTAACTCGTGAATAAGTAACTCATGAATAGTAACTCGTGAATAAGAACTCATGAATAAGAACCCATGAATAGTAACCCCGAGACATGAAAAAGTTCCAAATTTGATAAAACTTGGATCAACATTTCAAAGATAATGATATTGAAGAAATAATATCATTCTGAAAAAAAATAATATCCCTTACCTCGAAAGATCGATCTTTCTAGCTAGAATCTACCGGTATAAGTTTGAAAGGAACTTGCACCGCCTAGCAATACTCAAAGTATACTCAAAATACTCACAAGAATATGCTCGATAATATAGAGAGAAAACTTGATTTAAATTGTGATTTTCAATTCTAACCCAAGCACCTATTTATAGGAAAATCTTTAGAACACCAAAGCGAAAAATTTAATAAAATAATAATATTTCTTAAAAATATTCAAGCCCACCTTAAAATCTGATTTCAGATCATTTATAACACATGTGAGCCACTCAATTACAACAAAAACGTTTTTCTTACAAAAATATTTTAAACTCCCAAAATCAATTATTTTGAGACTTGGGACTTCAATAATTCATAATAAATAGCCCTTCATCAGAAAATTCGAATCTCATGTGTTTTTATAGGAATTTCAATTCTCTACAACTTTGCGAGAAGAAAGTTTTCCAAATTCCAAATAGAAATTGATCGAAATCCACAAACGGACGATTTTCGTTGTATTATAATCAAATTTCAATCGAATAAATGGGGTCCACCGACATGTTTAACATGTTTTAAACATTTATTGCAACAAAAATACTCTTCCTCCTCGTATACTCATATATCCCACATTCGTTGTAAAAATATCACCGTTAATATATTATTAAAATAATATATTTAAATGAATTATTTTATCGAAAAAAGATAAAATATTAATTTTCAACAATTGTCATTTTAAAATTTTCTCCATCTATATCCACATAAAATCAATATTTTCCTCATCATATAAATCAATAATTAATTATTCACAAATAATATTACGAGAATCACAATATTGACAACCGAGCGGTTTCAAGGAAGAGGGGCTTTCCAATAAGAATTTCTTCTTCTTCGGCGCAATTAGGTGACCAAACCTCTCCTTAGACGAACTTTCTAGACATTGCCAATAATGTTATCTAATAATATTATTCGGATAATATGAATTATTGCTTCGATAATGAAAATCTTGTGTAATGACAATTATTGAAACAACAAAGAATATAAAATATCAACGCAACAATTATTAACTCAATAAAATCTTTGAGCGATAATTCTCGTAACCATTATTGAGTAGTGCCTTCTTACGTAAGAATCAATAATTGGTGCAATACTGGTGTGCTCTTCTTGTTCGCAACGCGTATTAGTGTGTTTTAACCACCGGTATTCCAACAATGATATTATTGGTAACAACTACGCCAAGTTTTTAAAAACAACTTATATTTGTCGTTCTCTTCATCCAATCGCTTTTAGTTATGGGGCCCACATGGTCATGCATTTGCGTCGTCGTTAAATATTCCCAAACAAGATCTGAATATTCCACGACCAAACGAATATTCCCAACGATAATGAATATTTTATAACCACTTGCTTATTTTGAAATATTTGCGTATTTAACCCTTAACTATCCACATTAATCAAATCAACCCTTACTATTTCAAAATAATAAATAAAGGAAATTCCTTTTTATTTAAAAATTTCGGGGTCTTACACAAACACTTGGCTTTATGACATGGATGATGAAATTGACGGAGAACCCGAACCAAATCTGCGACTGGATGAGCCATAAGATATCGAAAGTGTGGAGACAAGTGGGGATAATGAAAATAAGGTTGGTGAAGAACTAACTATGAGTACCAACGAGGATGAGCCGATGTTATTAGTGCCCCAAGTTCCTTCTCCGCCAAAGATCAAAGGTCCAGTTAGATTTGCAAAACCATGCCCGCTTGGTAGTCATGTCGTCGGCAAGGCTCTTTATGACATGAGAGCTAGTACAAATGTAAAGCCATGGTGGAATGAGGAGGAAAAGATAGAAGAAGAGCATGTTGTTCTTGCCAAGCCTCAAAGCCCCAATCGAATCATAGGCTCCACGAACAGAAAAGCACCTAGTTATTTAACATTCTCAATTGGGCACATATTTAAACAAAGCATGCTAGTTGACTTTAATTCGATAGCCATCACAAATGGGAACCTACCAAAGCTACATTATTTCTAATGGATGGAGGGTTCCTCAACTATCGAAGAGGAATTGGATAGCGTTGACCAGACAAAGTCAGGCTGAAAGACTGTAATTCAAGCGCTAACTGTGACGCAACCCAGGAATTTTTATATTTATATGTTTTACTAGTTTATTTAGTATATAGGAATTAATTAGCTTATTAAGTTCTCTTACCAATCCAAATTGCTATTCTAATCCATGTTGTCTCTCTTCATTGCAGGTATTGGAGGTTCAATGGACAGACAAAAGATTATAGAAAGGGAAGCCACCAGCCTGAGCCCATGACACAGTATCTTCCTTTCAAATTCTGATGTAGAGGAGTTTTCAGTCTTTGTGCCATGCCACCATTACCTCACGCTTAAATTATTACAGGGAAGTCCTCGTCCACTTCATGCTTTATTTTACAATGAGGACATTGTAATTGTTAAGTTTGGGGGAGTTAATTAGTTTAGTTTAGTTTTGCATGTTTAATGTAGTTGTTTTAGTTTTGCATAAGTTGTCATGTTTGTTTAGTTTAGGATTATTATATGTTTGCATTCATGTAGTTTAAGTGCATAATAGTTTGCATAGTAGAGTAGATGTAAATAATTTTTATTTATGTTTGAAAAAAAAATTCAAAAATATTAGTTAGTTACTATGTTCATTTGCATGAATCCAGTTGTTAGATAGTTTAAGTTTATTTTGGCCAATGATGAGATTGGAATTGGGTAGACAAGTATAGTGCTGACCATTAGAGCTTTGATGGGATTTCTTGTTATGAATTGAGTCTTTTTCTGTTTGAAACTGGTATAATAAGGATAACACAGTAAAAATAACTTGTTGATTGATTGAGTTTAAATTGATACATAATGGGATTCTAAAGGATAATGCTAGTTTGAATGAAAGAATGAAAAGAATAAGTATTGATGGCTAAATTTAGACAAGAACCTAAGTTTGGGGGAATATTTGGGGTATATAAGCTATAAAAAAATAAAAAAGAAAAAAAAGAAAAAGAAAAAAATGTATGAATAAACACCGTGGCATGATTGTCTAGTTTTGTGGCCTTTGTTACTTGAGTAAGTAAGCCCGAGGGGATTGCCTTTACACCTAGCGCCTTAAGGTCTTAATGGTCTGGGAGTCGTTGGTCAAAAGCTCGTTAAGGTAGCATTGAAAAGCCTAATGGAATAAGACATTGCATAGCTATGTGTATATAAACCAAAAGAAAAAAATGAATAAAACAAGAAATAAGAGCAAAAAGCCCCCGTAGATGAAAATTAAAGCATAAGTATCCCGTGTTGACCTTTGATATTGGTAATTGTTTGATTTTAGTTGGATCTAGCTTGTTGTTGGATTTCTTGAGTTTACACTGTATGATGCATTCGAAGACTTGTTATTTGTTAAATTTGATTTTATATCAGTAAACATTGTTGTGGAGCACACACGCACTATATTAGTGATAACAGTCTAAGATTTGATGATTGATTGGGAAGTTACTGATGAGTTCTGATATGATGTATTATCGTGTTTTCTTGATTTTTCTAAGGCTAGTTGAATAGACTTGTTTCTGTCATTACTGCTGGATTCGTAGGCATTAGATAAGTTACATTGCATAGCATTGTTGTTTTGTGTTTTTGCTTGAGGACAAGCAAAGGTTTAAGTTTGGGGGTATTTGATAAGTAGGTTTTATACCTACTTATCCGGTATCTGTTACTTGAAATAGTTGCTTAATCTCATGTTTCTTAGTTACTTTTCATGCATTTTGTGTTCATTTTGTAGATTGTATGCTTGGGAGCTGAAATTGCAAAGAAAAGAAAATTGGACATCGTTTGGGCTTTCATGTTCATTTCATGTTTTTTGCTTGGAACTTGGCTTACATTGTAGAGCTTCTTCTTAGCTTTCCGGAACAACTTGAATCATTCCAATCGAAGTTCGGATGCAAGAGTTATGACATTTGTACCAACGGACGTCGAACGTCACTGTTTTGGGTGGCCATTTGCATAGCATACACTTCCCATCCCCATTTCGACCTTCATCCATCCGTTATTTCTCAATTCTCAAAGCATTAAAGTTGTAGAGCTCGTCGATATCTTTGATTTGATAGGTGGCAACCCTCGTAACTCTTCCCGGATCAAAAGTTATGGTCGTTTTCCCAAAGGACGTCGAGGCGAAAAAGGTACCCCAAAACCCCGTAGGAAGTAACATATTAGCTAGAAAATAGTAGGGACCACATGGCAAAAATGGACCTTTTCATATAAACCCGCCGTAAGGTGGGTATGCCCAAAAAATATGTTTTTTGTCCAAATTTGAGTTCAAGAAGGATTGTTTCATTGACTCAAGGACTTCCAAGAGGACTTAAAGACATGTAAAGAGGCATATAAAAGGAGGAGAAACACATAGATTAGAGGAGGATTAGAGAGAGTAAGGGAGCATTCCATTAGATTAGATTAGACAAAATTAGATCAAAACCCTAGTTCTTGTTAGATTTGGAGATTGAAGCAACTTGGAGACCATTGAAGATTCAAAGTAGGAGCAAGGAGGGAGCTTCAAATCTACAGACAATAGATTCTATCTTCTTATCTTCTTCTATCTTTATCTTTTAATGATTATTCAATTGTGGATTCATAGTTTTAATTCAATAATCATGAACTAATTCTTTGTTTGAGATTACAATGGATCTTATTGTGTAGTTTATTTTAATATGCTTCGCTATCAATTATTATGTTTTATCGTGAGGATTGTCTATTTTGATTTGGAATTAATTGTTTAATTGATTGGCCATCAATTACCATGATAATATATATGAACTCGAAAGATGAAGTATTGATTTAGATCTTATCATGATAGCATGTGTTTGTGATTTCTGCATAGATGGAATTCATGATTCGTGTTTAGGATAGAGATATGTCTTTATGTCATATGTAATCTTATAGAGAACTTGTTCTTTAAATCCTTTTTAATTATAATTCACATAGAGATATAGTGGATTAGTTAATTAGGGTGTCTTGCTTAATTCTATCATCTGTGGATTTAAGTGAGTATGGGTATTATGCATCGAGAGATAGTTTTATTTGCTTTAGTGTTCTTGATTAACAATTCATGATAGAGAATAATTGATGAGAAGTGTGTTAACTTAAATGAAACAATAAGTGAAGTTGTGATCTTAAATCTCCGTAATCTTAATTTAACTAGTGGAATTTAATAGTAGTTTAATTATATAATTTGAAATTCATTCGTTTAAATAAGATTAAATTGGTTACAGGTTAGTACTTGGTGATTTTTATTAAACAATTCCTCATGGGAACGATACTCTACTTTCACTTTATTACTTGTTGACCACGTATACTTGCGTGTTGTGCGTAATTAGATTTTACCCAACAATATGCAAGTATGCTTGCATTAAGAAAAGTTGTAAAGTCCTTTGATAGACAATAGAAACATATGTACAAGGACTTAGAATGAATTGATCAAATATGTTAGGTTTATCCTACATAAGCAAAATAGCTTTGTAAAGTCCTTGAAAAGAAATGATGTACAAGGACTATAAATATAGAAAGATCAAGCATGTTAGGTTGATCTAATGATGTAATAGATAGGCTTGTCTGATCGTCGAGCACTACACCAGAAATCGTAGTCTGCCAGGAGAGTCAAGGGAAACTCGAGAGCTATCGAAGCAGAATCGTAGTCTGCAAGATAGGAGATCTCAGAGTTCGTAGACTACCAGGAGAGACGAGGAAAGGATCGTAGTGTGTCGATGAGAACTTCCTCGTCGGTAGTAGTCTGGCGAGGAAGTCGTGTTCGAAATCGTGAGAGACGACTACCCACGAGCCAATAGAAGATCTGCTGAGAAGCCTAAGTCGAGAATCGTAGACTACACTCGAGTCGTAGAATCTCTCGATCATATTAGGCGCGAGATCGTGAGTCGAGCAAAATCGGATGAAGACAACAAGCACAACGACAAAAATCGTGAGTGTCAAGATCTTATCTCGGAGTCGTGGTGTATGCACGCATGTACCGTAATTTGAATCGTGAGTCTTGAACTAAGACCTCAACAGATGTGCTCACAATGCCAAGACAGAATCGTAGAGCAAATATGATTCTCAACGAATGAGCACTCCCAGAATATCCAAAGGAATGAAGCCTCTGGTTGGCACTGCAAAGATACATCTCATCTGAAGGAAACCAGAGAGCACTCAATGAATGGCATGCAAGCTAACAGAAGATCTAAGCACCAACCCAATCAGCATCCAGATTGAGTTGTGAAGCCATTCGAGATGAAGTCTTCCACAAGTTGATCGAAAGAAGACTTGATGGCCCGACTAAGGAAAGTCGACAAGTCGCGATGTTGTCAAGTGGTAAGATGACAATGATCTTGGAAGTAACCAGGATCGTAGTGTTTGCCAAACAAAGAAAGAACTGATGGAGTGCACACAGAGATACTGGTCAGCTTTTGAAGAACAAGGCTAAAGTGATTAAGCATTGCGTCAGTCCATTAATGATAAGTGAATGGGAGATCACAAGGAGAAAGCGAGCTGAACACGCCACAAATATGAAGTATCTTTCTATTCAGAAGGGGCCAGAACAATGAAGTCAAGCCATCGATGTCGAGGAGCTGTTGAAAAAATGAAGTGTTGAAGCACCTTTGCCTGAGAAGGAAGAGGTGTTCTACATTGAAGATCCAATCAGCAATCTTCAAGATCGTAGTGTTGTCTCTACCAGTCAACAAGACACTACGATCAGGTCCAAGAAGACATGCATCAGAATTGTGGAGTTCGAACAGCTGAAGATTAAAGCATTGGCAATGGTTTAATCTGAAGATTGATATTCGGACAAGAGCTTATTGAGAGCAACGATGAAAATGGACAACCTCTGATCGAGAAATCAGAAGGGGGAAATAAAGTCGTCGACCTGTCCGAGGCATAAAAGTGACATCTCTGACAGGGTAGGTGAAACAGTAGACTGCAGTGTCAAAAAGTCATGACATGTCACATCTGCAGTCTGCACCAAATAACTCAAGATCTACGAAGAAAATCTAAAAGCTTTCAACGGCTACTTTCCAACGGGAAGATTGGGAAGAGGTATAAATCAACAGAGCTTCAAAGATCAAGAGTTGCTGATGATTGCTATATTTCAGAATCGTTGAGTTGGTAGAATGCTAACGTTGACTCTACGAGTTCCACCTGAGCTTAAACAGAACGACTCTTAGTGACAGTGAGACTACGAAGGTGGAAGTGAAGCAACTTTGAAGAAGGACTTAAAAAGATCAAAGCTTCACTCAACAAAGATGAGAATGCCACTTGAATTGGCATCTAAGCTAAGAACCGAGAAATACAAGAAGATAGCATTCAGAAGAGTGGCATAGCACAAGGCAGATCCTAAGAGCCACTCTACAATTCACCATGAACCCAAAGCTGAAGCAAAGCAAGTGCAGAACCATATCTACTAACACGTTAAGAAGGGTTCAGGAAATGGTGATGGTGCACAGCTGACTCTACATGAAGATGAGCAGAACATAAGAAGATCAGCTGCACCAAAGATAATGTGGTCCAGTCTCGAAGCAGAATGCAAAGAGGACCACACCAAGCTGCTAAGTTCAAAAGATGATCAAGCTTAATGACATCTTAGCAGCTTAGCACCACCACCACCAACAACAACAACAAGCCAGGGCCTGAGGGGTCCTTATCTGGAGGGACTAAATGAAGTTCCAAGCCTATTGGGCTTGAAGAGTTCCTAGGGAACTAGAGAAGTTCCAAGGCTGCTGGCCTTGAAGAGATCTTAGTGAACTGAAGTCCCAAGGCCGCTGGCCTTGAAGGAATCTTAGTGATTTAGGGTCGCCCTTCATGGTGGAAATCACCTTAGTTGAAAGTAGAAGAGTGGATTAGGAGCATGAGTCTCTGAACCACTTAAAACCCCTTGTGTCTTTCACTTTATGTCATTTACATTATGAACCTTAACTGCTATGTATGTTTTAACGCTATTCTTCAATTAACTCTCTACGAACAATGTATGTACGATTATGAATATATCAATGAAGGGGATCTTTTACTTATTCCGTTGTGCTTGAAAAGATTCTTATGCTTGTCATTTGCTAATTCATGAGCAATACAAAATAAGCCAGAAAAGTATTTTAAATTAAAAATGATCTATTCAACCCCCCCCCCTTCTAGATCTATATTGTGCCTACTGGGAACTAACAGATAAAGTTAAGGTTGCTCAAGCTACAAACCCGGGGCTGATGAATATGAAGACGAAAGTACAAGAATGTGTTATTTCAGAAGCAAGAGTCGATGAAAAAAGAAAATCTCAACCCTCGATTTATTGGTCCATTTGAAATCCTCGATCAAGTAGGAACTGTGGCCTATAGAGTCGCTTTACCGCTAAGTATGTCGCGTGTTCATATTGTTTTTCACGTATCGATGTTTCGTAAATATGTGAAAGACCCGAATCACATTATTGAATTAGAACCAGATGAGATAGCCGAAGATTTAACGTGCGATGAGGTACCAGTCAAGATCTTGGATACGAAGGAACATGTCCTACGCACAAAGGTTATACCACAAGTCAAAGTTTTGTGGAGGAACCATGATATTGAGGAAATAACATGGGAGTTAGAATCTGATATGAAAACAAGGTATCCTCACCTCTTCGACATACTAGGTGCGTACGTCAATTTCGAGGACGAAATTTCATAAGGAGGGGAGGTTGTAAGACCCTAACTTTTTATAAATAAAATTGAATTTCCTCAATTTATTATTTTGAAATAGTAAGGGGTTGATTTGATTAATGTGGTTAGTTATGGGTAAATTGCACAAATATTTTAAATTAGCAAGTGGTTATAAAATACTCATTGTTGTCGGGGAATATTCATTTGGTTGTGGAATATTCTTGCTGTCGGGGAATATTCGTACGACGGCGCAACCATTTGTGGGCCCCATAATGAAAAATTGTCGAATGAAGAAAACGACAAGTATAAATAATGACGTAGTTGTTATCGTTAACACTGTTGGAATACCCGGTGGTTAAAATACGATGTGCTGGCGTGGTTGCACAAAGAAGACACGGTATTACCGCGAAGATTTTTAGATTATTGATTCTTACGTAAGAAAGGCACTACTCAATAATTATTACGATAATTATTTATTCAATATTTTATTTTATTGATTCAATAATTGCTACGTTGATATTTTATATTATTGTTGATTCAATAATTGTCATTTACACAAGATTTCCCATTATCAGATCAATAATTCATATTATTTGAATAATATTATTAGATAGCATTATTGACAATGTCTAAGGAAATTCTGTCTAGGAAAGGGGTTTGGTCACCTGGTTGTCATTATTGTGATTCTGTAATATTATTTGTGAATAATTAATTATTGATTTATATGATAAGGAAATATTTATTTTATGTGGATATAAATGAAGGAATTAATGTTGAGGTATTTTATCAGTATTTTATCGGAATGGAGGTATTAAAAATTATCCGTATGTGGATTTCGGTCATTTTCTGTTTGGAATTTGGAAAAACTTTCTTCTACAAAGTTGTAGAGAATTAAATTTCCTATGGAATAGATATATAATTCGTATTTTTTTTGATAAAAGGGCTATTTATTATGAATTATTGAAGTTTCGAAAATAAATGTTTTTATTAAAAATATGGGTGGACCCCACTTTTGGTTGTTGTGGAATTTTCTGAATTTGGTGGGCCCCACTTGTGGTGTGCTGAGTTTGGTCAAGAGGTGTGCGTGAAATTTTTTATTAAAATATTATTTTATTAAATTTTAGTCTGCTTTAGCATTCTGGCATTTTTCTATAAATATGGTGCTTAGTTAAAATTGAAAATCACACCATAATCAAAAGTTTTCTCTCTATATAATATCGAGCGTATTTTTGTGAGTATTTAGATACTTTGAGAGTTGTTATTCAGTGCAAGTTTCCTTCAGCATTATATTCGATATTTTAGCCAGAAGTACTATTCTTTTGAGGTAAGTGATATTATTTTCTTCGTAAATGATGTTATTTCTTTCAATATCATTATACCGAAATATTGGTATGAATTTTATTATGAAATTTTTACCTTTTCATGTCGAGATTACTATTCACGTATACTGTACTATTCACGAAGTATGATTTTTCTTGTGAAATTTCTACCTTTTTGTGTCGGGATTACTATTCACGTATACGACACTATTCACGTATATGGCACTATTCACATAAAAATTAAATTTTCTTTTATTTGTCCAATTTGTCTATTATGATTACTATCTTTGATTGTATCCATGTTTTGATCTTCATTTTTGAATTTTGCTCCACAATTGATTATTATGGAGTATTTTTGAACTTGGATGAACCAAAGTATGAATCCCTAATCTTTATCCTTTTATCTCACTGGATTCATTTTCTTTAAGATATTTTTCATCAACTTCAGTCTTAAATTGTGATACTTGATGAATATCTTTGGCCTGTAGTGCAAAGATGAATGATTACCTGATGAATATCTTTGGCCCGTAGTGCAAAGATGGACAGGTGTTGAGATGAACATGACCAACTGGTGATACAAATGAATATCTTTAGCCCGTACAGAGATGAATATTTGGTTCAAGATGTATATTGATTGATGTTATAGGGATAAAATATTGATGATGGACTTTTAAATCATAGAAGATAGTAGACTTCATTCTCTATTTAACTCTTCTAATGAATTGTTATTTTGACTGCGAATATTGATCTAAAACTTGTTGTCCATCATATATTTATCTGATGTATTGAAGGCTAACGATAAATTGTTCTACATTATCTTTTACATAATATTCTTTACTGGGCTAGTTGAGCTCACCCTTTTTCTTTTTGTTCTATTTTTCTTCTCAAGATGCGAGAATATAGCAGGAACTAGTCGGAGTGTGGAGTGATGGGTCCAGACAGTTGTTTTGGCAGTCCTCACTATTTTGTAAAATAGCGTATCAATAATTGTAATGAGGACTTATTTGAGTTTGGATATTGTCTAGAAGGCAATATTTGTATTTAAACTCACATCATATGTGTTGTCGTATTTTGCACGACAATTATAATAATGAAGTTTGTAGTTGTTTCTGTACCATGTATTTGACGACTCGGAATGAGTTGTGTGGTTCTATTTTGGGGGCGTCACAATATGTTTCTTGGCTTTAACCAGAAAACCTTATGGTTGTGGCATATATACATTCTCATGTAAGTTACCATTAAAGAATGCAGTTTTAACATCTATCTGATGTAACTCTAATCATAATGAGCTACTAGAGTCATGACTATTCTAAATGATTTTTTCCTAGATACTGGAGAGAAAGTTTCATTATAATCCACACATTCATTTTGAGTCAACCCCTTAGCAACCAATCGAGCTTTATATCTTTCAACGTTCCCTTTAGGATCTAATTTGGTCTTATAAACCGACTTGCAACCAACAAAGTTTAACACATTTCGGTAACTCTTCAAGATCCCAAATGTTATTAAGCTCCATTGATTTCAACTCATCATTCATGACTTCAAGTCAATGAGTTGATTAAGCACTCGTAATGGCCTCTTTATAGGAGATAGGGTCATTTATCTTACTTGAATCATAGTCAATCTCATTAAGATATGTTATAAAATCATAAAAATAACAGGTTTTCTAGGTGTTTCAGACCTACGTAAAGGCTGCACAATTTCAATAATGTGGGGTTCAACTTAGGTGGTGGCTCAACTATTTCTGAGGCATAATTCGCCTCAATAGGAGGTTATTGTTCCTCACCCTCTTAAATTACAGGATTAGGAACATAAATCTTATTTGTTTAAAGATCAATTTTTCTAGGCTCACCATTCACTATGAAAAAATGTGTCATTAGCGATGGACAGTCCGCTTGCGGTAATGACTCACGCCCGTTGCTTAATGACCTCATTCTTGATTTAATATGTCTCGTCGCCTAAACCGTCGAAGATTGAAGTTTGGCGGCATGACTTTCGTTAGCTTACAATTTCGTCTGGTCGCTAATAAGGCATCAAGCGATGACGATTAAGGACACAGACGGTCAAAAATCGCCAATGAGTCTTTTAATAATAAAATTAAAAAGTTATTGGCGACAGACTATCCGTCGCTAGTGAGTGTTATCCGTTGGCAATGAGTTTTTAATGATTTTTTATTAACACAATTATTATTGATGACTTGTCCATCACGAATGATTGTGTTTGTCGTCAATGATGTTTTTAATTTTTTTTAATTTGTAAACTCATATTCTTTTAAATATACTTGTTATAAATCAAAAATAACAAATAATTTTTTATTAACACATACTAATAATAACCATCAAATATATATAATCACCATCAAATGCGTGATGAAAATCGTGTTGTGCATAATTTGGCTAATATAGCTCAATCTTTTATTTTTTTTCGAGTCAAATTATGTATTACTTAATGGATCCGGATCCTCTATGAGGATTTCTCTGTGAGTATCTTGTGAGGGTTTTGCTGTGGGGTTGACAACACATTAAAAAGGAGATCTAATGGCTCACAACTCTTTTTTTGTCTATGTATCAAAACGACGTTGTTTTGATAGGATTTTTTTTACAAGTTGAAAGGAAATTGGAAGCCAAACACTGTTTATTTTTACCAAACAAACAAAGTAAAGTAAAAATAGTACATTTAAAATAGTATTTGAGTTGTGATGGTGATTGTCTCCGTTGAGCGGTGAATTAAGAGAGGTAAAGTAAAACGATTATTAATAATAAAAAAAGATATAAAGGAATATGTAAATAATAATAATTGATAGGTCTAGAATATTTTTTTGGTTAACACGGCCCAATGGTTAGAGTAAATAATAATAATATTTTCAATTGTGGGAGTAAACTCTTTTTATGAAACAAATAAATACAAATTATAATAATAATAATAAATAATAATATAAATAAACAAACAAAAATAATAATAAACAAATAATAACTAAAGCCACATTGAAAACATTAACGATAATTATAACCGATATATTTATTCATTTTTTTGAGCCAAGTTTATAGTTATTCTAATATTAATAACAAGCTAAGTTATTAAATATTAAAAAAATCATATACAGAATAATCAAGAAATTTAAAATAATTATATGCAAAAATAAACGGCGTTTGGTGGCTTCTAATTATTTGTCAACTTGTAAAAAAAATTCCTATCAAAACGACGTCATTTTGATACACATACAAAAAAAGAATTGTGAGTCATTGGATCTTCTTTTTAATGTGTTGTCAACCCCACAACAAGATCCTCACAAGATCCTCATAGAGAAATCCTCGTAGAGGATCCTGGTCCTGAATGAATGGTACAAAGATGCATAAATTCAAAATCAAATATGGGACTTAATTACTTAAGGGTCTTAATTTTAACTATCAAACTAGAATCTCAATGACTAAATAATTAACAACAATCACTTAAAAGCTATATACATGATAAATCCCAAAATTATCATTGTAATATTGTTAATCCTAGAGTTGTTGTGCTAATTTGTTACGTACTATATGTTTCAATAGAGGTACGAGAAAGGATTGTTACTCCTTCTGTTTAAAAATTATAAATTTATGTTAACTTTTTAAACTTAATTTGCAAAATTTTAAAATCAAAATTAGTATGAATTTTCAAGTTCTGTAAATAACTTATATGGTAACTTAATATTTCTTTTTACTTAGTTTATAAAAGGTATACTCAAATCTAAGGAACCAATTGTAACGTCTGTTACCTAAATTATTTTTCGGATATTTCATCTTCACACTTTATAACTTTTATATCACCTAAATTATTTTTTCGGATATTTCATCTTCACACTTTATAACTTTTATAATCTCAATCTAACCTTATGAAAACATATCAATTAAAGAGGATTAAATGTTTAAAAAATTATAGATCGAGAACTAAACCTGAAAATAACTCCACTTTGAAGGATTAAACTTGAAAAGTTATTATATTTTAATGATTAATATAAAAAATATAGATCGTTTGTGGACGAAATATATAAAAAATTTAAGTAAGACACTAAACCTGAAAAATAGTTATAATTTATAGACTAACGAAAGTGTTAGATAATTTTGGAAAGAGTGAGTACTTTTCCCGGGGGAGGGGGAACACTCTCAAACGTGCACCATATATAATTTATGTAACATAGAGGGTTGATTTTGATAATGTTAAAGAAAACAAGGGACCACATAGCAAAGCACAAAAACCCTAAACCCTCCATCCTCCTTATCTCTAGTTTATAAGGGTTACAGCGAAAGCCCTGCTTCCTTCTTCGCGACAAAGCATCCCAAAGCTCTACCCTCACTTGGAAAGGTACTAATCTCCTTGTTATTTTAGGCGTTTACATTTGTATTTCGTGATTTCATATTAATCTCTTTACTAAAGATTCCTCTGTAACTAAATGTATATATGAAGCACATATCGAAGGCTTTCCAGGCGATATTTTGAAGCCTGAGGAGCTCAAAAATTTTGCAATATTAATAATTCATTCATATTTGTTTTTATGTCTTCTTGATGTTCATTGACCAATTTCAAGAAGATTATACGCTGGATGAATATAGTTTCATTTTATTTTGTTTATAGAGATTTTTCCCATCTTAATTCATTTTTAAATTCAGAACTAGGCTTAGTAGGCTGTATTAAGGTCAAAAGGTTTGAAATAATTTTGGAAATTTGCTGAATTTCATAATGAAGTTGTTAATTGAGATCCAAAGAAAACCCATATGATATTATGGTTAATTTTTTAAAAATGCCTTTTTATATGTACTGTAGTAGAATTGTTGGGATTTCTGCTCCGCCGTACCAGGCAGGAACTATCACTTGAAAATTTTAAATAATTAATCTGTTGATGTGTTGAAATCTTTTAAGATTAGTGGGTCCTGAAGTAAAAAATGGATAAGGGGAGTGGCTTCTATCGAAGGAAATGTAATCTGTGGTTGTTGTTATGAATCTTAAAGGAAACTATATATATATATTAACTTATCTTGTAGAAAATAATTTGTCAATGCTAGTACTTGGTACTATGTCCTTAAGATAATTATGACATCCGTATGGTGCTCAGAGTTGATAGCACTTGTCTCCCAGTATACAATGACACTGTATACTTTAACAGCACTACAAAAAGTATACTCTACGAACCAAAAATAAATGTTCTAACTCTCTTTTTATAACTATGAAACTGATGAAGGAAACTAAAGACTGAAATGACTAAAATACTAAATTTCTTGTGAATTGAATGATTTTGAAGGCTGCCCCCTCCTATCTATTTATAGGAGGGGTTGGTGACCCTTCAGATTGGCACTTAGCCCTTGAAAAGGCATGGGATGCCACTGAAAAGACATGGTTGGCATCATTTGGTCAAAATGACGTTGTTTTGATCATATGCAGTATGGACGCGTCTATTCGGACCTATAAAACGACGTAGTTTTAGAATTAGCAGAATCAAAACTACGTAGTTTTAGTCTTAAGCAGAAAAGGCGCGACAAAACAACGTAGTTTTGAGCCGTCCGTTTAAACTTATACCCTTTCAGCATATACCGCTTCTCAAAACGACACAGTTTTGACAATAATAAAGACTGTTTATCAAAACGACACAGTTTTGATAATAGAATTAAATAAATAAAATTTACATAAATTTTTAATTAAAAAATTTAAATAAATTTTGTCTAAAAAATTATATACAAGGACCCACGACTCACGTGCCTCGTGCCAGAGCCAGCCTTGGCTAGGTCCTCTCCCTTCCACAAGTGTCCCTTGGGGCCCAAACCCAATAGCACTTTCCTTGTATATAAACATATGAAAATTTTAATTCCTAACCTATGTAGGACTTGGTTTTTTTCCACATGTATTTATTATCATTTATTATTTCCAAGTGTGATCTTTGGGAGTTAATATCTCATTCATTACTCCATCGATTTGAGCTTCCAAATACTTAATTTAATCTACTCATGGAGTAGAACACATTAATATATGGAATTATTAAAAATAATTAATGACATCCACATTTATTTAGGCTCAAAGACTAATAGTTGTTTATTGATCATAAATCATAATCTACTGGTTGCAATATGTAGTTTTTATATTATTTGATCTGTCAGATTTATGATTATATGTGGTTATGCATTAATGCATCATTTTTAGCTGTGGCTCATGATTCATTGAGATATGAGTCTCTAAAATATCTGTCATGGTAATGTCGTCTTGATGCTTCCAGATCCAAATATTTAAGGGTTAAGTTCAGATGACCACCTGGGGTTTGACCGGTTTCCCACTTAACCACCTGTAGTACGTAAACCTACATTTAAACACCCGACTTTTTGAGTTAAAGTGAAAAAATGCTTTCTGTCATAACTCTGTTACTTAAATTGGATAAAGACTTAATTACCCTTCTTATATATAAACGACAGATGAGAGAAGATGTCAGGGAAGAACATAAAGGGAGAAATAATTGGTAAAGAAAGTTTTATTTGATAATTCAAAGAGAATAAATTTGCAAGATGAGGGGGAGGATAAAATCAGAAACGAATCCATGCTCAGTATTCCTATTCAACGCACCATCCACAGAACTCAAGCAATTGACACTTAAAAAATAAGAGCATCTCCATAGAATCACACAGATAGTATTTCAATATTGAATCTCATAAAAAAAAAAATTTAACTTCACTTGATCACATTACCACCGACTCCATCTATGAACCTTAGCAAACCGCAATGTATTTACCATATCTTGATTTACAACTTTTGCATTGTATCACCTAAAGCTTATGTAGAGCATGAGGAAATGCAACGACGAATGATCCTACCAAAAAAACAGAGCATGTATATATAGAAACTCTTGAACGCACATCAATTAGACCATTTTGGACCCACTTCATCATTGCATCTGTTCATCAATGAGACATTGCATTCACCTACGAACAATAGCTACTCAACGTCTCAACCCCTCTTCCATTACCCAAACCACCACCTGCCATTCATTCATTTACTCTGATTCCTCTGCCCTTCAGAAGCTTATCATTCAATTTCCACCCTATATGAGAAAGGATTTTGAAGCATAAAACATTACTGGAACGAAGCATTACTCCATGAATGCTAACAAAATCCTTACGAATGTCCATCATCTCATTACTTAATTCACTCTCTGTTGTAAAGACTCCATCCTTGCGGCCCTTTTCCTTCACTCGCTCAATTCTTTCCTTCAATTCCTGTTGA
This sequence comes from Panax quinquefolius, assembly GCA_020205615.1. NCBI lineage: Eukaryota > Viridiplantae > Streptophyta > Magnoliopsida > Apiales > Araliaceae > Panax > Panax quinquefolius. The sequence continues at coordinate 61,826,809 of CM035151.1, forward strand.
AGTTGCGGTTAAAATCTATATCAAGACACAATGAATAACTGTGAGGTTGTCAAGCTTCAATTAAAGGAGGCATCAATTGATTAAAAGAGACATTAATCTTCATGACCAACATCACTTAATTTTTGAACAAAAAATACAACCATAAGAGGAAAAAAATGAAATACCCATATTGAAAATGGGTATTTCAAGGGGTTTTTGGAGAAGTGAAGCAGAAGATCAAAGGTCAATAATTTTGGAGAAGATGAAATACCCTTTCAAAGTGAAGCAATGGATGAAATACCCTTTCAAAGTGAAGTAGAAGATCAAAGGTCAATATTTTTTGAGAATATTGATGTTCTTCTGGCTGAGCACAAAGTTGAAGTAGCAGTAGAGGTGATTAGTCCAGAAGAAAAAAAAAAGCCTTGGGAGATACATCATCTACTGAACCATCATCTTACAAAGAAGTGAAATCATATGGGTCTCGCCTTCAAAGAAGTGTTGAGGCATTTCTTCCAGTCGATCAAATGAGAATTTGGGAAACTCATCAAAATAATAATTTTGGGGGAAAGGGTTTTCAAGAAAAGTATCAACATTAGTGTAGAAATCATTTACCCCATTCTCTCCTATCTTGATCCCAGCGAGCCGACCCACGACAAGCTTAAGCTTAAGTGTAGAAATCCGGCCGATACGAAACTCGGACTCGACGGACCCAAACTGATCTCCAAATGGGTTTTGTTCAATCTTCATCCATTACTAACCCTAGAAAATTCGTGCACAGCTTCTTTGGTGGATTTGAAATGGGGAAGAACCCTAGAAAATTGGGAATCCTACTACGATTTGGAGATAGATTGAGAAGAAAAAGAAGGGATGATGATGGGATGAAGCAATTTGGGTTTCAATGATGAAGAAGAGAGGAGACCGAAGAGAACGAGGAAGATAACGAGGAAGAAAAGGGTATTTTAGACATTTACTACCTTTTTTTGGATCGTTATAACCCTTCTCACGCGTTTTTGGCGTCTGACATGCACGCACGGTTAATTTAGACGGAAAAGGTAACGATTTCACTTTAACTCAAAAAGTCGGGTGTTTAAATGTAGGTTTACGTACTACAGGTGGTTAAGTGGGAAACCGGTCAAACCCCAGGTGGTCATCTGAACTTAACCCAATATTTAAAACTATGTTGTTCCAGATGAGCTGATTCTATATGTATTGGTAATTCTTGTCACTACTATTACTTTGAGCCTTTTATACGAGTCATTGTGGTAGTTGAAGTGGAACAACTAGACTTATGATATATGATGAAGGAACTAGGAAGTACGTGCATTTAAGTAGGAACGAAATTGCTACTGTTCATTTTCATTGGAGAAAGAATAAATGGTCTCCACAATTCACAAAATACTCTTTAAAACTTATTCTACAAATGTAGGGGATGAAAACTTTGGAAAGTAGAGAGACATACAGCATAAACCGAGTTTGTTATACATTTCTACACATCAAAAGCCCATTCCCTTCTTTCCTTTACAAGAGTGTTGGTGGATAGATCATGGGTTGGACCAAAGAGAAATGTTTTCATAAAGAAATCTCCCCCTTCCCTTTCCTTATGTCCACTTTTTACTCCTACCTTAATATCATGATTAGAAAATCCTTAATCAATATGGACTTCAGTTATGTTACTTTTAAGCTTTTCAATTTTTAAGAATTGAGAAAAAGAAACAAGTAAACTACGAAGCACTGACCCAATTTATTCTAATTTTCATTTAGATCGTCTATAGTAAACTTCTAAGCATTGTGTCTGGCTAGCATTTGTCTACTTGATGCATTTGTTGTAAAGCTTACCACTTAAATCCTTTACCGGTGTTTCCAGATTATATTGTGCAACATGGCCAACCCAAAGGTTTTCTTTGACATATTGATTGGAAAGATAAAAGCTGGTCGAGTTGTGATGGAACTATTTGCAGATGTAACCCCTAAAACCGCTGAAAACTTCCGTGCACTCTGCACTGGGGAGAAAGGGATTGGAGTATCAGGGAAGCCCTTACACTACAAGGGGTCGACCTTTCACCGCATCATTCCCGGATTCATGTGTCAGGGAGGAGATTTCACAAGGGGTAACGGGACAGGTGGTGAATCGATCTACGGACAAAAGTTTGCAGATGAGAACTTCAATGTCAAACATACGGGGCCTGGTATCCTCTCAATGGCCAATGCTGGACGAAATACCAATGGGTCTCAATTCTTTCTCTGTACAGAGAAGACGTCTTGGCTCGATGGGAAGCACGTTGTTTTCGGAAAGGTTGTTGATGGCTATAGTGTGGTCAAGGAGATGGAAAAGGTCGGATCAGATGGAGGACAGACTTCATCAACTGTTGTGATTGAAGATTGTGGTCAGATAGATGAGAAGTAATTATGCATAATGGCGTGAAGTTTTTGAGAGAAAATGGAGTGTTATGATTACATGAATTACCATAAATCTGAGTAGAAAATTAAGTGTAGCAACTTTGCTTATATTGCATGTGATGTAAGTCGGGAAATTGAGTTTCCAGCTCCTTAGAAACAAGAATCGGTCGCCGGAAAATGCAAATTATCTTTATTAATCTTGATTGGTAATCTCATTTTTATGTAATTTTCTTAAAATTATAATAATTCAATCTCTGGATTTGCTCATCAGCAACATCTCTCCAACAAAACAGGGACTTCTCGATTTTGAGTGAAGATTGTATGGGATCAGCAGCTACAGAAAATTATACAATTTTTGAGCGCGAATGTAGACATTGTGCTTTGCAAACATTTTAAGCCAAAAATTATGCAATTACAATGGGAACGTACAAAAGTTTGAACTAATGAACTTATATTTTTTTCTCAAGACCAACTTAAGTAAAGTTTTTACATAGATGGAAGGTTACAAACACTCTTTATAGACCTCACCTCATCCTTCAAACCATAATTCAGTAACAATGATACAAGAGAGGTTTCTGTGCTGCCAATATACCATTCGTCATGAGAATTAAAATCTATTCTCCACCTGAGATTAGGATCCCTTTCCATTATACATTATATCTATCCTCCAATTTTTCCCCACACATTCAACGACACAAATATTACATTTAGCGACATATTAAAAGTTTTCGCAAATAACTAGAGACATAATAATATAAAATTTGTCAGAAATAAATGTGTCGTTGATACTGTCGCCAAAAACAATATTTTTTTCACTGAATGTTTATTGAGAAAAATTAGAGGCAAGTGTAATGGATAATATCCATCCACAAATATGTACTTAGTTGAAAAGCCCATAGTAATTACTAGGAGTTAATAGCCTGTTTGTGAGCTTTAAGTTGGGATGAAAGGAAAAGTTTTCTTTTTAAAAAAATTGTTTCACTTCCCTTAATTAAAATTCACATATACCCCCAGTTTGTAAGCTTTATTTTGGGAGGAAGGGAAGAGATGGAAATGAAAAGTTATTCTTTTAAAGAAATAAAAGTAAAAAAATTTCCTTTCCGTCCCGTCCCGTCCCGTCCCCCCCTCCCCTCCCCTCCCCTCCCCTCCCTCAAAACTCACAAGCAGAGCTCTCAAACAGAGCCTAAAGTTTCAGATGTAACTAGGGATGAAAAGGTAAAAGACGGAAGTGGTTAGCATAAAATTTATTTTGGGGTAAGTTGATCAATTGACTAATAGAACACTAACACGCCAGCGAGACTGTGTATATGTGTCAGCATTCTATTGGTCAATTGACCAACTTACCAAAAAAATAACTTTATGCTAACTAGATCCGTAAAAGACAAGCATGACCGCTCTGTATTAACAGATTTTGTTCATTTCAAACATGCTGTAATTCTGCTCCCCCATCATTTCTGCTATATTGGTTCCTCAGGCAAGTACCAACAAAATAGATTTGGGACATCAAGAACTTAATACATATTCCATGCTACAAAATTTTCAACTGAATATATTTAACAAGAACTAAGTTTTAACCAATTAAGGGGAAAAAAATTGAAATAAAGACCATAAAACTATAAACCTTGAACTCTGAATTTTTGTTGTCCTAGATATAATATTACATATTTTAGGCTCTCAGTATATTATAAACATGCAAGCACAAATTTTTAGTTTAGGACATTCTTTACATGGCATTATCAAACTAATAAATCACTAAGCAACAGTTAGGGACAAAAGTGAAAAGGCTTAAACCTATATGCATGTAACTAGAAAATAATGATTCACATCTAGTATAAGACTTTATATGATGTCTTATTATTGAGGTAGAATAAGAACATATAAAAGCATGATGGAACCAACACTAGATTATGCCACAACTTCTGAAAGCTAATTTCTGGACAAAAACACACTTTAATTTAACTTATGGTTTAATAGAAGAATGATTATTGGTATCTGATTTTAAAAATATATGCAATTGGACCACTGTGCTTTTTAAAACTGAAAATTAAGGTCATTCCGTCCAAGACGGAAGTCAAATATTTACACACGTGACATTGAAAAAAAATCAAAATATTATTATTTACTTATGTGGCAATACAAAAAAAAATCAAAAAAAAATGATTAAAATAATAATAAATTTCAAATAAATAATAATTAATTCATTTTAAAATAATTAGTTTTAAAATAAAATAATTAATTTTAAAAATGAAAATAAAAAAATAATTAAAATAAATATTTGAAATTAATGATTAATAATTAACTTGTAAAATGAGTATTTTATTTTTATTTTTAAAATTAATTATTAATCATTACGTTAACTAAAATTATTAACTTGTAAAAAAATCATTTTTGCCACATAAAACAAATTCTGTTTTTGTTTTTTAAAATAGATTTTTTAAAAACTGAATTTTGTAAAAACAGAATTTTAAAAAATAGAATTTTATTTTACAAGTTAAAAAAAAAAAATTTCTGTTTTGTTTTTAAAAAACATAATTTTTTTAAAACATAATTTTTTAAAACAAAATTTTATTTTACAAGTTAAAAATAAATTCTTTTTTTAAAAAACAGAATTTTTAAAAACAAAAACAAAATTTTTTTATTTGGCAAAAATGATTTTTTTCAATTTAATAATTTTTTTAACCTGAATGATTAATAATTAATTTTAAAATAAAAATAAAATAATCATTTTACAAGTTAATGATTAATTATTAATCATTAATTCCCAATATTTATTTTAATTTTATTATTTTAATTATTTTATTTTTAAATTAATTATTTTATTTTTAAATTTAATTATTTTATTTTAAAATTAATTATTTTAAAATTAATTAATTATTATTTATTTTAAATTTATTATTATTTTAATCATTTTTTGCCACATAATCAATGATTTTATTTTTGATTTTTTTTTGTATTGCCACATAAGAAAATAATAATATTTTGATTTCTTTTTCAATGTCACGTGTGTAATTATTTGACTTTCGTCCTTGGACAGAATGGCCTGAATTTTCAGTTTTAGAAAGAACAGTGGTCCAATTGCATATTTTTAAAATTCAATGACCAATCACTATAAAGTCGGCGACCACAAAGAATAAATGTGCTTTTGCCTAATTTCTCAGATATCCTAGAATTTTCAAACTGACAAAATTAAGAGAGATATTGTGACAAAATTAAGAGAGATATTGCAACTATAGAATCAAAGACCTCAATACTATTTGAGTAGATTCATCTTCTGAATTTAGATGAAAACCAACACTTGCAAGCAGAGATAAAAAAACTGATTAATATATATATATATATATATATATATATATATATATATATATATATATATATACGAGAAGAGTTTAAAAGCGAACTTTAAAAAGCGAACCAAAGATTTAACCGTCGTCTTTGGTTCGCTTTTTAAAGTTAAGCTTTAGAGAGACTAATATATATATATATATATATATATATATATATATATATATATATATATATATATATATATACACACACACACACACACCACGGATCGAGTCGGACTCTTTGACTTGATCAAATTCGAACCTCTTTTTTTTTTTTTTTTTTTTTTTGCTTTTTTTTTTTTAAAACAACTAATTTTTTTTAATATTTTATGGAACTGAAATTTTTCCATAATATAATATTTTGGGCGTGATTTGGATACCTATACCAAAAAATATATGTACAGTCTACATAGACTGTACATACATATTTTGTTATATGTGTTAGAGTTTATGCCCTAGAGGCCAATTATTTGATATAATTGCTTAACGCTTTGATATTATATTTGATTGAATAAATATATGATTTTATTTATTTTATTCTGCGTAATATAATTGTTAACATAATAAAATTCCTTAGAATAGTGATACAAATTATATAGTTTCAAGTATGTGACTTGAACATGAGATTATATAATTACAATTAGTATCATTGTTCTTAAATGTCCTTAGTCGAGTATCATTGTTGATGGGACAACAATGATGCATTGAGACTAAGTATGTGGATCGATTGATGACCAAATCTCATTGGTCATAAATATATGAGATATTAAGTCAATGCATAGAGTACATGTTAGAAACAATGTCTTGGGATGACCCACCATGAGAATTCTATATGGAGCATTATGCGAAGTGTCATTAGCAATTCTCATAGTAATGACAATGATGTAATGGTCTCTCCGCACGAAATCGATATATTACTACACGAGAATTTATGTACTTTGATATCATCAAATGTCACCTTTAATAGGGTGGACTATAAAGGTGATTATTGGGTTCATCATGAATCGTGTGAGAAATATGAGTGATCTAGATGGAATTTAACCATCCTATATATTATGGGTGATATCCATAGGCCTCTTGATTGAGTAGGACTATGAAATGCATGGCCATGCTCAAATAGTAATTTGTTTCATATAGTCTACTCATTGATCAAGAAAACTCAGATTAAATTATGAAGAGTATGACACATTCCATGACTCGAGTTTAATCTAGGATATTAAGGTTAAAAGGATTAAATTACATTGAAACATTGGTCACGAAAAGGTTGCATCGAATCATCGATCTTATTATTACTTGGGTAGCAGTGATGCATTACTAGATGTTGCTCATTGTTTATAATTTTATAATATGATTTTAAAATTATTGCCAACGTAATAATAACCTATAGGGTCACACATAAAGAACATAATTAAAAGGAAATTAATTTAAATTGTAAAGATTTAAATATGTCAATATGATTGATAGAATTTTAAATTACGAATTTAAATTAATAGGATAATTTATATATATGTATATTAATTAAGTAAGACTTAATTAAGATATATATATATATATATATATATAAATTCGGATTTAATAATATTAAGTTTTGATTAATTCTCCTAATCGCTATATATATGATATATATCGGTCACTTTAGGTTTTACGTCAAATATAAAAACCCCTAGCCGCTCTTAGAGAGAGACTAGAGAAAACGACTTTGAAAATCCTCATCCTTGATGGCTAGATCTGCTGTTCCTTTTTCTGCACAGATCGTAGGACTATTCGCGCGAGCGCTCGTGTGAATCTGGTAGAGACGCAGACTCGTTTGATTAAGGTTGGAGATTCGATCGTATCAATTCCAGCTTCTTAATTAAGTGGATTAAGTTGGAGATTCGATCGTATCAATTTCAGTTTCTTAATCGGTATAATTTCTAACCTCTGAATTAATTGAATTTTTCGCATGGATCCTGTTTTAGGGTTTCGAAAATTGCTTTAAAATTTTTATTTCCGTTGTGCGTTTCTGTGCCGAAACCCCAACAATATGTATCCAAATCACACCAAAAATACTGTATTATGTAAAAATTCAAGTTCCATAATTTTTTATTTATTTATTTTTAGTTGTTTTAAAAAAAAGCAAAAAAAAATAATCCGAATTTTGGTTCGGTCCGGGAGTCCGGACCTGATCCGGTCTCTCTCTCTCTCTCTCTCTCTCTCTCTATATATATATATATATAATAAAACAGAACCCATTTTGAATCTTTCATTTGACAAAGCACAAGGACGGTTCAGATTCATTCTACCTTAATTTTTTTTAACTTAATCTAAAGACTCATATTTCTTCTCGCCCAAATCAAATTCACTCATACACCTTACTCTCTCTCATGTTCACACACAAAATATTTCTCTCTCCTCTCTTCTTCACACACACACAAACAAATAATAATAGTACTAAAAATAAATATTATTATAATAATAATAATAGTACTAATAATAATTATAATAGTACTAATAATAATAATAATAATAATAATTATAATAATAGTAATAATAATAATAATAATAATAATAATAATAATAATAATAATAATAATAATAATAGTAATAGTAATCTATATAATAAAGATTCATTCTAATTGATTTGAAATGGAAAGCTAAGTAAATGCAGTTCGATTCATTCTAATTTTAATTCAAAATAATAATGATTATAATAATATTATAATAGTAATAATAATTATAATAAAATTAATAATAATAATAATAATAATAATAATAATAATAATAATAATAATAATAATAATAATAAATAATAATAATAATAATAATAATTATTGTGGTGGTGTAGTGAATTATGATAATTGTTATTGATAATTGTAAGTTTTGTAGACAAGTTTAAAATTTTCTAGATATCTATTTTTAAAAGAAAATTAATTATTGTGGTAGTGTGGTAAATTATGATAATTATTATGTCTGATTGTAAGTTATTTTAAGTTGTAAAGCGTCTTTAGGTAATAAAATATTTTTCGAATTTTAATCTAATTTTTCGTTACGCCGTGCCTTCAAGCACGGGCAATTACTAGATATATATATATATATAGGGATAAGATCCAAAAATGCCCCTGACATTTTTTCCAATGTCTACCGAGCACCCTATACTTTTTTTTTCCAAAAATACCTTCAACGTTACAGTTTTGGGTCAGCCGTGCCCCTGGATCGAACGGCGTTGCCACATGGACTAACTTTGCTCATACGTGGCCTTTTGAGTCCAAGTCAGCAACATGGAAGAGAAGAAGATTTAAACCAAAATTCAATTGTTTCCCAACAAGAACCCACGACCACCATCAACCACCGAATCGCCAATCGAGTCGTCAATAAAATGGACATCCTTCCTCAACCCGAACAACAACAAACCCTACACCGTCGATCCATCCACTCAACAATCCATTCGGCTATCTCTGCTTCGAGCTCTCATCTCTCCAAGACCTTGCTTCTCGCGGATCTGGCGCTCCATCCTCGACAAAGTCGCTCATGCCCTCTCCCTCTCTCTCCTCTCAAAACCCCACGAGCACCTCACTTACCTCTCCTATGGTCCATGGTCCCCTTCATACTCCGTTTCCTCCACGCCGAGCTCCCCTCGAAACTTAACAATCGCCAAGGTTGCATTGTTATCAAAATTAGGTTATATTCAGATGCAATCTGGGGATCTGGAAGGGGCGGAGGCCCTTTGTTTGATGTACCTTAGGGATTTGTCGGATTCGATTAAGGTGTTGGAGAATGCATTGGAGAGGATTCCGACCATGGCTTTGAATGAAACTCTTGCCGACAGCTCTTGCCGTAGAGAAGAAGGAGAAATATGAAAGGGTGGTGCGGTTGCCTTGGTCGTTGGGAGAAATACGCGGTCGTTTAGCCATACGCCAACACAGCTATAGGTTGTGCCCAAGTCGATTCCGATGGCTTTTCCTCTTTGCTCGCCATTGATAAAGATCGAGAAAATAGAGGTAATCAAAAACAAGGGAAATATGGAGGAGCAGTGAGGTTAGCTAGTTAGCTTAGTGTTCACAATGGGTTGCTTTGATTTGATTTGAGCTTCTTGTTATTTTCTTCTTGGTGCTTGAGATCTCAATTCTTGGTGCTGGAATCATTGATTCATCTTTTTGGAATGTTACTTTGTTTTATATATTTGTGGTTTACATTTTTTTCAGTCTATTAATCGTCACTTTTTTTTAATCGGCTAACCAGGATCTCGCTTCTTGCTCTTTGGGGCTTGGGTTTTGCTCTTTTCTTAATTCAGTCTCTCTTCATTTTTGGTTTGAATTCCAATCTTTTTTAATTTGGCCACAAAGCAAGAACCTTTGCCGTTATCTTTTCGTTCAATTGGAGCCTTTCCGATTGACAACAATGTTCTCTTTCTTGCTCCAAATCCTTCTTTGTCTCTCCTTCACTTCCATTTGCAGTTGTGTGATGCCATGAGAAAGGAGGGCATTGAAATTCGGGAGGAGTACCGGTTGAGATCCGCAGGAGGAGTGAGTCGAGTTGGGCATGTGGAAAATTGATCGGCAGCGTAGAGAGAGAAATCAGAGTTGGTTTGGGTCCACGTCAGTAAAATATGTTTAGTTGTCAATCCCGTTTGTCTATTTGGCAAGTCTGTCAATGGCAGGGGTACAATTGACCCAAAACTGTAACGTTGAAGGTATTTTTGAAAAAAAAGAGTATAGGGTGCTCGGTAGACATTGAGGAAAATGTCAGGGGCATTTTTGGACCTTATCCCTATATATATATGCACTCCGCTTGACTAAAAAAGACTTGATACATGCTAAAGGTCTTGTTAAGTGTTAACTTGTTCCTTACAATTTCTTCAACTAGTTCTATTAGTTTATCACCTTCGCATGATATATCTTAGATACAAGGTGTTGCCAGTACACATTTAAGTAAGAACTAAGAGCATCTCCAGCAGATGGACTATCTGCTGGACTATATTTAGTCCATCTGACATCAGCAAATGTCCTTTAGTCTTCACTCCTTCCAGCAGATGGACTATCCCGTGGACTATCTCGTGGACTATAATATAAAAAGATTAAAATAATCAATGAATTCAAAAAAACTCCAACGGACATAATCCAACGACCATATTCTAACGGTCATATTCCAACGGCCATATTATAACAGCTATATTTTAATAAACAAATAGCATCTATAAATATAAGTCACATCTAGTCTCTCATATTCACTCATCTTAACTTCATTCTTCCAGTCAAATAAGTTATTTTAAATATGTCTCGTCAATTCGAACCATCTATAAATATGTTGCACGTGGATGAAGAAGAAGATGAAGAAGCATATGGACAATTTTTAGGCATGGCGGCTATTGAAGAAGAACAACAAAATGTCAATAGACATACATCACGTCATCGTGGTTCTGTGTAAGGTCGTATTACCATTGATCGTGGTAGACACGAAGGTCATAATCGACTTTTTCGTGATTATTTTGCAGAACATCCTACATACCCCCCGTATCTATTTCAGAGAAGGTTTAGAATGCGGCGCTCGCTTTTCCTCCGAATTCAAAGAGCAGTTGAAGCGTATGATTCATACGCCGTCCAAAAATGAATCTTTGCGGGACATCTCGGTTTATCTTCTCTATAAAGATAAGCGCCTCAATCGGATGCTTACTTATGGTGTTTCAAATAATTAGTTGATGATTATGTATGATCGGTGAAAGCACGGCTATATTGAGTCTTAAAAGGTTTGTAAAAGCGATCATTTCAATTTTTGGTGATGAATATCCGAGATCCCCAATAGTAATGACATCGTTAGATTCTTATATCAAAAGTCAAGAGCGTGGTTTTCTTGGGATGTTGGGGAGCATCGACTGCATGCATTGGAAATGGAAGAATTGTCCAATTGTGTGGCATGGTATGTATTCTGGACATGTGCATGAGCCAACAATTATTTTAGAAGCGGTGACTTCATACGATCTTTGGATATGACATGCATTTTTGGATTACCCAGCTCTCATAATGATATTTAACGTTTTGAGAGATCATCTATCTTCTCTGATCTTACTGAAGGTCGTGCTCCACCAGTGAACTACTCAATTAATGGAAATGAGTACACGATGGGATATTACCTTGCTGATGGTATATATCCCCCATGGGCAACATTTGTTAAAACTATTTCGACACCTCGAGGAAATAAAAGAAAACTATTTTCTAAGACTCAAGAGGCACTTAGAAAGGATGTTGAGCGAGCATTTGGGGTACTGCAAGCACGTTTTGCGATAGTTCGTGGTCCTGCACGATTTTGGGATCAAACAACACTAAAAGAAATTATGACTGCATGCATAATATTACATAATATGATCGTTGAAGATGAACGAGATGAAAATCAAGAACCAATAACCTACGATACACATGACGAGATTCCAACTATAGAAGTGTCTCATGAGCGTACCCCACAATTACTTGAATTCATTGAAGCAAATCATCACATAAGGGATTAACAAGTTCATTCTAAACTGCAAGAAGATATTATTCAACACTTGTGGACACTACATGGCGGAGCCTAATCCATTACATTCTACTACAATAATAAGCAAATTATAATTCTCTAATAATAAGCAAGTCAACTACTAGATGTAACTCTTTTCATGATTTCTTTCTTGCGTTATTTGTAATATTCAGCTACTTCAGGCTCCATGTTAGCAGTGTCAATCATCATGATCCTTTCATCCTCTTGTGCTTTCAGTATATTCAACTTCTCTTGCTTTTGAAAATATATTCTATCCATGTTCTCTTGTCTCTTTTGTTGGTTCAATTTCATCTGATGCTCGAACTTCTCAAACCTCAACTCCATAGGTGTACCAGTATCACTGATTCCTTTGCCCTTTTTAAATAATGTTTTCGAAGCCTTTCTTCCCATTGACCTCTCTAATCTTGCAGAGATTGTATCTTCAATACCATCGTCTTCACCCAAACTGACTTCTTCTGCAGTTGATGGAGAAGATGCTGCTGGACTTGACTTTCTATTATTTTTCTATTTTTTCCCACTATTATCTATTCTCTATTTCGGTGCATCCTTTAATATTCTCCAACAATGCATAAATCCAAATGGTTGATTTTGCATACTTTTGAACATCTCTAATGCTTGACATATCTATTGAAAAATTATTTACAAAGTATTAAATATAAAATATAAGAATAAAACTTAATGAAATTTTACATGAAAAAAATTGAAATACCTTATCTTGTTACGCCTACTACCTTTTGTTGCATTCTTTCAATTGAAGCATAATATCCACAAAATTTGTTCACCGCGAGTTGAATTGTTGACCAACGTTTAGCCAAAGCAGTAGAATTGCGTTCAGACTCAAAATTCTTGTATTCATGAAAATATTCGTGAACTCTTTTCCAATATCTTCCATGTTTCTGATCGTTTCCTTGAATTGGATCCATGCTTACATTAAGCCATGCGGAAACAAGAAGGGTATCTTCATCAATAGTGTAATTTCCTTTAAGCATACTGTTCTTTTTATTGGACTCATTTTCGAGAGTGCTGAATTGGTCTATCGATTTGAATTGAAAATTCATCCAACAAATTTGGATCATCAAGTGAGAAACCTTCAGATAATAATGAAGAATAATACATCGGAGGACTATGATTTTCCATCTATAAAAAATTAAAGAGATATTATCAATAAAAACTAAAATTAAATATAATAAAAATACAATAATTAACAAAATACTTACAATTGCTAAATGTTGAACTAATTGATTGAGAAATTGTAAAATATGTTGAATAATGGTACATATTTATAGACTTTCATTTTCTATCCGTTAATTTCATTTTATTACCGTTCTGATATTTTTTATTACCGTTCTGAACTTCTCAGATCTATCCGTTGGCATACTCTTCGTCTCCTTCATCTGTCTCATTCTCCTTCATCTTCAACCTCCCTTCTTCAACTATCCGTTGAGCCTTCTATTTAAATATAATATAAATTATAGTCCATCAGATTTGGTTCGCAGATTTAGTCGGTTTGGCTTGCCGAAAAAAGGGGCGGACTAAATTTACTCCATCTGCTGGAGCGCGATTTCCGTCCTAGACTAAATATAGTCTACGAATCGAGCAGCTCCGGCCTGCTGGAGTTGCTCTAAGAACTTGAACATCTAGTTACTCGGATATCCGAACAGCATATGTTAGTCAGCAGAATCTGAAACATCTAAAATGAATATCAAGAACTTCTAAGGTGCACAAAAAGAAAACTTCATCAAAACTGTCACCGACGAAGAAGTACTCAGGCTAAGAACAACTTCAATAAATTTATCCAACTATAACTATACTTGTAAGAAGTGACATCAAGATCGCAATTTTATTCTAAGAAAATAATGTCAGAAAAATTCATGTCCAAAACAGAAAGAATCAAAAAATGATTCTCAATAATCCTATTACATCCATTGAAGTACTACACTAGGGATATGTTGAAATCTAACATAATATAAGCTAGCTGCTAGTCTTATCAGAAAGTTGGTTTAATCAGAATTAAGTTTCAATTTCAGACACCCAGATGCTCAAATCTTAGGATTATGTAAAAGCGTATAGATAAGGAATTGGCATCTAATATCCGCTACAAATCACAAGGCAGTACAAGTAGTGTCGTTCAAACAGATAATTTCGTTAACCTATTGATAAACAAATGATGCAGGGATCTATTTACTATTACTGTATTACTTTCCTAGATACAATATCAGAAAACAATAGTACAAAACATACCTAGTCTACCTTGGTTGATTCAAATTCATCACATCTATCTAATCTCAACTGGTACGAGGGGATGCAAATTGTAAGGGAACACTACGTATAATGAAGATTAAAAAGGGGACTCAAGCAACTCTTTGCTTCAAAAGGACCAATTCTTTAGGCAAGCCTCAACAACAAAAAGCATCCTTATGCATCTTCAAAATCTAAAATCTTAACTGTCTGGTGCTACTCAATTTCGGAATTCAGATCAAAGATTACACCTTTACTAATCTTTTCATTCCCAATCTTCTTCAGCCAACTGATTTTCAGACTCTTCTCTTGGTGGTCTAACCACTAAAACCACAGTTCCTAAACTCTCCTCGACACCCAATTCCTTCAATGCCGAGCCCCTCTCAACCTTCAACCCATCATGTGCTCTAGATACCAAATAAAACCCATCATCAGCAACCACTTTTTTACTCTTTCTATCAGTCACCACCAAAATAGCTTCCTCCTTATACCACCTATTCACCCCCCACGGCAAAGCCCTTGCATCCGCAAACCCCACCACCACTCCTCCTCTCTTCAATCCCACCACCATCTCCCACCCCGGTAACACCACCCACCTACTCCACGCCTTCTCCGCCACCACCACCCCAAACTCCCCTTCCGTCCCACACTCCCACGGTGCCTCCATCACCTCCTTTTCTCTCTCCTCTGACCTACACACAGGTAAAACTGCCACTGTTGTTGCCTGCGACACCTCCCCAACCTTCATCCTAACAACCGGAACCCTCACTCCTGCTGCAACATTCTCTATACCCACCACATCCCCATCTTTCCTCTCCAATTCCTCCAAAACCTTACTTTTTGCCCTATCTGAACCCGCCATTACCAAGGCCTTTTCCAACCCCACATTCCTCACCTCCAAATCCTGATGTTCAAGTGCTTGTCTATAATACATAAACGATAAACAATCACGCGGATCAGTATAATCAAAGCTCTCCCAGCCCCGTTCCTTTCGTCGGCGAGGAAAATCCTTAATAGCTCGGGCAAGCTCCTGTGCCCCCTTTCCATCAAATTTCTGTCCCACAATCAACCGCGCCGCCGCGGCGCGCTGCGTGATACTCAGCAAACGGATTTCATACAACAATGCATCGCCACCCAAATCAAAATAACCCAGAATTTCAGGGTCGATTTCGGACTGAACTAACGAGTCTCTAACTTGAACGGCGACTACAAGGCGGTTCTGTTCAACGCCAGAAATTCCAGTGATTTCTTCAATGGTGGGAGCGATGAATCCTTCCTGCGTAAGGGAGGGAATTAAAGGGGCGTAATCAAACCATAGGCCGAGGCGATTGGCGAGGATTTCGAGGCGGCCATTGGCGTCAAGGGAGCGGAATTGGGGCGGAATAGGAGAAGGGGATGGCCGAAAAGGCTGGTAGAGCTGTTGTTGAGGTGTGTTTGATTTAGATGGGATGATTGTAGCTGAAATTGGTTTGGAACAGTGGGTTTTTTGTGGGGGAAATTGGGGATTGAGAGCAATTGACTGGTGGTGATGGTGGTTTGTGAGAAAAGGGGACGAGAGAGAAAGTGCGTTTACAGTTAAGGAGAGCATTGACATGATTATTTTGTGCAAGAAATTTGGACAAGGTGAAGGTGGGTTTGGAAAGAAAGGTAAAGGAGGAAGTAGGGAGCTCTGAGCCTTATCCGATGATGATGAAGATTTAAGATACAAATTTGTTTTAGATATTTGAGAGAGAGAGAGAGAGAGATGGGTGGGTAATGGGTATATGGGAAGATCTTGGATGGGTCGGGTATAATAAGTTGGGCTTGATCTATCAAGTAATAGTGTAATACTATGGAAGAGTCATTCTATGGGTATATTTTTTTAGTGACATTTCTAGCGATATTTTTTTTAATTTCTTTTTAGTTTTATTTGTAGTATCTTCCAAAAAATATATAGTATTTATTTCAACTGAAATTTTTATAAAAAACAGTGTTTTAGGTGTAATTTGGATACATCTGAATGCATGCATGCATGCAAGCTTTCTTGTATGTATCCAAATTACACCTAAAACACTGTTTTTTATAAAAATTTCAGTTGGAATAAATACTATATATTTTTTGGGAGGTACTACAAAAAAAAACTAAAAAAAAAATTAATGTCGCTAGAATGTCAGCAAAAAAATGTCCCCCTAGAATTATTGAAAAGGAATAGATGCACTGATAAATTTATAAATATGGGAAATAGTTAGTGTTAGAGCATTTATAATAGTTTTTTTTCTCTATCCCCATTTGTTGTGTTATTAGGTGATTCTGCATAATAGAGATTTAATTTTTTTTATTATGTACTCAACAAGTTCTTTATATTGATTTCTTAAATAATAAAATTTTGAAATTTAAATTTTGAAAGTTCTAACAGTCAAAACATGTAACTATTTGACATTTGTATTGGTTTCATGTGTTAGAGCTTATGATAGATGTAATATACTAAAATCTCTTGTTTTTAATATAAAATTGCTAATAATTTATTAACCTTTTTTGAAGTAAGTATGTGATATTTTTAAATATAAATTTTAATCAATACATATTGTAACTTATTTAGAAAAAAATACTACTTATAAAATTTATTATTTTACAATTCTTAGCAAAATTATTAAGTTTGAGAATGCATCAAATTGACTTATAAAAAATAATAATAATCTTATAATTTATAAAATAGAGTATAATTTATCAATTGTATTTCACTATAAAATAACTTTTATTTTATTTTAAATTTTAGGTAATTTATGTAGTGAATATTGAATGGATTGTAGTATAAATGTAAATAAGACCAATATTAACTTTTAAAAGTTAATTTGTGATATTTTACATTTAAAATTAGTATGATTCATTTAAATTTTAAAAATAACAAATTTTATAATTAATAGTACTTTTATAATATTTATAATTACATTGACATGAATTAAATAAACTTATATCAATTTTAAGTTTGAATACGTTTGAAATTAATATTTTAAAGATAAGTCAATATTAATTTTATGATTTGAAAATGATGATGAGTTGAATAATGATTGATGAGTTGTTCACTTAAATGAGGGTGTGAAATGTCATTTTACATATATAGATAATGATCTTTTGACTCTCTCATTCTGAATAGTAAAATTCTATACAGAGATTAAAATATAGAGTTAAATAAGGATAAAAAAACTGTTGGATAATAATTTGTTAATGTATTCTTTAAAGTTTTATAAGAGAAACTATTGAGAATGCTCTTACAAATGAATGTGTAGAGAACAAAAGGAAGTAAATGAAGTTTTAGTTTATTTCATTATACTACCTCCATTCTATAATAATTGTCTTTTTAAAAGAAAAAATTTGTTCTAATTTATTTGTCGTTTACAACTTTCTAAGAGAATAAATTATTTATTTTCCTATATCACCCATAACTTTTCTCATTGTCACAAGAAATTTTCTATCTTGTATAATAATTTTCAATTTCTCATAAAGGGGTAGTGATGAAATTTCATACAAATTTTAATTTGTAAATGATAATATTAAATGAGTTTCTTAATTCATGTGCATGAAGCTAAAACTGTAAGACCCCGAAAATTTTTAAATAAAAAGGAATTTCCTTTATTTATTATTTTGAAATAGTAAGGGTGGATTTGATTAATGTGGATAATTATGGGTAAAATACGCAAATATTTCGAATAAGCAAGTGGTTATAAAATATTCATTTGGTCGTGGAATATTAAATGTATCGTCGGGAATATTAAATGCACTATAAGCGATCTTTTCAGGGTCCCATAACTGAAAGCGATTGGATGAAGAAAACGACAAATATAAGTTGTTTATAAATAACAGTAGTAGTTATTCTGAGATTATCTTGTTGGAATACCCGGTGGTTAAAACACACTATCACAGCGTTGTTGAACGATGGCATTTGCGGTATTGCACCAATTATTGATTCTTACGTAAGAAGGCACTACTCAATAATTGTTACGATAATTATTGTTCAAGATTTTATTTTATTGATTCAATAATTGTTGCATTGATATTTTATATTCTTTGTTGTTTGATAATTGTCATTACACGTATTTTTATTATCGAAGCAATAATTCATATTATCCTATAATATTATTGGATAACATTATTGGCAATGTCTAGAAAGTTACGTACAAAGGAGAGGTTTGGTCACCTAATTGCGGCATTGCAGTGGGAGAAATTCTTATTGAAAGCCTCTCTTTCGTAGGAACCTACCTTGCAGTTGTCAATGATGTGATTACGTAATATTATTTGTGAATAATTAATTATTGATTTATATGATGAGGAAAATATTGATTTTATGTGGATATAGATGGAGAAAATTTTTAAAATGACAATTGTTGAAAATTAATATTTTATCTTTTTCTGATAAAATAATTCATTTAAATATATTATTTTAATAATATATTAACGGTGATATTTTTATAATGAATGTGGGATATATGAGTATATGAGGAGGAAGAGTATTTTTGTGGCATTAAATGATTAACACATGTTTTGTGTGTCGGTGGACCCCATTTCTTGACTGAAATTTGATTATAGACATAAAATCGTCCGTTTGTGGATTTCGGTCAATTTCTGTTTGGAATTTGGAAAAACTTTCTTCTGCAAAGTTGTAGAGAATTGAATTTCCTATAAAAAATCGCGAGATTCAATTTTCTGATAAAAGGGCTATTTATTATGAATTATTGAAGTTTCGGAGTTCCGAAATAATTGATTTTTGGGAGTTTTAATTAATTATTTTGAGAAAAACGTTTTTGGTGAGTTTGTGAACCTCATTTAACATGTGCTATGGCTGAAATCAGATTTCAAAGGTGGGCTAAGGAATTTTGTTTATAAATAATATTATTATATTCAATTTTACTAACTTGGTGTTCTAAGCGATTTCCTATAAATAGGGTGCTTAGGTTAGAATAGAAAATCACACCGTAAACTGAAGTTTTCTCTCTATATTATCGAAATGTATTCTTGTGAGTATTTTGAGTATACTTTGAGTATTGCTATACGGTCGCAAGTTCAAGTCATAGCTTTATATCCTGTGTTTCAACTAAGAAATCTTGTCTTTTCGAGGTAAGGGGATGTTATTTTCTTCTCAAATGATATTATTTCTTCAATATCATTATCTTTGAAATATTGGTTGGAACTTTTATCAAATTTGGAACTTTTTCATGTTGGGATTACTATTCACGAGTTACTTATTCATGAGTTACTATTCACGAGTTACTATTCACGAAGTACTATTCATGAAGCGTGAAGATGTTTTTTTGGAATTTCTATCTTTTTGGTGTCGAGTTACTATTCACGTATACGACACTATTCACGTATACGACACTATTCACGAATACGGCACTATTCACCGAAAAATGAAATTTCTTCTTTTCGTCCAAAATATCTATTCTGGATACTAGCTTTGATTGTATCCATGTTTTGATCATTCTTGAATTTTACACCACTGTGATTATTTTTGAGGTATTTTTGGATGTGGATAAAACAAAGTACGAATCCTTAATCCTTAATCCTTGTCATTTTGTTTCACTGGATTCGTTTCTTTAAAAATATTTTTCATCATCTTCAGTCTTAAATGATGATATTATGGAATATCTTTGGCTTTAGTGGTGCAAGATGAATGATTTCTGAAGAATATCTTTGGCCGTGTAGTGCAAAGATGAACAGTGTTTAGATGAACATGACTACTGTGATGAATATCTTTTGGCACAGTAGTGCAAAGATGAATATTTGATTCCGATGTATATTGATTGATGTTACAGGGGATAAAATATCGACGATGAACTTTTAAATTCATATATGTAAGATAGTAGTTTGCATTCTCTACTTAACTCTTCTAATGAATTATTATTTCATTGCGAATATTGATTTAAAATTTGTTGTCTATTGTATTCTATTAGTTTTTTTTTTTTTGAAGACTAATGATAATTTGTTGTATATTATCTTAGTTATAATATTCTTTACCGGGCTAGTTGAGCTCACCCTTTCCTTTTTGTTCCATTTTTCTTCTCGTGGAGGCGAGAATGTATGCGAGTACTAAAGTCGAGGTATGGAATGAAGGTTCTAGAGAGAGTTGTTTAGTAGTCCTCACCATTTTTGTAAAATAATGTATCAATAATTATGATGAGGATTTATTTGCGTGTGGATATTGTCTAGATGGCAATATCTGTATTTAAACTCACAGTTTATATGTTGTAATAATAAAGTTGTAGTTATTTCTGTACCATGTATTTGGCGACTCAGAATGGGTTGGATGGAATGAACCTATTTTGGGGGCGTCACAAAAATGACTATTATTATAGAATGAAGGTAGTAATAAATATTATAGCTCAATGAGTATTTATACACGGTTCTTGCTTTCAATATAAAGCTACTAGCTAATTACATAAATGCCACTATGACTAACTAACTAATTAGTTACAATTTTCTTGAATTATAAGACTACTTAACACTAAGCTTGGTATCCTTGTTGACTATAGTAGCTGATATAGAGCTTGATGCTGAGAGATTATCCTTCTCAATACTATCCCCCTCAAGTTGGTAGTGTGAAAGAGATTACAGACTCCCAACTTGATACCAAGTGATGTAAAAAATGGAATGAATTATTTCGTTGGAATGATAAAAATGTTGTTTGATTTGTTTATTCTACCAGAATAATGTATTCCTCTTGGAATGATAGTTAACTTAAAATTTTAATTTTCATCCATGGAGGGGTGGCCAAGAATAAATCATTCCATCCATAAAGTTGACGGAATATTCAATCGGGCTTATTGCATTATCAATGGATGTTGTTCCGTTAGAATTGATCGATCAAAGTTTCCAACCACGTGGTAGCCGTAATGGCATTTATTGCCGCTTAAACTCGACGAATTTTCAGTCGGGGTTACCTTATTCCATCAAGAATAAGGATTTTTTTGTTTTTTCAATATCCAGAGTTTTAACCCATATTTAACATGTTCACAAACAACCTGTAAATTTCAACAGATCTGTAAGCCCAATAACACATACAACATACATGACAATACATGTAAACCTGTTTATGTTCCCAACATCACATACAACATAACTATAACTATCATGTTCGGGAGCGTACCCTTGTGACGACCCAAAAATTCGGGTTGTCCAGAATTTAAGTTTAAAGAATTAGTTATTAATAAAATGATTTTTTTTAATACTATTATGTGCTATGTGTTTGTTAATCGTTCTATAACCTATGATAATTATAAATTGAGAGGATTCTGGCTACGAGCTAGACTGAACGAATAAGAATTTACAAGACAAAAATAAAATTTTTCCGGGAACAAAATATTTTCGGGGAAAAAGGCGAAATAGGCACTATTCACCCGACGAAACCTTAAGGGTTAGGGTTTGAATAACCTAGGCCGTTCTGAGAGTTAAGTATGTCGAAATGACATTTCGTCGAAAGATTTGACGATAATATGTTGTGAAAAGTTAAGTAAGCTGATAAAAGTTTTTCTCGAAAAACTTTCAGAAATTGGACGAAATAAAAATGACGAAAAGTACTGCTATGTACTTTTCATTCGTTTAACTCCGTTAGGGTAAAACGAGAAGGAAAACGCTCAACATCGAAAAGTGTTTTTCAGTTTTTCGAAGATTCGAAGAATACGTAAAAATTAGTCGGTAAAGGAAAGACGAAATATCCAAAAATATTTGAATTCCGGGAATTGCAGTTTTCGAACTATCGAACGAAAATCGAAAGACGGAAGCACGGAGATTCCAAGGGAAGCTACGTGAATAGTAAGGAGGTGGGAATAGTAAGGAGGTGTGAATAGTAAAGAGGCTGGGGGGCAAAATGACTAAAATACCCCTAGCTTGGAAATTCTATAAATAGGAAGCTAAATTCAATTGTTTTGGGATTTTGAAAATCCTACAACATAGAGAGAGAGAGAGAGAGGCCTGGATGGGAAGGAGAAGGAGGAGGAAGAGCTTGCTCATGTGCAAACTTTGTCCCAACGGGAGAAGATTAAAGGAGAACAGTGTCCTAACCTAATCTCTTATAATTTTTCTTTAAGTTTTTATGTTTAAAAACATAACTTAATGAAGATAAGAAGTAGATAAGGTGAGAGATGAGTTCATATGGTTTAAATCATAAGAAAATGAAGAAATAAGAATTTAAAGTTTAGTAATAAATTTCTTAAGGAAGTATAAGATTCGTAATGAATTAGAACGATCCGAGTGGATTATATGAATAAGTAGGTGAAATAAGTAAGGAATAATGTTCTATAACATCAAATTCCAATAAAAAGTGAAATCATAATCCAAAATAGCGATTAAAATGAAGAACGAACGAAGAACACGCGAAGAACACGAATAACGTTGTTGATGGACAAATTTAAAACCATCGTAGGATAATTGTTGTTGATGGAAAAGTTTAAAACCATCGCGTATAAGTTAGATGTGTATTGCTTGGTTAGGAACGGTAGAAACGTTCATGAAGAACGGATTAAAACTTAGCTATAACGAAGTTAGGGCGAAAATTTCATAAAAGACAAACGAGAATTAGAAAGTTAGTAAATGAACCCGAGTGGGTAGGGTTTCATAAGAAAGTAAGAGAACATAGAAAACGTGAGTCGTGGACTTAAGAACGAACGAGTTTCGAGTTCGGATGACCGAATTACGGATGAACGAACGAAGAGCGTTAAAAACGTAAAATGAACAAAGGGTGAAGATCAAGCCAATCGAATGACATGTTAACGGATTTATAATGAATTTTTGCTCAAGGGGTATTAAAGTACGTAACATAAGGAAGAGAATGGATTTGGAACGACCTCGTTCCGAGTTATAACGAAGGAGTTATGAGATCGCGAAGTAAGCATCTCAAAATTGATTTAACACTTAGAGAAATTTTTCTAGGGTTTAGGCTCGGCGCTGCAGCGCCAGCTGAGCCTTGGGATGCGGCACCACAGCGTGAGAGATAAAGAAGGGAGTGGTGCCGCAATGCCAGTGTTGGGAAAAAGCCAGAGATGAGCTTTTAACTGCTTAGCTCTTGGGGGAAATGTAAGGGAAGATAAAGAATATAATATTCAACTAATGTAACACTTAATCAAGTGATGTAAACCTTTATTAAAGGTTGAACGTATAGATTAAACAAGATTAAATGGCAAAGAATATAAACGCGGGTTACGTAACCGATATCCAGGGACCGTAGTCACGATGAACGAACATGATAGATTGCTATGGTTGTGATTCCTTAAAGGTTGAGCGACGAGGGTAATGAACATGGGGTTCAAGTAATGAATAACTAATGTATTAATAAGATATGATCTATCAAGAAAGCCGTAATGAATTAACAGTAATAAGATTAATGAAAGCCGAATGTGAGTCGATAAGAAATTGACTTAATCGAACATTATAGTTAAATAGTTTGTATACGTTAAAAGAAGTTAGGTTGTGGTACAATCGTAACTTTGATGGTTGACATATGGGAGTTGGGCTAAACAATTCCTTCAGAGAGCGAAGGTATATATGAAACTGGCAACCGATCTAACTCACTGTGATGGCAGTGTAGATGGGACGGGAACTTGTTTGTTGGTTGTTTGTGGGAAATCACTTAGAGTACCATATGGACTACTAGCAAAGAAGCGATGTGTGCTGAGTCCTAGAGAATTTATAAAAAGAAGATAAGAATATAAATCATCCAAGATGATGAACATTTTGAGTAAGACATCTTCGTATGTCATAAAGCCGTAAACTGGTAAAGGAAGTTAGTCGCGTAAACTTATATTGCAAGAACGCAAACCCTAAGAAGTAAAGCTAAGTAAACCAATGCGTAAGTTCAATATATGACTAATTGGTGTTTATGTTTTCTCCTTATGTGTTATATAGGAATTGAAATGGCGAGCGATTCGTCAAGTAGTAAGTCGGGCGTAAGTGCAAGTTTCCTAACTTCATTCATATTACATGAATGCTAGTTTCTTAAACTTCTCAGATGTTATACTTGAGAAGTTCTGTCTATGTGTAAATGTGCGATATTTGTACAATGTGGTAGAACGTATGAGGCCTTGAGCCACAAATTGAACACTTCGGTGTTTCTATGATATGCATTGTTCTGTGATTGAGCTGTTCAATACTAGTATGTTCTGTTTATACATGAACCGTTATTGTTAAGTCCGTGCTAATGATTCTAGCCAGATAGGATGTTTATGAAAAAGGTAGAAGAATGAAAGTATTTCAAAGTGAAAATGACTGATGTTTTAAGTTGATAGGAATCAAGACTATTCTTATTATTCAAGCTGCTTCATAACCTTTGTTCGGTTATAGAAGTTCTAAAGAAATATTTTAATTCTGAAGTTGTTTGTTCAACTGTATGCTCACACTTGCTTTAAATGAAAAACAATTTTCAGCGAACAAGGTTAGAAGAACTTAAAGATCCCGTAAAGATCAAGTCGATTTTATCGAGATGAAGTTCCATTCGTAAGGTGAATGAGCGAGAAAGATCAAGTGAAGACTTGTAATGTAAAAAGATGAAATTTAATTATAGACTAGTTTAATGAACTATTATGTATCCTTGGTGGCAGATAGAAGTCACTCTTGTAAGATAAAATGAATAATGTATTTATTATTAATTGTAATGAAAAAGGTTATAAGGTTTCCAGAACCTAGGATTTGAGAGTGTATGTCGTTATATTTCAAATATATAAGGTGTATGTTGGATGAATGATGTACTCAAGACGCGTTTAATCCGGGTGTGAAGATAGAATTTATTTACAGGCGCTGCTATAACCCTCATGTAATTTGAAGGCTGGGCCGGGTCGAGGAGATTAGGCCCAATGGGCCGAAGCCATGCAAGAGGATGAAGGTGTTCGGGTTCGGACATCCGAGCCATTCGGGCCGGAGTCCTGCCTTAAACTGTGATATTAGGGGTCGACCCTCCTAGTCCTTTGGGCCGGAGCCCAGACCAATATATAAGAGTTCGGTTGGATTGGGCATGTGCAGTGGGATAGCCCATGTACAGAGTCCAGAGTTATAAGGGGTTTACATGATTAAGGATTCTAGTCCTAATCCTATAAGGTAACTCCAAAGGTAGTGATTGGATCGTATCCAACTTGCACCTTTTAAGGAGATTGTGTTGGACCCAAGTAATGGTAACTACCATACTTAGGAGTCCTAATCCGACTCGGAGATGTCCTAAGGTAGTGGGAATGGCTATAAATATGAGTCTCGGTTTTCAATTAAATACAAGGCTTCGGTCACTTCGTCGATGATAGGAAGCCAGATCGGTTCGGCTGTGATTGGTAGAGGCCCCAAGGAGGCATCAGCTCCCTCAGGTTTGAAGATTGTCACTACACAAAGGGAAGTAAGTCAAAACAATGGATTATGAGAGCAAGGCAGAAGAAAATGAAGTTATGGAGAGGTTTGGGATAAGGTACTTACACCCGTGTTTATACAACCAGATTTCGTTGGACAAATCTGCTAGACTCCATTCGGTCTTGCTCAACTTTTTGTAAAACTCTTTGAAAGAACCGACCCGATCCTTCGGGAACTTGGACACCTTGGCGATTAGATCATCGGGATGGGCCCAGTTCGGGAGAAGTTGCAGGTCGGTCCCCTTAACATAAATCCACTGTGGATGCCACACCCCTTGTTGCTCGAGGGAGTCTTGATGAGGACGGCCCGGTTAGCTTGTTTGTTTAATTGCCGAAGGCCGGGTTCCTTTGACTTAGAAACGGTGAATAAGGCAAAGAAGAAATCGAGGCCAGGGGTGATACCGACCTCTTGGCACAAGGCTATGAAGCTGATCAAGTGGATATACGAGTTCGACACAAGTTGTGCGAACCCGACCCCCACAAAATAGAGAAAGGATGAGATGAACTCATGAATTGGGAATCAAACCTCGTACTTCAAAACATATAGGAGAACGGCGATCCACTCGCCCTCGGGTCTCCAGAACATTCTCTCCTCCGGGCCGGGCATGAAGTTTATACTCCTTCGAAATGTTGAACAGGGTACGGATGTCTGAGATTTACGAAGAGAGGATAGTTGATTGGGTGTTGATATACGAGAAGTCACTCTCAGAAGCATAAACGCTTCGAATCTTGGACTCGGTATTATCGACAGTGGAGTTGGTAAGGGTGACAGGTAAATCGATCGGTAGCAGGTCCAGGTGGCGATGGTGGTGGTGACGGTGGGTGGAACTTGCTCAGTGGTGGGAGGAATGTTAGAGCATTCACAACAGTTTTTTTGTTGCTAATTTTAGACTGAAATAAATAAATGGGGGATTACAAAACCTCATCGGAGAAACCCAATCAGAATATAGCAAAGACATTATAGGACATGCCTTGTGATGTAAGGACTATAAAAGATTACAGGAAGACGCCCAAAACATACAACTAATAGTGCGAGTAACATCATTAACAAAAACCAATCTACAAGACGCCCGAGCACCAAAGCACGGGACAGCCATCCAAAATTAGCGCCAACGCCCGATGTTGAGCCTCCATAAATCGAGGCCTCCCCAAATCGAAACTGATGCCCTCTGAGCAAAACCAACCAACCATCTGGGCTAAGACGAAGCTCCCCCAAACCATAACCCCATAAGGCTGAAGCACCACAATCCCAGAACTCCCTATTACCGAAGACAATGTTTCACCAATCCGGACCCCTCTATGTCGAAGCCCAACCCTCTTCACCTTCATCTCCTGCTTTTACAAAGCCCCTCTCCTTGCCCATAACCACCTCTTCTCGCCCTTCCCTTCGCCCAAATCCTCTATGTCGAAGCCCAACCACCTCGCCAAACCACCAACTAGCCGCTCTCCTCGTCCAAACCCACCACACCCAACCTGCCCCTCTCCTCGCCCAACCACCTCGCCCAACCACTAACCAGCCCATCTCGGCACCTCGCCCAACTAGCCATTCCCCTCCCCTCGCCCAACCACCTCGCCCAATTGGTTTTCCCTAACTGCTAGCATACGGGCCACCCCATCAGCAGAGGGTGACCAAGAGCAGGACCTCTCCTCAAGAGAAGATCCCACAGAGTGGAACCAAAGTAGAACAAACACTTGAGGAACAGACTACAATCTTCCTACACATTAGCAGAACATAACCGACTCTAGAGGGCTGTAGGGTTTTCGGCACATCAAAGCAATGCACAATGGAAAATAAATTGAACAAAACAATCCGAAACCCAAATAGGATCCATGCGAAGCAGAAATTAATTCAGTGTGTAAAAGATTATACCGATTATGAAGCAAGAATTGATGCGGTCGAATCTCCAACGCAATCCAAACGAACTGCGTCTCTACGGTATCTACACGAATGCTCCACGAATCATCCTACGATCTACAGAAGAAGGAACCCCGGTACTAGCCACCAAGGATGAGGATTTTCGAAATTGTTTTCTCTAGTCTCTCGCTAAGAGCGGCTAGGGTTTTGTATTTTGACGTAATCCCTAAAATGACTGATATATATCATATATATAGCAGTTAGGAGGAATTAATCAAAACCTAATATTATTAAAATCCGAATTTATATATATATCTTAATTAAGTCTTACTTAATTAATATACATATATACAATTTATCCTTTTTAATTTAAATTCGTGATTTAAAATACTATCAATCATATTGATATATTTAAATCCTTACAATTTAAATTAATTTCCTTTTTAAATTACGTTCTATGTGTGTGACCATATAGGTTATTATTACATTGACAATAATATTAAAATCATATTATAAAATTATAAACTGTGAGCGGCATCTAGTAATGCATCACTGCTACCCAAGTAATAATAAGATCGATGATTCGATGCAACCTTTTCGTGCCCAATGTTTCAATGTAATTTAATCCTTTTAACCTTAATATCCTAGATTAAACTTGAGTTATGGAATGTGCCATACTCTTCATAATTTAATCTGAGTTTTTCTTGATCAATGAGTAGACTATATGAAACAAATCACTATTTGAGCATGACCATGCATTTCATAGTCCTACTCAATCAAGAGGCCTATGGATATCACCCCTAATACATAGGAGGGTTAAATTCCATCTAGATCACTCATATTCCTCTCACGATTCATGATGTACCCAATAATCACCTTTATAGTCCACCCTATTAAAGGTGACATTTGATGATATCAAAGTACATAAATTCCCATGAAGAAATATAGTGATTTCGTGTCTGAGGACTATTACATCATTGTCCACTATGAGAAATTACTAATGACACTTCGCATAATGCTCCATGTAAATTCTCATGGTGGATCCATCCGATTACATCGTTCTCTAATAACATGTACTATGCATTGACTTAATACCTCATATATTTATGACCCATGAGATTTGGTCATCAATCGAACCACATACTAGTCTTAATGCATCATTGTTGTCCCATCAACAATGATACTCGATTAGGACATTTAAAAACAATGATACTAATTGTAATTATATAATCTCATGTTCAAGTCACATAGTTGAAACTATATAATTTGTATCACTATTCTAAGGATTTTTATTATGTTAACATTTATATAACGCGGTAAATAAAACCATAATAAAATCATTCATTTATTCAATCAAATATAATATCAAAACGTTAAGCAATTATATCAAATAATAATTGGCCTATAGGGCATAAACTCTAACAAGGGCCCTAGAGGGCTAGATTAGAGAACCAATGCCTATCTTTCACTTTTTGGAATCTTCAAATGGAGTGAAGCTTGCATTTCAAGATCTACATAACATTGCGGGAGATATTCCGGATCAGCATGGGCCCTTTACCATGAAGCCTGACATTTCTTTCCTGCCAAATATGATAAGCGACCTTGGCAAACCCGATGTGAAGAATATCCTGCTGAACAGAGCTGCTAGGATGGGCGATGAGGAAGGAAGGGATGGAAAGCCAGCACCTTGAGGACCCTTCCACCCGCAGTTCCTGAGCACAAATATAAGAAGGTGGTAAGAGAAAGGGCAGTTGAAAAAAAGGTGACCAAAGGTCTCATTGTGGGAGTCACAGAGAAGGCAAATAAGGTTAACATCGAGCCCATAATTTAAGAGTTGATCCATGGTACGCAGCCCATTGTGGAAGGCAAGCCATAAGAAGAAGGAATACCGAGGATGGAGGTACTTGTGCCAAACCAATTTGTCTCAAGCCACTAGATTTCCATAGGACCGGATGGATTTCCAAAAAAAAGGAGGTTGCTTTTCCTGAGGTATTGGTGTTGTCCCATAGAACAGAGTCCTCTTTGGTGGGATCGCAGCCTATGGCCGGAGAGAAGAGCTGTCTAAATTCAATTACCGAGTGATGGTTAGAAATTGGGAGGACCCAATCGGAATGACTGATGATGCTATTAACCATTGCCGCAGTGTGAGACCCTAGATTTTATGAATAAAGATTTAAATTTCTCAAAATATTTTTTTAATATTATGGTGTGGATTTGATATAATGTTATAGTTGTGGGTAGTATTTATAAATTTTGCAAAGTATGCAAGTTGTTGTAATATATTCGATTGGTCGGAAATATTCGTTTTAGCGAGGGAATATTAAATACAATGAACTGCAATCATTGGTGGACCCCACAACGAAATTATTGTCGGATTGAGAAAACGAAAAAAATATTTTTATTGAAAATAACGGCGGAAGTTTTGCCGTTAATCTTTGAACTACTCGATAGTAAAAGTACATAGAATGTCTGGCATTAGTTGCATAAGTAGCACACAATATTGATTATTGATGCTTATGTGATAAGTTACTCAGTTCTGCTTATTTTATAGACCCCCATTTACCTATTTTCCAAAATAATCGGTGGAAATTATTTAAAGATGGGGCCCACATGTTGGGCCCATATGTGTTGAAAAACTAATTTTAGAAATGAGGGTGGGAGGGAGTTACGTATAAGGGATGGAGTTAATATATATAAGTATGTGATGTGTGTGTGTGTGTGTATATATATATATATGTATATGTTGTGTGTGTGAGTGGGAAATGGTGGAAAAGAAGTGAGAATGATGTGTGTGGATGTGGATGTGTGTGATGTGGACATGTTGGTGGGAAAGTAAGAAATGTGTATGTGGTGGTGGGTGTGTGAATATATATATATATATATATATATATATATATATATATATATATATTGAATGAGTGAGTGGATATTGGTGGAGGGAACATGTGGGGTTATGTTTGAAGAAAGAAAAATGGGTGTGATGGGTGATGCATGCGGTGGGTGACGAAATTGGTGGGAAAAGGGAGTATTATATATATATATATGTTTATAACATGTGTGGTTGATATATATATATATATATGTATTATATTTTGTCTTGCTTTATTATGATTGGTTGAAGGTTTGACAATTTGAATATGTAGTATCAAAATTTTCATCCATGAGTCTTTGAATTATTTCATCTGTGAAGAAATTCTTACACAGTGCATTTCCATTCTCCTATAAATAGAAGCTCATTCCTTCATTATTTCTTACGAATTCACTGAAACTCTAGAGAGAGAAAATTTTAGAGAGAAAGAAGAAAAGTATTCTGCTACTTCCCTAATCTTATATCCAATTTCTTTTACGGTAAGGGATATTATTTGTTGTACCCGTAAGGGGTATTATTTCTTTTGTATTCATGAAGAGAACTTACATTATTCCATTCTTTATTATTCTACTTTGAATAACCAAAGATCACGCGACTACCCTTGTGAGACCCCAAATTTTATGAATAAAGATTTGATTTTCTCGAAATAATTTTTTTTTTATTATGGTGTTGATTTGATGTAATGTTATAGTTGTGGGTAATATTTACAAATTTTGCAAAGTAAGCAAGTGGTTATATAATATTCGATTGGTCGGGAAATATTCTTTTTGTCAG
Source organism: Panax quinquefolius (assembly GCA_020205615.1). NCBI lineage: Eukaryota > Viridiplantae > Streptophyta > Magnoliopsida > Apiales > Araliaceae > Panax > Panax quinquefolius. Next base: position 61,858,108 of record CM035151.1, read on the forward strand.
AGAATATCCGTACGATGGTACAATCATTGGTGGTGTGACAAACCCAAAACAGGTCCAATCCACCCAACCTATTTTGAGTCGCCAAATACATGGTACAGAAAATAACTACAACTTTACTACAACAATTGTCGTGTAAAATACAACAACACATATGCTGTGAATTTTGATACAAATATATACCAACTGTGACTCATATCCCAACCGTGGATAGCACCTCATTGTGGCACCTTACATAAAGGTATAGTCAAAAACTATTTTAGAAATTAGAATCTTTGGAAAGTGCTCAAGGAAACCTTTGTACATGGGAGGCCATGCGTCTAGGTTATGATAGATATCATATGCCCACAGAATTATCCTTGGTTGACCCAATAGACCTAAAAAAAACGAAAAGATTACTATCATCTTCTTTCCAATGGTGAGTCTTCTCTTGACATATAATTATCTCCACTGTCTCTAATTGAGAATTATACTCCAAACAAACACCAAGATTATATAGGTAGTGCTTCGTAGATATACTCAAAGAAGTGGATGAGCCAACCACGTCTTATGATGACACGAGGTTGTATATCATTAGACATCTTGTATGATAGTGGAAAAACACCCTTCCAACATTGGGTTCGCCTCACCCTATTTGATTCACCAAATATAACTACTAAACGATGTATACAACACACTTTTCTATATTGCTTAAGGAGAACCTCCACAAACTAGAGACCACTGCTTTTATTTCCTCTGCTTCGGCTCGACCAAAATACACACACTCTTATTACAAAAGGAATTGTGAAGCAAAAGGGTGAAACACAACTAACTTCAATAAAGAATATCATGACTAAAGATAATTAAATTATCAATAGCCTTAATCGATAATAAATCGAGATTTAGAACATATGGTAGATGATAAAACTTTTCAACCATAGTTGCGGTGAACGAAGCGATCCATTAGAAGAGTCGAATAGACCACAAAATCTATTATCTTCTCCATGTTAAAAGTCCACCAACAATGTTTTATCCTCAGTAACATCAATCAACAATTCCTCATCCCACAATCACATGTATAACTCATAATCGTAATTGTAGTTCTAAATTCCTTTTCTCATCCAGAAAAAGATAATTTTCATCACCAAACATAAAAGATCATGGTTATACCAAATCACGATTCATGTTTATAATCATACTAATAAATTTATCTTTGCACTTTATGGGCCAAAGATATTCATCAACAAGTCATCTTTGCACTACGTGCCAAAAGATATTCAACAACAAAAGTCATCTTTGTATTACGAGCCAAAGATATTCATCAACAAATCATCTTTGCACTACAGGCCAAAGATATTCAACAACAAGTCATCTTTGCATTACGAGCCAAATATATTCATCAATAATTCATCTTTGCACTACAGGCCAAATATATTCATATCTCAAAGAAATATATAATCATTTTAGAATTTATATAAACAATAATTATAACCATGTTAATCAATTCATCTTTACACTTAAGCTAAAGATATTCAATTATAAATTCAATGGTCATGATCATACCAGTTAACAATTCATCTTTGCACTACAGGCCAAAGATATTCCTAAGTCACGATCATACCAATAATTTACCCATCTTTACACTCAAGTGAAAGAGAAATTCAACATCAGGGTTATAAAAATGTTATATATGATAATAAAAACAATATGATCAACAACTGCATTTATTTTCAAGAGCAACAATCATAAATCAACAATAATTTGGTCAGAAAAAGAAACCAATTTTTGTCATGAATAGTAGCCGTGAATAGTAACTCATGAATAGTAACTCATGAATAGTAATTCGTGAATAGTAACTCATGAATAGTAACTCGTAAATAGTAACTCGTGAATTGTACTGCTGCAAATACATGTACCATATATACGTAAATAATGTCATATACGTAAATAATGCCTATATACATGAATAGTCTTGGTATCGTGAATAATGTCGATACGTGAATAGTAATCCCGACTCAAAAAGGTAGAAATTCCACAATAAGATCCATACCAATATGTCAGTATAATGATATTGAAAGAATAACATCATTATGAAGAATATAACATCCCTCAATATCCCTTACTATTCCTTACCTCAAAAGAGCAGCACTTCTGACTGGATATCGGATATGACGCTGAAGGAAACTTGCACTGATGAATAACAACTCACCAAGTATCTAAAATACTCACAAAATACACTCGATAATCTAGAGAAAAAGAGAAAACTTATGAATTACGGTGTGATTTTCAATTCTAATTTAGCCCTCTATTTATAGGAAAATGTTATACACGCAAGGCAGACTTGACTGCTTACACGATGGCTTTACCTGCTACTATTCCACCCACCAAAAATCAGCCACCATCCCCAACAACCAAAAGTGGGACCCACCCATTTCTAGAATTTTTCACCAAAATCATTTATAAACCTAATTTCTGAATCAGTCACCTCTTAAAATTCATAACAAATTATACGTTCATTTTTAACGGTTCAAAATTTGTGGACATATACTCAACTTATATATGTATAACATATCCAAAAATCACAACGATCCAACGGTCAGATTAAAAATTATAACTCACGCAATAGAGCATTAAGAACACCAATTTGATCTTTTAATCCCTCCAATCCGACAAAATACTGATAAAACACCTCAAAATTAATTCCTTCTTTTATAACCACATAAATAAATCCATCATTTATATCCGCATCAAATCAATATTTCCTTATCATATAAATCAATAATTAATTATTCACAAATAATATTACAGAATCACAATTATGATGACCAGCAGGTTCGTGAAAGAGGGGCTTTCCGATAAGGATTTCTCCTTACTGGCGCGTAATTAGGTGACCAAACCTCTCATTGACAGAACTTTTTAGACATTGCCAATATTGCTATCTAATAATATTATTCAAATAATATGAATTATTGATCTGATAATGGAGATACTGTGCAGTGGCAATTATTGAAATAACAATAATATAAAATATCAACGCAGCAATTATTGAATCAATAAAATAAAATATTGAACAGTAATTACTGTAACAATTATTGAGTAGTGCCTTTTTAAGTAAGAATCAATAATTTCAAAATATTTGTGCAATCTGCGTGTCTTCTCGTATGCGATAACGCCAGACATCAGTATTTTAACCACCAGGTATTCCAACAGTGTTAACGGTAACCATTACGCCGTTATTTATAAAAACTCAAATTTGTCATTTTCTTCATCCGACAATTATCCGTTATGGGTCCCACAACTGGCTGCGCCGTCGTACAAATATTCCCCGACAGAAAGAATATTTCACGACCAAACGAATATTCCCTGACAACAATGAGTATTTTATAACCACTTGCGTATTTTGAAAAATTTCATATATTACCCTTAACTTTAACTTGTTATCAATTTAACCATTTACTAAATAGAAAAATTGAATAATTTTATTTCATAAAATTCGGGGTCATACAGGTGGACCCCATAACAGAATTATTATCGGATTGAGAAAACGACAAAAATACTTTATGAAAATAACGGCAGAAGTTTTACCATTAACTGTTGAAACACCAGGTGTTAAAAAGTACGATGTCTGCATTGGTTACACAAAGAAGCACACACAGTATTGATTATTGATGCTTACGTGAGAAGTCACTCGCTTATACTCAATTATTGCTACAATAATTCTTTGCATCATATCTCTCATATTATCGATTCAATTATTGTTATAGTATCATCTGCATAATATGATATATTATTCAATCGGGTATTCGGGACACTTTTCGTGTCGGAGTACTATTCACGAGTTACTATTCACGAGTTACTATTCACGGGGTACTATTGATCACCCGTAAGATATATTTATTTTCGGTCCAAATCATTTTTGGGTACAATATTATTCCATGAGGAGATGTGCTAATTTTTCAGACCGTTGGTTGAAGATATAATAGTAAATCAATATGGACCGCTGGTGGAAGTTATAATAGTAAATCAATATGGATCGCTAGTTTAAAGTTTTAATAGTAAATCAGTATGGACCGTTGTTTTAAGTTTTAATAGTAAACCAATCTGGATCGTCCGTTTAAAGTAAATCAATCTGGACCGTTCATGAGTTCGTTACTATGCAGTCCATTTTTCTATAAATAGAAGCTCATTCCTTCATTATTTCTTACGAATTCACTGAAACACTAGAGAGAGAATTATAAGAGAACCTATAGAAAAGTATTCTGCTACTTTCCTACTCTTATATTCGGTTTCTTTTACTGGTGAAGGATGTTATTTGTTGTACTCATGAAGAGAACTTCCGTTATTCCATTATTTATTATTCATTGGAATAACTCAGTATCACGCTGCTACCCTATACATGGTTACATTCTTCTAATATTCATTCTTTATTATTCTTTCGAATATCCTGCATACATCGTTCGTTCTGGGACTGGGTTCCATTATTTATTATTCTCGCTGAATATTACATGCAATGCGTTCTGTGGGACTGGTTCCATTATTTATTATTCGTCGAATATATCACATGCGTGCGTTTACATGCACGACTGTTCCATTATTTATTATTCGCCGGAATATCACATGCGTGCGCGTTACACGGACTGGTTCCATCCTTTATTATTCTCGCTGAATAACTGCATATGCGGTCTATCGCCTGCGCACGGTGATTTCTTTTGTTATTCCATTCTTTATTATACTCAAAGTTAAAACTTTGACTTCTATACCCATGAAATTAGTGGAATATCTTTGATATTTGCACTTCATCCAGTATCTTTTCATGGTAATATTCTTCTGAGCATTCTTGAATTTTACTCTACAAAGTAGTATCATGTTGACAATTTGGACTTGTTTTATTGAATTCTTATATCATTGTCATCATCCTCATGTTTATATTATGTTGAAAGTCATCCGTGGCATGTAGTGCATAGATGGCCTTGGTATGATTATGACCATGGATTATTCGGTATAATCATAACCGTAATGTTACAAATGATGTGGAAAAAGTCCTCATTAGCCCGTAGTGCATTGATGGACAGTTTTGGTATGATTATGGCTATGGATTCTCTTTGGCCGTAGTGCAAAGATGAATTGTTTTATGGCATGATCAGGACCGTTGATGAAAACATGATTATCTTAAGCCGTAGTGCATGGATAATTCGTGGTCGTGATACTAAAGAATATCCTTGGCCGTAGTGTAGGGGTGATTCGATGATGTGGATTATTTATTAAGCTGAGTCCCAGCGATAAAAGTGATGAAAAACCTTTTAAATCATAGAAGATAGTAAATTTTATTCCCTACTTGACTCTTCTAATGGATTGCTTGTTCCGCTGCAGTTAAACTTGATAGTTATTATATTTAATCAGTTTAACACTGTTGAAGGCTAACGATAAATTATTCTCGCATTATCTTAGTCATAATATTTCTTCTCGGGCTAGTTGAGCTCACCCTTTCTTTCTTTCACTTATTCTCTTGAAATGAGAACATAGTCGGGACTAGTCGGGGAACAGAGTGATGGTCCTAGATGGTGCATTAGTAGTCCTCACTATTCTATGAAATAGTGTGATAATAATTGTAATGAGGACTCCTTTTGAGTTTGTATAATCTCTAGTAGACATTAATTGTATTCAAACTCACAGTTTATGTTTTGTCGTATTGTACACGAAAGTTGTATTATTAAGTTGTATTTGAATTCTGTACCATGTATCTGGCGACTCAAGATGGGTGATGTATACCTAATTTTGGGGGCGTCACAACCCTATACTTGGTGACATTCTTCTATTATTCCGTCTTTATTATTATTCTATTAGAATATCCCATCACAGGTTTTGTGGGACTGGTTTCCGCCTTTATTATTATTATGTTGGAATATCATGTCTGCATGCATTTCTGCCGGACTGGTTCGGTCTTTTATTATTCTGTTGAAACATCCACGCGGTGCAATTTACTTTGACTTTGTTCCGTTACTTATTATTCTCATTGGAATAACTCCTGTACATGGCAATCCGCATGCATGGTGATTTCTTTTGTTATTCCATTCTTTATTATACTCGGTTGGTTAAAGTTTTGACTTCTATATTCCATGAAATTAGTGGAATATCCTTGATATTTGCACTTCATCCAAAGATTCTTTTCATGGAAATATTCTTCTGAGCATTCTTGAAATTTACTCTACAAAGAAGTATCATGTTGAAAATTTGGACGTTATTAGTTCCTGAATAAATTAATTCTTGAACTTGTTTTATTGAATTCTTATATCATTGTCATCATCCTCATGTTTATATTTTTTGAAAGTCATCTACATGGCTCTGTAGGGCATAGATGGACTTAATATGATTATGACCGAGGGGTTATTCGATTGTAATCATGGTAATCGTAATGTTACAAGTGATGTGGTAAAAGTCCTCATTGGCCCGTAGTGCATTGATGGATAGTTGTTGGCATGATCATGACCATTAATGAATACACAAATATTCTTGGCCCGTAGTGAATGGATAATTGTGGTCGTGATACTAAAAATATCCTCGGCAGTAGTACGAGGGTGATTCGATGATGTGGATTATTTATTAAAATTTGAGTCCCAATGATAAAAGTGATGAAAAACCTTTTAAATCATAAAAGATAGTAGATTTTATTCTCTACTTGACTCTTTTAATGGATTGCTTGTTCCGCTTCTGCTTAAACTTAATGTTTGTTATATTATATCGCTTTAACATCAAGTTTAAGGCTAATGATAATTTATTCGCATTATCTTAGTCATAATATTTCTTCTTTGGGCTAGTTGAGCTCACTGCTTTTCACTTTATTCTCTTTAGGAAATGAGAACGTAGCCGGGACTAGTCGGGAAACGGAGTGACGGTCCAGATGATAGTATTAGTAGTCCTCACTATTTTGTTAAATAGTGTGAAAATAAATGTAATGAGGACTCCATTGAGTTTGTATATTGTCTAGATGAAAATATTTGTATTAAAACTCACAGCTCATGTTGTATATTTAAGATTTTATTTGTATTTTATACCATGTATTTGGCGACTCAGAATAAGTGATGTATACCTATTTTGGGGGCGTCACAGTTGGTATCAAAGCTTAGGGATATGATCCCTAGCTGAGATGTGAGACAAGAACTAGGACGGGAGAGACGGGGAATTTCTTCGTTAGTATGATCTACCTAAGTTTACTTGTTATTTAATTGGTCGGTCAGAGTATAGGGATAATATGTGATATGTTAATTAACCCTTGTTTTGTGGCAGTATTTGAAAATGACATCCGAGAATGTTGAGAATAGCAATGGAGCACATGAGACCGTGGAGACACCTCTAATCACCAACCAAGATAATGTGATTAGAGATATCCATGTGGTGATTGAGGAATTAAAAGTTGCACTCAAGCTAGTCGCAAAGGTAGCAACTGAGAGTGAGGAAGAAGAGGAACCTGAGAGGATTTATTAGAAGAACTTATTGATCAAAATGTAGAATTGCAAAATTGTATTCATGAGTTAGAAGAGCAGGCTGAAGAACGGAAAGCGGTCGTGGAACAAAGGGATGTAACAATTCAAAATTGAGTTACCCGATATGTGATGCTCGAACAAAATCACGCTTTGGCAGAGTGTAAGATATTAAGGATGGAATCTGAGAATTCAAATGTCAAGGAACAGCTGAAAGAAGAAACAACTGAATGAGTGAGAATGAAAGATGCATGGGTAAAAGCCACACGACGCGTTGATATTGTGGAAAGAGAAGTCCGATCCAAGAAAGCTAAAATAGATGATAGGTATTTCTCCTTTTCTATAGCAATTGGGAGAACCCAACATCGAGTTTTGAGTTACCCTGTACAGAGTGGTCAATCTCAATTTGATATGGATCGAAGATTGATGATTCAGATCATGAATCAGGAGTACGATGAAGCAGTTGAGGGTGGAATATGCCCTATAGAAAAGTCAATTCCAACGATAGTGATGACAGCAAATGCTACCCCAGACAAGTCAAAGCTGGGTAGTTCAAAGGAGAGCGGTTGTCATGACTTTCCAACAAGTGAGGAACCCAAATGAAGTTATCACGAGTAAGCTTATCATAAATTCTAGCGAAGTCTATACCGTGTTAGATACCGGTTCTACTCACTCTTTTATTTCACCTAGTTGTGTTCAATGTTTGAAGTTAACTCCAGAGAAGTTAAACTTTGATATATCTGTTTAAACTCAGTTGGGAGAAACCTTCGTTACCTCCACTATTTATAAATCTTGTTCAAGTCAACACTTTCACGTTACCTGTCGATCGTATCTCTTTGAAAATACTTGCCTTTGATGTGATTTTAGGAATTGATTGGTTAACTACTCATCATGCTTTTTGTAAGGTTGTTAGCTTTCATACTCCTAACCAACCTGTTATGCGAATTCAAAGTAACCAAACCACTAAAGTCAATCATTGTCATATCAAGCCATAAGTAAAGAGCCCCGATCCTTTCGTTGTTGACTTCCTTATGTGGAATGCACCGAAGCCAGACTTTTCGTAGGAGACGTTGTGTATGACGATGGCAAGTTGATAGGTATCAATGTGACGTGTTATCCAAGTCTTGGATGAGAGTCACAGTTTTGAATGATATTTCTATCGTTAATAAATTTCCTGACGTATTCCTGAAGACTTCCTAGCCTATCCTTAGAGCGTGAAATCGAATTTTGTATTGACCCCAGTACAAAACCCATTTCTTAAACCCTCAAATATTTCTTTAATTAAAACGAACGTATCATGCGCAAAAGACGTTGGCTCTAGCTGTTGAAGATTACGATCGTACCATTCAATATCATCATGGAAAAGTGAACGTGGTAGCTGACGCGTTGAGTAGAAGATCGTATGCGTTTACAAGTGCGAATATACGAAACCACGTGAAGATAACGAATATACGAGTAGAATCGACTTTAATCGATAAAGTTAAAGCCGCTCAAGCTACATACTCAGAGCAGATGAATGAAGAAGGTTCAATAGGGCGTTATTCTAGAAGCAAGAATCGACGAAGAGAGGAAATCTCAACCCTCGATTTAATTGACCCATTTGAAATACTTGATCGAGTAGGAACTGTGGCTTATAGACTCGTTTTACCGCCAAGTTTATAGCGTGTTCATAACGTTTTTAACGTATCAATGTTACGTAAATATGTGGACGACCCGAACCACATTATTGATTTAAAATCGGACGAGATAGCGGATGATTTAATGTATGAAGATGTACCTGTTAAAATCCTGGAATATATTCTATGGTTAAAGGTTATACCTCAAGAGTTAGAATCTGACGAAGTGTCCTCATCTGTTCGGCATACCAGGTACGTACGTAAATTTCGAGGGCAAAATTCCATAAGGAGGGGAGATTGTGAGACCCCAGATTTTATGAATAAAGATTTAAATTTCTCGAAATATTTTTTTTAATATTATGGTGTGGATTTGATATAATGTTATAGTTGTGGGTAGTATTTATAAATTTTGAAAAGTATGCAAGTTGTTGTATTATATTCGATTGGTTAGGAATATTCGTTTTAGCGGGAATATTAAATAACCACAAGCAATCATTGGTGGACCCTATTAACTAAATTATTGTTTGATTGAGAAAACGACAAAAATATTTTTTATTGAAATTAACGGCGGAAGTTTCTGGATTAATATCTTGTTGAACTACTCGGTAGTAAAGAAATGCGATGTCTGGCGTGGTTGCATAGTAGCACGCGTTATTGATTATTGATGCTTATGTGAGAAGTTACTCAGTTTTGCTTATTTTATAGACCCCCATTTACCTATTTTTCAAAATAATAGGTGGAAATTATTTAAAGGTGGGGCCCACATGTGGGGCCCATATGTGTTGAAAAACTAATTTTAAAAATGAGGGTGGGAGGGAGTTACGTATTGGGGATGGAGTTAATATATATAAGTATGTGATGTGTGTATATATATATATACATATATATATATATATGTTGTGTGTGTGAGTGGGAAATGGTGGAAAAGAAGTGAGAATGATGTGTGTGGATGTGTGTGATGTGGACATGTTGGTGGGAAAGTAAAAAATGTGTATGTGAGTGGTGGAGTGTGTGAATATATATATTGAATGAGTGAGTGGATATTGGTGGAGGGAACATGTGGGGTTATGTTGGAAGAAAGAAAAATGGGTGTGATGGGTGATGTATGTGGTGGGTGACGAAATTGGTGGAAAAAGGTAGTATTATATATATATATATATATATATATGTTTATGTTTATAACATGTGTGGTTGATATATATATATATATATATATATTATATTTTGTCTTGCTTTGTTATGATTGGATGAAGGTTTGACAATTTGAATATGTAGTATCAAAATTTTCATCCGTGAGTCTTTGAATTATTTCATCTGTGAAGAAATTCTTACACAGTGCATTTCCATTCTCCTATAAATAGAAGCTCATTCCTTCATTATTTCTTACGAATTCACTGAAACTCTAGAGAGAGAAAATTTTAGAGAGAAAGAAGAAAAGTATTCTGCTACTTCCCTACTCTTATATCCAGTTTCTTTTACGGTAAGGGATATTATTTGTTGTGCCCGTAAGGGTATTATTTCTTTTGTATTCATGAAAAAGAACTTACATTATTCCATTTTTATTATTACATTGGAATAACCAAAGATATGCGACTACCCTATACTTGGTGACATTCTTCTATTATTCCGTCTTTATTATTATTCTGTTGGAATATCATGTCTGCATGCATTTTACGCCGGACCTAGTTCCGTCTTTATTATTATTCTGTTGGAATATCCTCGTCATGCGTTTCTGGCTTACTGAATTCGGTTCCGCTTTTTATTATTCTCATTGGAACATCCATGCTTGTTGCAAATTTACTTTGACTTTGGTTCCGTTACTTATTATTATTCATTGGAATAACTTTACATCATGCAAGTACCGCATGCATGGTGATTTCTTTTGTTATTCCATTCTTTATTATACTCAGTTGATTAAAGTTTTGACTTCTATACTCCATGAAATTAGTGGAATATCCTTGATATTTGCGCTTCATCCAGTATCTTTTCATGGAAATATTCTTCTGAGCATTCTTGAATTTTTCTCTACAAAGAAGTATCATGTTGACAATTTGAACGTTATTAGTTCCTGAATAAATTAATTCTTGAACTTATTTTTATTAAATTCTTATATCATTGTCATCATCCTCATGTTTATATTTTTTGAAAGTCATTTGTGTCCTGTAGGGCATAGATGGACTTGGTATGATTATGACCAGGGGTTATTCAGTGTAATCATGACCGTAATGTTACAAGTGATGTGGTAAAAGTCCTCATTGGCCCATAGTGCATTGATAGACAGTTGTTGGCATGATCAAGACCATTAATGAATACACAAATATTCTTGGCCCGTAGTGCATGGATAATTATGGACGTGATACTAAAGAATATCCTTGGCCGTAGTGCAGGAGTGATTCGATGATGTAGATTATTTATTTAAGCTGAGTCCCAGCGATAAAAGTGATGAAAAACCTTTTAAATCATAAAAGATAGTAGATTTTATTCTCTACTTGACTCTTTTAATGGATTGCTTGTTCCGTTGCAGTTAAACTTGATGTTTGTTATATTATATCAGTTTAACACTATTTAAGGCTAATGATAATTTATTCTGCATTATCTTAGTCATAATATTTCTTACTGGGCTAGTTGAGCTCACCCTTTCTTTCACTATTCTCTTCAGGAAATGAGAACGTAGCCGGGACTAGTCGGGGAACGGAGTGACGATCCAGATGATAGTATTAGTAGTCCTCACTATTCTGTTAAATAGTGAGAAAATAAATGTAATGAGGACTCCATTGAGTTTGTATATTGTCTAGATGACAATATTTGTATTAAAACTCACAGCTCAAGTTGTATATTTAAGATTTTATTTGTATTTTGTACTATGTATTTGGCGACTCAGAATAAGTGATGTATACCTATTTTGGGGGTGTCACACGCAGGGCCTAGTTCAGAGTTGGATATAAGGGAAGAGGAGTTGGAGTAGGCAAGTGGTTTTCTCAAGATCCATGGGTCAAACCATAGTTTTGTCCGACAACCATTTCCAATGAGGTAAGATGTATTGCTCAGAGTAACATGCCTAAGGGTTGATGATATCCCAGAGATGCATGATAATGGAGGCCCAGTTCCACTCATCCAGTTGTTTAATCCCCAGCCCTCCCTCAAGGGTGGGGATGGCAATTTTACTCCAAGCCACTTTAGCACCATGCTTCAAAAGGGTAGGGCCCTTCCAAAGGAATCAACAAAAGGTGGTCTTTAAGTCTTTTAAGGCAACAACAAGGTGAAAGAAGTTTTAGGACCAGTAGGTTTGGATAACAAAGAGAACTGATTTGATAAGTTGCAGGCGGCCCGTATAGGAAAGGAATCTGTTGGTCCAAGAGGAAATCCTTTTTGTAATTCTGTCAAGGAGAGATCTACACTCGGCCATGCTAAGCTTTGAGGTTAGAAAGGGAACCCCAAGGAACATTGCAGGGAAGGTCCCCTCGCGAAACTTCAGTAAGGAAAGGATGGAGGCATAGTTTTCCGGGAGGACATTTGCCAAATAGCAAGTGCTTTTTGAGGGATTCAAACGAAGTCCAGAAAGAGAGGAGAACAGGTTGAGGCATTCTTTATGGATGCTGACTGATCGAGGGTCGCCATGGCAAAAGAGTAGAAGATCATTCACGAAACACAAATGGGTTATCCTTAGCTGTTTGGTTTTCCAATGAAATTTAAAATTAGGCCCATTTGACTCCTTTGTGAAAATAATGGAAAGAACTTCCATAGAAATGACAAATAGAATAGGGGATAAGGGATCACCCTGTCTAAGCTCTTTGGCACCTTTAAAATAGCCATACAAACCCCCCATTGACTTTGACTTGGAAGGTAGGGGTGTAGATGCAAGCCTTTATCCAAAAGATGAATTTTGGAGGGAATTTGAAGATTCTCAGAGCTTCTAGAATAAACTCCCAAGAGACCGAGTCAAAGGCTTTTTGGAGATCAATTTTCAAGGCACATCGAGGTGGGCCAGATTTCCTATGATAGTTTATGAAAAGATCATAAGTGATAAGAATGTTGTCACCAATCCTCCTACCTGGGACAAAAGTAGCTTGGTATGGAGAAATGATCTTTGGTAGGAGACCCTTCATCCTACTCACAAGGATTTTTGAAATGCATTTGTAAGTTGTATTACAACAGGAAATCAGCCTGAAGTCATTCATAGAGGTGGGGTTTGGGACTTTGGGGACAAGAGCAATAACCGTAGAGTTTGTACCCCGTAAAAGACAGCCCTGCTGGAAGAAGGACTTGACGGTAAGGGAGAAATCTTAGCCAACTATATCCCAACACGTAAGGAAGAAATTGACGTTGAAGCCATTGGGGCCAGGGATTTTATTTTGCTTCATACTTTTGAGAGAGGCAAAGATCTCGGCGTCAGAAATGTCCCTGTCCAGAACAGTGGCATCCGCAGGGGTAATAGAATTCTTAAAGGAGCTTGCCTATGTTAGAGAAGTTTGCTTGAGAGGGGGAACCCATTAGTGATTTGAAGTGGGCCACTGCAATCAGCTGAATGTTATTCTGCCCGCTCACTAGAAGGCCCTCATCATTTGCAATAAATAAAATTTTGTGCTGATTCCATCTGGCTTTAACTTGGTTATGAAAGAAGCCAGAGTTCCTATCACCATCCTTAAGCCACTGTACCCTAGATTTTTGTTGGAGAAGCTTTTCCTCCCATAAAAGAGCTTCCCAAAGACCGTTAGTGAGATCTTTCTGCCTCTCGAGCAAACCAGGATCATTAGGGTTGAGGGCAATACAAGTCTGAGTGGAATGAAGAAGTGACTGAATTTGAGCAACATTAGAAGATAGCTTACCATTGCTCCTATTCAGCCCAATAAGAGCCTTTTTAACAGATTTTAGCTTTCCAGAAAGAACTTGAAGAGGGTCACCAAAAACAGGGATTCTCCAAGCAGTCCTAACAACCTCTTGGAAATTACCTATGTCCACCATAAAGTTGAAGAATTGGAAAGGTTTAGGGATACGAGGCATCTGCATTCCCGTCTGGACTATCATTGGGCAATGGTCAAAGAGGTCCCGAGGAGAAAAGATGGTCTGGGATAGAGGAAAATAATGCAGCCATGGAGAGTTAACCATAGCTCTATCCAATTTTCTATAAATAGGGTTCACACTGTTAGAGTCCCACCAAGTATGACAGGGGCCCACTGCCTGAAGGTCAAACAGGGATAAATCCCCAATGCAGTCTTTAAAATCTTGCATGCTTCTATCCCATAACTCAATACCCCCATTAATCTCAGATAAATTCAAAACCTCATTGAAATCACCAAGTATGCACCATGGCTTGTCAGTTGACACGAGAGAAGCCCTTAAGGCCCCCAAAAGAAGTTTCCTCTCCACGACACTGTTATGCCTATAGATAAAAGAAACAAAGAAACTAATGTTGAGTTCCAAAAACGTAACCTGACAGTGAATAAGTTACGAGGACGTTGAAATAAAAGTAACATCCCAAATAAAAGGGTCCCAGCCAACCCATATCCTCCCATTATCATGATGTTCATAGTTGAACTGCTATTTCCAATTCCTACAGATAGCCTTTGCAATAGGACTGGCTTTGGGAGCTTTGACCCGAGTTTCCAGAAGGCCAACAAAAGAGATAGAATATTTACAAATCAGGTATGTAACACTAGCCTGCTTGGCCCTACTATTTACACCTCTAATATTCATAGAGCAAAAACTAATCATAAACAGTTAAGATTGTGAGATGGGGTTCCTCCCCCCCCCCTTTTCTTCTTCTTGGAGCTTTTGTTCGTGACAAAGGAGTTATTGGCTTTGTGCTTTAGGTCCCTGCCCTCCTTTTCAAAAACCAGCTTAAGCTTGCCTACTAGAGGACCAGGGGGAGGAGTGATATCCGTGTCGGAGAAAGGATCTGGTCGTGGCTCAGCCACTGGAGAGAGTAGCCCAAACGAATTTGGGGCGACCACTGAGTGTGGAATAGCACCTACCAAGGCCTGCTTGGGACAGGGGGGCATCTTAGGACCCTTAGCCACCACAGTCCAAGCATCCTTAATTTTCGAGGTCGAGGGCTCAAGCAGATTCAGAGCCTTGGAAGAAAAGCCAAACCCATTGATAAGGGGGTTAAAAGGCTCAGGGAAAAAAGCCATATCAACCTCTTGAAGGGAAGGGGCCATAACTGGACCTATGGGACCTTTGGGAATCCACTTGAAATTTGCATTGGAGCATCGAGCAAGGGAGTGGCCAAAAGATTTACAGTGGGAGCAGAAAAGAGGCTTATTTTGATATTCCACCTTTACCATGCAAACTTTTTCGAATAGAGTCTCATCCTCTATAACAACAACTTCCAGACAGTCAGGCATGGGAGAAGCTGCAGTAATTTCAATGCAGACTTTGGCAAACGCCATAGGCTTCAATTTCTCAGTTAGCTTATCAACGAAAAGGGTTTGCCA
Source organism: Panax quinquefolius (assembly GCA_020205615.1). NCBI lineage: Eukaryota > Viridiplantae > Streptophyta > Magnoliopsida > Apiales > Araliaceae > Panax > Panax quinquefolius. Next base: position 61,873,612 of record CM035151.1, read on the forward strand.
ATACCACTCGCTAAATAGCTAAGCCCAGTCGGAGATAGATAAGACAGAGGGACATTGTGAAATTTTACCCAAACAGGTGCTTTTGTGCAAGGTTCAACATGGAAGTCTAACCCTTCCTTCCAATGTTTAAGGCATAGCAGCTTGTTTGAAATATACCAAGGGCCTAGAGCAAACACATTCTCACGATTTTGTGGGCTAGAGAACTTAAACACAAAATATCCCTTATCCTGCAGGAACACCCTTTGCAACCCATGTTTATCCCAAAGCTTATGGGCACTCTCCTCCACTAGTTTAAAAGGCAGTCTTGAGGTGATGAAACTACCCACGAGGCAAGAATTCCACATTAAATTACCTTGGATGAGAATATCAGATGTTGGTTTGATGAGAATAATCCCATTTTCAGAGGAAGGAGGACGAGGAGGGAAATAATCAAGAGTAAAACTAGGCTTCTCACCTTGAGCAACCACTTCACTCCAAGAGTGTTTTTTGTTCTGCACCAAATCAGAGGCCAAAGCCCCCTTTTCCTCGGTCTTAGACTTAGAATAGCTATATCAATAGGAAAAAGGACCTCCTCCCTAGGCTTGATGATCCCCTCCCTAATCGGAGGCCCAGGAGGATCAGGGATAGCAGGAGCCCCCCCAGGTGCCCAGTTAAGTCGGAGGCATGTATTAGCCCGAAAATGTGGGATAGGGACATGTAGCCACGAGGGCCTTCATGAGTACTTTTATCGATTAGGTCACAGTCATTTACTTGCCTGATCGATTTACCTTTGTTAGCAAAATCATTGATATTCTGAACAGAGAATCCTTGGGATAAGATGAAGCCCATTAGGGTATTGCTACGCCTACGCTCATCAGCAGCATCAATACGGCCTTGCTGAGAGAGTTGATGGGCTGCTTTGAAGATATCAAACATAGCATGGTCAAGCTGTGGTCCATCATTTTCATTCTCGAAGCTATGAATATCTGAACCAGAGGAGCTTACGGATACCAAGGCGGTCTGAACCAGAAGAGGCTTCGATTCCGCCATAGTCGCATCATCAGAAACCGGGGAGTTGGACATAGAGACCCCGAATTCATCGAAAAGATCCCAAGAAGGGTTGCTTAGGGAGTTGCCTGCCGAGAGATGAAAATGATCAACCATGATTAGGCCAGAGGCAAACTTAGGGGTGAGCAGGGGAAAAGAAAGAGAGGGAGGAGGACGGGAAGAAAACCCAGGAAACCGAGAAGAGGGCCAAAGAAGAAAAGAGGAGGAGGGATTAGAGGGAAAAACAAAGAAGAACGGGAAAGGTAGGTGAGAGCCGGAGAAATTAGGTGGGAGGGTGAGCAGGGGACAGAACAGAAAAGTAGGAGAGTGGGCAGAACAAAATTTCTAGGGAGAGAAACATGATTACATCCTCTCTTCAAGTAAACATTCACAACAGTTTCCTTATCTCTATCCCTACTCTGTAGTGCTATTGGGTCATTCTATAAGACAATGATTCAATTTTTTCACTATGTACCCAACATGTTCCTTATATTGATTCCTTAAATATTAAATTTTGAAATTTAAAATTTAAAAGTTAAAATTTGAAAGTTCCAACAGTCAAATCATTTTTTGAACGTTGTAACTGTTTTTTATTTAAAAGTAATTGTTGTTTGAATTTAAAAATTACAATTATTTTAATTTAAAAATAAATATTGCTAGAAATCAAATCATAATGTGTTTATGAGAACTAAAACAACATTATTTTAATTATAAAATAATAACTTTATAATTAGTAGTAATATTTTTTACAAAAATGATCAAAATCAAAATTTGACTGATTTTTAATTTTTTTATAGTTCTCTTTCTTCTCTAAATCATCTGTTTAAAAAATAAAAATGAGTGAATTTGATAGGCATGCATACCCAAATCAGTAATTAAGTGAGATAAGATCCTTTAACCAACATAAAATCGCAATAAATAGGGTGTGAAATGTTATTTTACATAAATAGGGAACACTCTTTTGATTCCCTCACCCTGAGGAGTCAAATCATATATAGGGATTAAAATAAAGAATTATATAAGGATAATGAAATTGTTGGATATTAATTTATTGATATATTCTTCAAATGTGGAGATATAGAGTCTATTGGGGAATCTGTTGTGAATGCTCTTAGAATCTGCCATTTGAGGTAGGAACAAAGCAATAGGAGCTGGTCATTATTATTGAATTAAAACTAAGAATCCACAATTGAATAATCATTAAAAGACAAAGATAGAAGAAGATGAGAAGATATAATCTATTGTCTGTAGATTTGAAGCTCCCTCCTTGCTCCTACTTTGAATCTTCAATGGTCTCCAAGTTGCTTCAATCTCCAAATCTAACAAGAACTAGTATTTTGATCTAATTTACTCTAATCTAATCTAATCTAACAAGAACTAGTATTTTGATCTAATTTACTCTAATCTAATCTAATGGAATCCTCCAAAACTAGCCTATATATCTTCTCTTTTATGCCTCTCATCATGTATTTATAGTTCTAATGGATACCCTAGCAAGTTAGGCAACTAAGAATCATATTCTAGCTCAAATTGGACACCAAATAACCCAAAACAGCTGTCCCCTCGCCGACCGGCGCGCCCCACACTGTCTCTAGGCCATTCTGGTGTACCCCACGCTACAGTGTCAAAAATTCTGGTGGCCCAGCGCCCCCCACGCTACTCTGTTTTTTGCTGCGACGTCCTTTGGTAAAACAGGCATAACGTTTGATCCGCTAGGAGTTACCGGGCCTGCCACCTATCAAATCGAAGATATCAACGAGATCTACAACTTTCATTGTTTAACAATTGAAAGATTCGGGCTGGATCAAGGTGAAAAGCGATCTTGAAGTAGATGCTATGTAAATGGCAAGCATGACAACTCTTAGCTTTGATCTTAGTTGATAAAAAGGCCATAACTTTCCCATCCGAGCTCCGATTGGGATGATTCAAGATGTTCCGGAAAGCTAAGAAGTAGATCTACAATAAAATCCAAGTTCTAAGACAAGAACATGCATCCCACTTGGTGTTAATAGCCTTGCAATCTTCCCTTCTTGCACTTGCTTGTATATTTTTGTCCAAAAGATGTTTGAATTACTTTTCTTTTTTTTGTTGCTAAATTTAGACTGAATTAAAAGAAAGAATAAGTAAAAAGTAAATGGGTCAAAACCCCAAGCAGTATACCATAGCCATCTAGATACTAGCAAACAAGGATTCAACAAGGAACAAAGCAACAACAATAAACAAACAACAATTTGCTCGAGACCGGTTAGTGCAACTGCAACAACCTATATGACGAGAAACCAACTGCCAATAAAATAGCATTCACTAGCCCAACACCAAAAATGCAGCCTGCAGCAGCACATGAGTGAAGACCTCACTTTGCAGACCACAGTCCCAACAAAGCTAAACCAGCCAGCTGTTGCAATACAAAATAGCTGCCCAGCACAAGTCAGAAGCAGAAAGGATCACCGATCATACCCCGAAAATGAAGCACAACACCGAGCAAACCAACCCAACAATAGCACCTCTGTTGGAGAAAAAGACAAAAAGACCCAGCAGACAACCCGAAGATATAACATAGCATAACCGAAACCAGCATCACAACAGCTGTAACAAAGCCGGCTACCATCAAAGATGAAACTGCAGCAACATAGCAGCTGTACCATAGTGACACAGACCAGCCCAACAATTGCACCTCTGTTGGAGAAACCCATAGTCAGCAGAACCCAAATCAGAAGAAGGGCCTCATGAAATAGCCGGACCCGCAGCAGTAGCAGTATTCAGACCCCATAACAGTAGCAGAACCTAAACCCATCAAGTAGCTGCATCTAGACAAGCTCAAACCAAAGCTCCATACGCCCTCCCACGAACCTAGAAAAAACTTACAAACTTGCAAATCTTACAAATCAAGATGTTGATAACATAACCTGGATTTAATTTTTTTGAAACCTTGCATTAATATGGAGACCACACTTGAGCAAATGAATAATATCAAGGAAAATGTTCCGGGCAGGACTAACAACTTTAGTAAAAATCCTAGCATTCCATTCTTGCCATATCCAATAGACCACAACAGCAAAACCAAAATGCAAAAGACTATGATGAAAGTTTTGGGAGGATGTGACGCCCCCAAAATTAGGTATTCATCACCAATTTTGAGTCACCAAATACATGGTACAAATACATATAAAATCTTTATTATACAACTGTCGTGTAAAATACGACAAAACATAATCGAGATTTTAAACAGAATATTGCCTTTCTGCATAATAATATCCATTCTCAAATAGAGTCCTCGTTATATTTATTATCACACTATTTTACATAATAGGACACCATCTCGGACCATCACTCCTTTTCCCTGTTATCCCCGCTCGACCCAGCTACACTCTTATTACCTGAAAGGAATTGTGAAGCAAAAGGGTGAGCACAATGTTCTCAAAGAAAAGAATATCATGACTAAAGATAACTACATTATCAATAGCTTTCATCAATAATAAATCAGAGATTTAGAACATATAGTAGATGATAAAACTTTAATTTCAACCATAGTTGCAGAGGAACGAGCAATCCATTAGAAGAGTCAAGTAGAACATATTGTCTACTATCTCCTCCAAATTAAAAGTCCATCGTTAATATTTCATTCCTGTAATACTCATCAACAGTTCTTTGTTGTACCCAAGACAAAGAGAACTTTCCTCACTTGTTTTCACCTGAACCACCAAAGATGTTAGTTAAATTCACAATTCATATTTATAATAATATGAATTAACAATTCCTTCTTGCCACAAAGGCTTAATAGAACGTTTACTTAATATCCTTACCCCAAAGGCTAAAGATATTCAAATGTAATAACAATGATCATACCAATCAGTTGTCTACCTTTGCACTACGTGCCAAAGATATTCAACTATAAAACCAATCACTGAGACTCAGCTAAATAAATAATTCCCATTATCGAATCATCCCTGCACTACGGGCCAAGGATATTTGTTAGTATCACCAGTGGTCATGATCATGTCATACACCTGTCCATCTTTGCACTACGGGCTAAAGCTATCAATTAACGATTCATCTTTGCACGTAAGCCAAAGATATTCAACAACATATAATCTTTTCACTATAGGTCAAAGACATACAATTGTAAAACCAATAACCAACAATATAATAAAGAATATATGAAACTACAAATGGATTTTCGCCGCCATGCCGTAATCCACTTGGACAGATGATTTTCACAATTTAATAAGGAATGAATATAAAGGATCATTCACCATGCATGTAGTAATCCACATGCATGAGCGAGTTATTCCAAATGTATAATAAAGAATGGAATAACGAAGGATTCACCATGCATGCGATAAAAACGCACGCATGAAAGTTATTCTCAATGAGAATAATAAAGACGGAACCGAATCCGTCCCACAAAAAGCGCGAGCATGGATGTTCCAACTAATCATAAATACTGAATAATAAGTAATGGAACCAGGTCCGGCGTAAAAAGCACGATGCGATATTACGGCGAGAATATTAAATGCAGCATAATAAGTAATGGAACCAGGTCAGGTGAAATTCACACCGACAGGATATTCCGACAGAATATTAAATGCAACATAATAAGTAATGGAACCAGGTCAGGTGAAATTCACACCGACGGGATATTCCGACAGAATAATAAAGAACGGAATAATAAAAGAATTTTACCATGTATGCGGTACTTCGCATAAACACATTATTCTTTATACCATAAAAAAAATGATATCCTCTTACCACAATAATAACCTACCTTACTTAGCATGTGACTTGATTCTGCTTGCTTGCTGTGAAATTCATCGTTTAAAAAAATGTTGAAACCCCATAGATTCTGAAACGCTTTCCATGTATATACAAACCACCCTTGACCCCCCCGCCCCCAAGATACTTGCGGCGGAAGATAGAGCGAGTTATACTAAAATTTAATGCTCAAGACAAGTGATGAAGTCGGATTACATCTTGAGTGGCACAGAATCGATCTCTCGTCATAAAGACTCCATGAGTTGGAAATTCTTCCATCGACGATTAAAAATCTTGTCGAGGATCTCTAACAATCTGAAGCTTTGTTGAGAAACCTCAATTTATCGCTTGAACCAACCAAATAAGATCCTTCTTGTGATGATACACCATACTAGTTACATGCGAAGCTAATGGAATTATGCATTCTTGTAGATCGCTACAATCACATATGGTATAATGAGGTAACAGAAACATAAATTTGGTGGGCGTGGATGTGTATCTCAAGAGTACCCATCATATTCTATATCATGATTGACGGTGGTAAGCCCTCCCATATGGTCTCGAACTTTAAATTATCGAACCTGTTCACTCACGCATATCCTTTTGACCAGAGTAACCGCCGGTGGTTGAACTCGGTGTTGACAAAGGTGATATAAAAGCTTCTTGAGTTGAGAAGCTTGGCTAGTTGCATTACAGGGCTTACATGGCCTTGTGCCCAATGGATAACAGTTCTTTCATCGCGTGTTCAAGAAAGCCATTTCGGACGGCGTCGATTATAAGCTTCACTTTCATGGCGGCATGGAAGTGATAAGGTCCGACTTCGTCGTGGTCGATCGATAACTTGCCATGAAGCCGCCGTGTCGTTCGCCATATTTGATTTGAAGCTCACCAGTTGAGTAATGTAACGACGACACGGCCACGTCGAGTTTTCACCGGAGAAGACAACGAGGTCAGTTGTTCCGAGCTGGCCGGCAAAGGTTCGGTGATTGGTCATCAACATCGGTCATGAAAAATGATGTGCCGGAACTGTTTGATGGTCGTAGTTTGTTTGGTGTGAACCACCTCTCCTTGTCTTTCTCTTTTGGATCCTCAAATGGCTGCTGCAGCTCTCCTCCATAATTCTACTATTGTTCTCCCTTTAAGAAGAGGAGAGAGAGCACAAAACACTTCTCTCTCTTATCGTCCATCTTTATTTGATCCGTTTACAAGCCTTCCGTAGGCTTCTCGGAATCTGAAGGCTGTTCCTTCTTTTCGCCCGATCGGGGAGTCGGGGAGAGAATGAGGAGAAAGAGATTTTGATCAATTTCCTTTGTAAAGAAATTATGTCCCCTCCTTAACAATACTACCTTTGTTATATAGTGAGAGAGAAGCAACTTTGAGTTACATTATCCAAGAAGAAATATATGTATCCCTTATTTTTTCTTCCTCACTTTATTTCTTTTCTCACTTTATTTCTTTTCCTTCCCCCACATGCACATGCACATGCACATGCACATGCACATGCACATGCACTTGTCTATCCTTCTTCAATTTTATTTCCCCCGTGACTGAAATTACTAATCGCATGCTACTTTAATAACAGTTGATTGAAACACATTTTAGCAACTTGTACGTAATTTATGCAAATTATAACCCCATATGATTTGATATATAAATATAACTCTTTATGAACATATCTCAAAGCAAAAAATAAATAAATAAATAAATAAATAATTTCAAATATACCTTTAAATTTAAACCTTTATCAATTTAATTATTCACAAAAATAGAAAATTGAATAATTTTTATTTCATAAAAATTCGGGGTCTCACAGAGGAGCTGCGAGTAATAAACTCAGTGATAGAGGTCCAACTACGACTGAACCCACGCCAACCACAAATACGTCTAAGAACTATGAACCGAGAATCAAAAGAGTAACTACGGTGGAAAAATAGATGATGGAAAGTTTCCCTTTCGTTGGAGCAAAGAACACGATAGGTCAACCTCGAGGCCAAATTGTAGAAGTTTATCGAGCATCCGCAACCCTTTATGGAACGCCACCACGTAAGAAGGAAGAGGCGATGAGGCACAATCTTATGCCAAACTAGACTATGCCACCCAACAGTCAAACCTACCTTACGAATGGACCGCCAGATAGTAGAAGCTTTTACTTCCTTAGCTAAAGTCCCGTCCCAGAGAAGACCATCTTGACAATTTGAATCACAATTCCTAGAGAGGTCAAAAGAGGACCTAAACGCAATGACATCGTTATGATTGGAATTTGGTAGATTACATCTAGAGTTATGGATGATACTGCTTACGAAAGAATTTGGCCCAAGCCCAGAGTTGACAATCAGGGAAGAGTGCGCTGAGAAAGCCAAAGGGTTTTGCCCAAGCCACAGATCAAACCATAGACTCGTGTTAGCACCATTGCCAATACAAAAGGATACATGTCTACGAGCAAGTTCTCTTAATTGAAGCACTTTTCTCCAGATCCAAGAGCAATTATTAGGGATATGGGTAATCCAGAAAAATTTACGTTAAGCTGAACTTCACGAACCCATATAGCCCAGATAGAATTAGAATTAGGAGTAATGACTTTCCAAAGATGCATCATGATCAAAGATTTGTTCCAATCTACAAGATTCTTAATAGCAAGACCCCTTTCGGAAAAAGGAAGTGATATTTTGTTCCAAGCAACTTTGGAACCATATTTCTGCAGAGAAGGACCCTTCCATGTAGAAACACGGATAAAGTAGTGAAGATCTTTTAAAGCGTGAAGAACATGGAGGATAAAATGGGCGGACCAATAAGCTTGAATGGCATAAATAATGATTTGATTAATTGAGCCTGTTTACTGACATCCGAATAGAGAGAAAATTTATGAGAAATGAGATCTTCGGCGTATGTCGGGTTTCAAACCTCTAAGAAACATTCGCGTCATCGTTCCTCATTCTCCACCAAATGAGGTGCAAACACGGATAACTCTGCAAACTTTGCCTCGTCTTTGAGACACCGCGTATGTTGTTACTCGCTCCCGGTCTAATAAACTCCACTTCCTTCATATGACGAACACTTTCAAGAAAGTATTTGTCATTAAATAGTTTCTGAAACGCGTCTCCCAAGACATCTTGAGTCTTGGTGGATGGGTACGCTTCACGACTCCCACCGATGATCTGCCTCGCCACGGAACATAAAGGTGGCGAATGGAACCTTCTGTTCCTCTGTGCATCCCAAGACATCGAATATCTTGGTAATTTGCTTGACCCATGTTTCCGCCATGATCGGATCGCTTTCCCTTAAATTCGTGGTCCCAACTCTTTGAATCGCTTGGTTGTGACAACCCGTGAATTGCTATCATTTCCTCCTGTGTTTTGAACACGAGTCTCCTCGTCGATTTTGCATGAATCGCAAAAAGCTTCTAAACATCCCTCGTTCATCATCTCGCCGATGGTATTGTTCACGGGAGGAACATTGCCACTGTTGCAGCGTTCTCCTCGTTGGTGAGTACAGCGTCTCCACGGTCTCATTTCCATTGTTAATATTCTCAATCGACATTCTCAAATCTTGTCTATAAAACAAGGGTTAATTAAGGAAATCAATATATCACATAATATCCCTATATCTTGACCAACTAACAAATAAGCTTAGGTAGGACACACTAGCGAAGGATTTACTCGTCTCTCCCTCCTAGTTCTATTCCCCGATCTCCGCCAGAGATCATATCCCTAAGCTCGATACCAACCGTGATGCCCCCAAAATAGGTATACATCACCCATTACGAGTTGTCAATACATGGTACGTAAAAGCAACTACACTTTATTATTACAACAAGAAAAGCTGTGAGTTTAAATACGAGATATTGCCATCTGAATAATATCCACACGCAAATAAATCTCCATCATAATTATTGATACATTATTTTACAAAATGGTGAGGACTACTAAACAACTCTCTCTAGAACCTTCATTCCATACCCCACTAGTACTCGCTACATTCTCGCCTCCCGAGAAGAAAAAAATGGAACAACAAGGAAAAGGGTGAGCTCAACTAGCCCGGTAAGAAGAATATTATGACTAAGATAATATACAACAAATTATCGTTAGTCTTCAACGAGGAAAAATCTAATAGAATCAATAGACAACAAGTTTTAAATCAATATTAGCAATGAAATAATAATTCATTAGAAGAGTTAAGTAGAGAATGCAAACTACTATCTTCTATATATGAATTTAAAAGTTCATCGTCTATCTTTTATCCCCTAAACATCAATCAATATACATTTGGAATCAAATATTCATCTTTTTGCACTACAAAGCCAAAGATATTCACCATTAATCATGTTCATCTAAACACTGCTTCATCTTTGCACTACGGGCCAAAGATACTCATCGAAATCATTCATCTTTGCACTACAGGGCCAAAGATATTCAATAATATCATCATTTAAAGACCGAGGATGATGAAAAATATTTTAAAAACGAATCCAAAGAAACAAAATGACAAGGATTAAGGATTAAGGATTAGTTTTGTTTTATCCACGTCCAAAAATACCTCAAAAATAATCATAGTGGTGTAAAATTCAAGAATGATCAAAACATGGATACAATCAAAGCTAGTATCCGAATAGATATTTTGGACAAAAGAAGAAATTTCATTTTTCTATGAATAGTGTATCGATATTGAATAGTCTTGAGTATCGTGAATAGTCATAGTATACATGAATAAGTAACTCGACACCAAAAGATAGAAATTTCTCAAAAAAAACATCATCACGCTTCGTGAATAGTACTAGTGAATAGTAACTCGTGAATAAGTAACTCTCGACATGAAAAAGTTTTAAATTTGATAAAAAATTTCAATCAATATTTCGGCATAATGATATTGAAGAAATAATATCATTACGAAAAAAATAATATCCCTTACCTCGAAAGATTAGTACTTCTAAATTGAATCTAAGGGTATAGTCTTTGAAGGGAACTTGCACCGTCTAGCAATAATACTCAAAGTATACTCAAAATACTCACAAGAATACGCTCGATAATATAGAGAGAAAACTTGGTTTACGGTGTGATTTTCAATTCTAACCTAAGCACCTATTTATAGGAAAATGCTTAGAACACCAAAAGCGAAAAATTTAATATAATATTATTATTTATAATAAAATTTCCTACGCCAACCTTCCAAGAACTGAATTCATCTCATTCAACACACATGTGTAACACACCATAATGAAAAAAACATTTTTGTTATTTAAAATATTTTAAACTTCCAAAAATCAATTATTTTGAGCTTGAACTTCAATAATTCATAATAAATAGCCCTTTTATCGGAAAATTCAAATCTCGCGTTTTTATAATGAAATTCAATTCTCTACAACTTTGCGGAAGAAAGTTTTCCAAATTCAAAATAAAAATTGGCCAAAATCCACAAACTGAGATTTTACAAATCAAATTTCGATCAATAAATGGGGTCCAATTACATGTTTAACATGTTTTAAACATTTATTGCAACAAAAATACTCTTCCTCCTCGTTATTATATATCCCACATTCGTTGTAAAAATATCACCATTATTATATTATTAAAATATAATAATATTTTAAATCGTTATTTTATCGAGAAAAGATAAAATTTCAATTTTCAACAATTGTCACATTAAAATTTTCTCCATCTATATCCACAAAAATCAATATTTTTCTCATCATATGAATCAATAATTAATTATTCACAAATAATATTACAGAATTATAGTATTGACGACGAGGTGCGCCTCTAGGAAGAGGGGCTTTCCAATAAGAATTTCTCCTTACTGGCACGCAATTAGGTGACCAAACCTCTCCTTAGACAAAACTTTCTAGACATTGCCAATAATGTTATCTAATAATATTATTTAGATAATATGAATTATTGCTTCGATAATGAAAAATACTGTGTAATGACAATTATTGGAACAACAATATAAAATATCAACGCAAAGAATTATTAAATCAATAAAATCTTTGAGCGATAATTATCGTAACCATTATTGAGTAGTGCCTTCTACGTAAGAATCAATAATTGGTGCAATCTGCAGTGTCTTCTTGTTTTAAACCACCGAGTATTTTAACAAGATTAATTAGCAGAATAACTACTGTTTGTTATTTTTAAACAACTTATATTTGTCGTTTTCTTCATCCAATCGCTTTCAGTTATGGGGCCCACATATGCATCAAGCATTTGTCGTCGAATATTCCCCGACAAAGCGATCTAATATTCCACGACCAAACGAATATTCCCGACAACAATGAATATTTTATAACCACTTGCTTATTTTGAAATATTTATGTATTTTACCCCTAACTATCCACATTAATCAAATCAACCCTTACTATTTCAAAATAATAAATAGAAAAATTAAATTTCATTAATAATAAGTTGGGGTCTTACAACCTCCCTCCTTATGAAATTTCGTCCTCGAAATTGACGTGCGATACTGGTGTTTTTGAAAAGGTGAGGATACCTCGCTTTCATTTCCGCTTTCCAATTCCCGGTCATTTCCTCTATAGCATGATTCCTCCACAAAACTTTAACTTGTGGTATGACCTTTCTTGCGTGGGACATGCTCCTTCCTATCCAAGATCTTGGCGGTACCTCCTCATACGTTAAGTCTTGGCTATCTCATCCGGTTCTAACTCTATAACGTGATTCGAGTCTTTCACATATTTACAAAATGCGGATGTGTGAAACACATTATGAACACGAGACATACTTTCGGAGGTAACGCTTAGTCTATAGGCTACATTTCCTACTCGGTCGAAGAATTTGAAATGGACCAATAAATCGTGGATTGAGCTTTCCTCTCTTCCCAAATCTTGTAACTCCTTCTATGGAGCAACTCGCAACAATACATGATCCCCTACACTAAATTCCACGTCCTTTCGATGAAGATCTCGCATAACTCTTTTCATCGATCTTGTCTTGCTTTGTATACGTTGTCGAATCATTTGGATCTTTTCCGTAGTCATAAATCGTACTAACTCGGGTCCCAACAATTGTTACTTCACCCACCTCGTCCCAACATACCGAGAGCGACACTTTCGTCCATATAATGCTTCAAATGGAGCCACACCTATACTTGCTTGCTCGATAAGCTGTTGTTGTAGGAGAATTCCACCAATGGTAAATACTTATCCCAACGCCCTTGAAGTCTAGGACACGAGTCTTAATAAATCTTCAAGAGTTTGAATAGTCCTTTCGATTGTCCGTCCGTTTGAGGATGGTATCTTAAACTAAATCGTAAATCCGTGCCCATAGCTTTTTGCAAGCTAACCCAAAATCTTGAAGTGAATCTTGGGTCACGATCCGAAACTATGGATACGGGCATGCCATACAACCTCACAATCTCATTCACGTATATACTAGTAAGACGCGTTCAAGGAATAAGTCTCCGTATCGGCAAGAAATGAGCGGACTTGGTTAATCTATCAACAATAACCCAAATAGCATTGATGCCTTGAGAAACCGTAGGAAGACCCGTAATAATGAAATCCATGGTAATGTGTTCCCACTTCCATTTCGAATCTCAAGTGGTTCAACGGACCCTTAGGTACTAGATGCTCGCCTTTACACGTTGGCAAGTTAAACACATCGAGATAAACTTTGCAATCTCTCTCTTCATATTGTTCCACCAAAATGTATATCAAGATCACGATACATTTTAGTACTTCCGTGATGGATTGCAAATGGTGTATTGTGTGCCTCCATCATAATCTTGTACTTCAAATCGTAGTCGTTAGGGACACAAAGTCTAGAGTGGACTCAAGTATTCCTTCTTCATCAATTCTAAGCTTAAATAGCTCCTTCTTGTACTTTCTTCTTCATACGCATCGATCTCAAGATTGGGTGGCTTGAGCAACCTTAACTTTTCTATTAAAGTTGGCTCTATCGTATACTTGACATCATCGCACTCATTCCCCGCATATGATCTTCTACTCAACGCGTCATTACCACGTTCGCTTTTCTAGGATGGTATTGAATAGTGTGGTCGTAGTCTTTCAATAGCTCGAGCCAACGCCATCGCCATGCGCGTGTTGAGTTCTTTTTGAGTGAAGAAATATTTAAGGCTTTTATGGTCCGAATATATCTCCACTTTCTCCCCATATAGATAGTGCCTCCATATCTTTAAGCAAAACGATTTACTTTGCCAACTCTAGATCATGAGTAAGATAATTCCTCTCATACTCTTTAAGTTGTCATGAGGCATAGGCTATGACTTTCCCACGTTGCATGAGAACACATCCTAACCTTTGCACAAGCATTCTTTGTAGATAACAAATCCATCCAACCGGATGGTATTGTTAGAAACAGTCTTGAAATAAGTCCCCTCTTAAGCTCTTGGAAACTCTTCTCACATTCTTCGCTCCAAACGAATTTTGTATCCTTCCGAGTTAAATTTGGGATAATGGAGTAGCGATTAGAAAACCCTTCCACGAATCTCCGATAATAACCAATTTAAGCCCAAAAACTACGTACTTCATTCAAGCTTGGTTGCTCCCAACTTTGTATTGCTTCAATCTTGGCGGATCAACGGATACTCCATGTTTCGACACCACGCGCCCAAGGAATGCTACTTCCTCGAAGCGAACTCGCATTTCTTCAATTTGGCATATAGTTTGTTTTCACGAAGCCTTTGGAGTACCAAATAAATGGTGCTCATGATCTTCATGACTTTTGGAATATATGAGGATGTCATCAATAAAAACAACAACGAATCGATCCAAATATTCCTTGAATACTCGGTTCATCATATCCATGAAAGCCATAGGAGCATTAGTCAATCCAAAGACATGACTAAGAATTCATAATGCCGTCATCGAGTTCTAAAAGGCGGTCTTTGGAATATCCTCGCCTTCTAATCTTGGTGATGATATCCGAACGAAGATAGATTTTTGAAAAGAATTGTGCCCTTGTTCGGTCAAACAAGTCATCAATACGAGGTAGATGATACCTATTCTTGATGGTGACATGGTTCAATTCCCGATAGTCAATACTGAAAGTCGCATACTCCGTCTTTCTTCTTTACTTAATAAAAGCAGGAGCACCCCAAGGAGATGTACTAGGACGAATGAAACCGAGTGTCCAACAATTCCTCATAGTTGGACCTTTAACTCTGAAGTTCAATAGGAGCCATTCGATATGGGGTTTTAGAAATAGGCTTTGTACGGGTTCAAGATCAATAAAGAATTGAACTTCACGTTACGGGGTGTAGCGGAAGTTCTTGAAATACGTCGGAAAAGTCAATAACAACAGAAATATTATTCAAATTTGGCGTGTCTTTATTCAAATCCATAACATGGGCTAAGAAAGCTTGACATCCGTTTTTCAATAAACGAATAGCTTTATGATTAGATATGACAAATGATTGATTTTAATGGTTTAGTTGCTTGAATTAAATAACAGGTTGATTAGGAATATGAAAACTAACAACCTTACGAAAACAATCAATTTTGGCATGATGAGTAGTTAACCAATCAATCCCTAAAATCACATCAAAAGCAAGTATCTTTAAAGAGATAAGGTCAACGGTGTAAGGTGATGGTGCCAACTTGAATCAAACAAGATTTATAAACGATTGGATGTGATGAAAGTTTCTCCTAACGGAGTTTCCACGAGATAGGTCAAAGTCTAATTTCTCTGAGTCAAGTATAAACGTTGAGCACATGCAGAGAGATAAATGAATGGGTAGCACCTTGTCAAGTAAGGTATAAACTTCAAGAATTTATAAATAGCTTACCCGTGATCACCTCGTTTGGGTTCCTCGCATTTTGACCAATCACAACAAATGGTCTTCCGGGCAGATTGACTTTGACTTTTCTAGGGCGATCTTTTGAGTCACCGTCCCCATTGAACTAGGTTTCGCTCTGATCTGATCTCGGCGATATGTCCTTCTTTTCCACAATTATAGCATACCTTGGCTATGTGTGGGACGGTTTGGTGATATGTCCCTCTATCCGCATTTATAGCATATGACCGGGTGGTCGTTCTCCTCCCTTAGAACCGATTCTTTCTTTGTGCAATGTCGTCTTCACATAGTCGTTGTTAAATCTCCTCTTTTAAAATCTCCTCGATCGACTCGCTTTCTTCTATTTTCATGGCCATGATTACCACCGAGTGGTTACCATTTTGTCCGTCTGCTTTCTTTCTCCATTTGGTTATCATTATTACATTGGCTGCTATCTCTGCAGTACGATCCTGGTTATGGTCCCTCAGTTGGCCGTACTAGATTATCTCGCTCTAATAATTGAGCCTGCTTACAACATCTGAATAGAGAGAAAATTTATGAGAAATGAGATCTTCGACGTATCTTGGTTTCAAACCTCTAAGAAACATCCGCGTCATACGTTCCTCATTCTCCACCAAATGAGGTGCAAACTGGATAACTCTGCAAACTTTGCCTCGTCTTCGAGACACCGCCGTGTTGTTACTACTCGATCTAATAAACTCCACTTCCTTCATATAGACGAACACTTTCAAGAAAGTATTTGTCATTAAATAGTTTCTAAAACGTCTCCCAAGTCATCTTTGAGTGCGGCCGGATGGAGTACGCTTCACGAGACTCCACCAAGATCCGCCTCGCCACGGAACATAAAGGTGGCGAATGGAACTTTCTGTTCCTCCGTGCATCCCAAGACATCGAATATCTTGGTAATTTGCTTGACCCATGTTTCGCCATGATCGGATCGGCTTTCCTTAAAATCTGGTGGTCCCAACTCTTTGAACTGCTTGGCTGTGACAACCCGTGAATTGCTATCATTTCCTCCTGTATTTTGAACACGAGTCTCCTCGTCTGATTTTTGCATGAACTGCAAAAAGCTTCTAAACATCCCCTCGTTCATCATCTGCTCAGTGGTGTTGTTCACAGGAGGAACATTGCCACTGTTGCGTTCTCCTCGTTGGTGAGTCACAGCGTCTCCACTGGTCTCATTTCCATTGTTAATATTCTCGATTACATTCTCAAATACATCATAAAACAAGGGTTAATTAAGGAAATCAATATATCACATAATATCCCTATATCTTGACCAACTAACAAATAAGCTTAGGTAGGACACACTAGCGAAGGATTTACTCGCCTCTCCCTCCTAGTTCTATTCCCAGATCTCCGCCAGAGATCATATCCCTAAGCTCGATACCAACCGTGGCGCCCCAAAATAGGTATACATCACCCATTCGAGTTGTCAATATATGATGCAGTAAACAACTACACTTTATTATTACAACAAGAAAAGCTGTGAGTTTAAATACTGAGATATTGCCATCTGACAATATCCACACGCAAATAAATCCCCATCATAATTATTGATACATTATTTTACAAAATGGTGAGGACTACTAAACAACTCTCTAGAACCTTCATTCCATACCCACTAGTACTCGCTACATTCTCGCCTCCCGAGAAGAAAAATGGAACAACAAGGAAAAGGGTGAGCTCAACTAGCCCAATAAAGAATATTATGACTAAGATAATATACAACAAATTATCGTTAGTCTTCAACGGGGAAAAATCTAATAGAATACTGATAGACAACAAGTTTTAAATCAATATTCGCAGAGGAAATAATAATTCATTAGAAGAGTTAAGTAGAGAATGCAAACTACTATCTTACTATATATGAATTTAAAAGTTCATCGTTTATCTTTTATCCCCAAACATCAATCAATATACATCCGGAATCAAATATTCATCTTTTTTGCTTCTGAGCCAAAGATATTCATCGATTAATCATGTTCATCTAAACACCTATTCATCTTTTGCACTACGGACCAAAGATACTCATCGAAAATCATTCATCTTTGCACTACTGGGCCAAAGATATTCAATAATATCATCATTTAAGGCGAGGATGATGAAAAATATTTTTAAAGAAATGAATCCGGTGAAACAAAATGAGAAGGATTAAGGATTAAGGATTAGTATTTTGTTTTATCCACGCCCAAAATACCTCAAAATAATCATAGTGGTGTAAAATTCAAGAATGATCAAAACATGGATACAATCAAAGCTAGTATCCGAATAGATATTTTGGACAAAAAGAAGAAATTTCATTTTTAAATGAATAGTGTCATATTAAGTGAATAGTGCCGAGTATCGTGAATAGTCAAGTATACATGAATAGTAACTCGACACCAAAAGATAGAAATTTCCCAAAAAAAACATCATCACGCTTAAGTGAATAGTACTCGTGAATAAGTAACTTCGTGAATAGTAACTCGACATGAAAAAGTTCTAAATTTGATAAAATTTCCAATCAATATTTCTAAGCATAATGATATTGAAGAAATAATATCATTCTGAAAAAAATAATATCCCTTACCTCGAAAGATTAAGTACTTACATTTGGAATCTTTGGGTATAGTCTTTGAAGGAACTTGCCTACCGCCTAAGAATACTCAAAGTATACTCAAAATACTCACAAGAATACGCTCGATAATATAGAGAGAAAAAACTTGAGTTTAAATTGTGATTTTCAATTCTAACCTAAGCACCTATTTATAGGAAAATCTTTAGAACACCAAAGCGAAAATTTAATATAATATTATTATTTATAATAAAATTTCCCTCGCCAACCTTCCAAGAACTGAATTCAGCTCATTCAACACACATGTAACACACCATAATGAAAAAAACGTTTTTGTTATTTAAAATATTTTAAACTTCCAAAAATCAATTATTTGAACTTGAACTTCAATAATTCATAATAAATAGCCCTTTTATCGTAAAATTCAATTCTCATGAGTTTTTATAGAAAATTCAATTCTCTACAACTTTGCGGAAGAAAAGATTTTCCAAATTCAAAGCAAAATTGGCCCAAAATCCACAAACGGAGATTTTACACGTATAATCAAATTTTAGTTAATAAATGGGGTCCAATGACATGTTTAACATGTTTTAAACATTTATTGCAACAAAATACTCTTCCTCCTCGTATACTCATATATCCCACATTCGTTGTAAAAATATCACCATTATTATATTATTAAAATATAATAATATATTTAAATAATTATTTTATCGAGAAAAAGATAAAATTTCAATTTTCAACAATTGTCACATTAAAAATTTTCTCCATCTCTATCCACATAAAATCAATATTTTTCTCATCATATGAATCAATAATTAATTATTCAAGAATAATATTACGAAATCACAAATATTAATGACGAAGCGGTTCAGGAAGAGGGGGCTTTCCAATAAGAATTTCTCCTTACTAAAGCGCGCAATTAGGTGACCAAACCTCTCCTTTAGAAAAACTTTCTAGACATTGCCAATAATGTTATCTAATAATATTATTCGGATAATATGAATTATTAGCTTCGATAATGAAAAATACGTGTAATGACAATTATTGGAACAACAACAATATAAAAATATCAACGCAAAGACAATTATTAAATCAATAAAATCTTGAACATTAATTCACGTAACCATTATTGAGTAGTGCCTTCTTACGTAAGAATCAATAATTGGTGCAATCTGAGTGTCTTCTTGTGTTTTAACCACCGGTATTTTAACAAGATAACTTGATAACAACTTCTGTTGTTATTTTTAAACAACTTATATTTATGCGTTTTCTTCATCCAATCGCTTTCCGTTTATGGGGCCCACACATGGTCATGTGCCGTCGTATGAATATTCCCTACAAAGACGAATATTCCACGACCAAACGAATATTCCCCGACAACAATGAATATTTTATAACCACTTGCTTATTTTGAAATATTTGCGTATTTTACCCCTAACTATCCACATTAATCAAATCAACCCTTACTATTTCAAAATAATAAATAGAGAAAATTAAATTTCATTAATAATAAGTTGGGGTCTTACACCTTAATCCAGTACAAGAACTTTGGAGGAAAATTAAAAAGCTTAAGAGCATACAATAAGAAGTCCCAAGAGATGAAATCAAACGCTTTTTATGAAGTCGATTTTCATAGCACATCTGGTAGGACCATAAGGTCTGTGATAGTTCCTGAATAATTCTTAGGCTAAGAGGATGTTGTCCCCAATCCTCCTTCCCGGAATAAAAGCAGATTGGTAAGGCAAAATAATAGTCGGGAGAATACCCTTTCACGTAGAAAGCAATGATCTTTGAGATGCATTTATAAGTAGTATTGCACGACAAGAAATAGGCCTAAAATCACTTATAGAGGAGGGTTAGGAATTTTTGGCACAAGAAGCAATGGTAGTTGAGTTAGTTCCTCTTAACAAACATCCTGCACTCAAGAAAGATTGAATGGCGGTGGTGAAAACATTACCAAAAATCTCCCAGTATGAAGGAAGAAGTGCACATTAAACCCATCGGGCCAAGGCTCTTGTTATGCTTCATATGTTTTAAAGTATTCGAATTTCATCAGCAGATACATCCCTTTCAAGAAGCCGAGCTTGTTGGGGAGACACAAGTTAGACAACTGCAGGTTCCCAATCAAGAAAAAGGTCTTGACGGAGAGAGAGGAACCCAAAATGGAACCTGAAATGGTCCACACTACTATTTTGAACAACCCAAATGACCATAACACAAATCACTACGAAATTTTGAATAGCCAAAATTTTATTCTAATTCCATCTATTTTTGACTTGGATATGAAAATAACCGCAATTCTTATCCCTTCCTTAAGCCATTGAATTACGGATTTTGTTTAAACATTTTCTCTTCACAAAGAAGAGCAGCCCACAATCTAGCAGATTGAGACCGCTGGAGATTGAGGAGATTTATATCAGAAGGCCTAGAATAAAGAGCAAGCTGAGTAGATTGTAGACTATCCCTGATATTCTCCACATTAGAAGTAAGGTTTCCATTTTATTCCTTGCTTCCTCATGCCAATGTTATGTCATAGCCTACAAAATAACATAAAATGTATAAAAAGTAACTAGGAAACATAGGTTTAAGCAACTAATTCAAGTAATAGATACCAGATAAGTAGGTATAAAACCTACTTATCAGTTGGAAATGTGATGATTTACAAAAAAAAAAAGATGAATGAGAAGTAGTTTGGAAAGATCGCTTGCTTGCTGGATATCGCTTCGCCGGAAAATTTTGGAAGAAGATTTGAAATAAAGAAAGCTGGGAAAAAGTGACAGTGATGGTGGGTTTGGGAATTTTATAGTAAGCCTGCACGAATCCCAAAGGCGGCTATTTATGGCAGGTGGGACCCAATCCTAGGAAAGCGTGTACTATTTCAAAAAATAAAGAGAAACCGTTTGGGTTCCCAAGAAAACTCATCATTTCCTGTCATGACTCTTCAAATTCGTGTCTTCTTAAGTCTCTAATTATAAACATATTATAACAAGAGACTGGGGGTAATGTTCGGGGCGTATTCACAGCCCTCATGTGAAATTTGAATTCGAGGAGATTGGGCCCGTTAAGTAGAAGCCATCTTGGAGGATGAAGGTGTTGGGTTCGGACATCCGAAGGCCCTTGGTAGGAGTCCCCTTAAGGCTTTGTGATATTAGGGGTGGACCTCAGTCCCTTGGGCCAAAGCCAGAACCGATATATATGAGTTCGGTTGGATTGGGCACATGCGTTGGGATAACCCATGTATGCAGTCCTGAGTTATAAGGGTTTACATGATTAAGGATTCTAGTCCTAATCCTATAAGGTAACTCCAAAGGTAGTGACCGGATCGTATCCAACTTGCACCTTTTAAGGAGATTGTGTTGGACCCAGTAATGGTAACTACCATACTTAGGAGTCCTAATTGAATCGAAAATGGATTCTAAGGTAGTGAGAATGGATATAAATCTGAGGCTTGGTTTTCATTAACGGTAATACATATTTGAGCACTAAACACTAAAGCCTCCATTGTTAAACCTTGTGAACAGCTGTACTTTATTCTCACACCGGGAGTTATCCCCGTGGCCTGGCCGTCGAGCTTCAGCGATGTGATCTGTTATTGTCATGAGGATTCGGTGCATGGATGCATCGGCGTGAAACATGGCGTTAACATATCCTACTGACATGTAATAACTAACTTTTGTTCACAAAGAAGTCGATATAGAATTACCAAGGTCAACAATAATAAAAAAATACTCCAATTGTAAGACCCCAACTTTTTATAAATAAAATCAAATTTCCTCTATTTATTATTGTGAATAAAATAAGGTGTTAATTTGATATAATGCTTTGGTTATGGGTGAAATGTGCAAATTTTGCAAAATAAGCAAGTAGTTATAAAATATTCATTGTTGTCGGGGAATATTCATTTGGTCGTGGAATATTCTTCATTGTCGGGAATATTTATGCAATTTGCCAAGAACTATTTATTCCCCATAACGGAAAATGGTCGGATGAAGAAAATGACAAGTTTGAATTTTTATAAATAACGGCATAGTTATTCTGAGATGAACATTTGTTGGAATACCGGTGGTTAAAATACGATGAATACTGCGTGGTTTGCGATGGCGCACGATATTACACAATATTTTTTGAATTATTGATTCTTACGTGAAAGGCACTACTTTCGATAATTGCTACTGATAATTCTTTATTCAATATTTTATTTTATTGATTCAATAATTTACTGCGTTGATATTTTATATTATTGTTGTTTGATAATTGTCAACTTTGCATGATATTTTCCATTACCGATCAATAATTCATATTATTTGAATAATATTATTTGATAGCATTATTGGAAATGTCTAAGGAAGTTCTGTCTAGGAAAGGGGTTTGGTCACCTAATTGCGCATCCGTAAGGAGAAATCCTTATCGGAAAGCCCCCTTCTTTCCTGGGAACGACCTGGTTGTCATAATTGTGATTCTGTAATATTATTTGTGAATAATTAATTATTGATTTATATAGTAAGGAAATATTTATTTTATGTGGATATAAATGAAGGAATTAATGCTGAGGTATTTTATCAGTATTTTGTCAGAATGGAGGTATTAAAAATCGTCCGTATGTGGATTTCGGGCATTTTCTGTTTGGAATTTAGAAGAAATTTCATCTACAAAAATGTAGAGAATTTAATTTCCTATGGAATGGACATAAAATTCATATTTTTCTAATAAAAGGGCTATTTATTATGAATTATTTAAGCTTCAGAAATAAATATGTTTTTATTAAAAACATGGGTGGACCCCACTTTTGGTTGGTAAAAAAATGTGCTGAAATTTTATTTCAAAAATGGTGGGAGTGAATAGTAGCAGGTAAATCCATCAAGTAGCAGGTTAGTCTGCTATAGCGTTCTAAGCATTTTCCTATAAATAGGGTGCTTAGTTAGAATTGAAAATCACACAAGAATCATAAGCTTTCTCTCTCTATATTATCGAGCGTATTTTGTGAGTATTTAGATACTTTGTGAGTTGCTATTCAATTGAAGTTTCCTTGACCTTATACGATATTTACCCGAAAATCTTTGTTAACTTTTGATGTAAGGGATGTTATTTTCTTCATAATGATGTTAATCTTTCAATATCATTATACCAAAATATTGGTATGGATTTTATTATGGAATTTCTACCTTTTTCATGTAGGGTTACTATTCGTGTATCGACACTATTCACGTATATGACCTTATTCACGTATCACGACACTTTCATTCACGAATCGACACTATTCACGAAAAAATAAAATTTTCTTTTCTTTGTCCAAGTTATACTATTATGGTTACTATCTTTGATTGTATCCATATTTTGATCTTCATTCTTGAATTTTGCTCCACAATTGATTATTATAAGGTATTTTTGAACTTGGATAAACTAAAGTATGAATCCCTAATTTTTGATCTTTTATCTCATTTGGATTCATTTTCTTTAAGATATTTTCATCATCCTCGAGTCCTAAATGATGATAATCTTTGAATATCTTTGGCTGTAGTATGAAAGATGAATGATTAATCGATGAATATCTTTGGCCCGTAGTGCGAAGATGAGCAGTGTTGAGATGAACATGACAGTGGTGATCTGAAATGAATATCTTTGGCTGTAGTGCAAAAGATGAATATTTGATTCAAGATGTATATTTATTGATGTTCTGAGGATAAAATATTGATGATGAACTTTTAAATCTTAGAAGATAGTAGAATTCATTCTCTACTTGACTCTTCTAATGGATTGTTGTTTTTCCATTGCGATTGTTGATCTAAAAACTTGTTGTCTATTATATTACATCGAATTTTCCCTGTTGAAGACTAATGATAATTTGTTGTATATTATCTTAGTCATATTATTCTTCTTGGGGCTAGTTGAGCTCACCCTTTTCCTTTTTGTTCCATTTTTCTTCTCTCGAGGTGAGTGAACATGCGAGAACTAAACTAAGCAAGGGTATGGAGTGATGGTTCAAGATAGTTATTTTAGTAGTCCTCACTATTTTGTAAAATAGTATATCAATAATTGTAATGAGGACTCCTTTTGAGTTTGTATCTTGTCTATTAGACAATATTTGTATTTAAACTCACGAATATATGTATTGTCGTATTTTGCACGACAATTGTATTCTTGAAGTTGTATTTATTTACATACCGTGTATTTGGTGACTCAAAAATGGGTGATGTATACCTATTTTGGGGGCGTCCACAGATTAGTATCGAGCTTAGGATATGGTCTCTAGCGGAGATCGGGGAATAGAACTAGGAGGAAAGAGACGAGTAATCCTTCGCTAGTGTGTAATACTAATATAAAATCTAGATACGCACAACATGCAAGTAATATAATAGTAAGTAGAGTATCGTTCCCTCAGAGACTTAGTAAGAATTTAAACATCATAATTACCAATTTCCTATTAATCCGAATTTTATTAAACTCATCAATTTCCAGTTTGTAACTAACAGTATTAAAACTATTAAAATCACCACACAATCAATAACCGCTAAAGAAGGAATTTTTAAACAAATAATGGAGAATTAGGTTTTCGACTTCACTCTAAGCATCACTCAGATTATTACACCTTTATTCCAGTTTAATTTACTATCCCAGTTTATTAATCAAGAACACGTATGTAGAACTAGCCACCTCTCGATGCACTAATACCGTATTAACCCAAATCCATAATTAAGATAGAATTACGTTAAACACCTTAATTAACTAACTCACTATATCTCTATGTGAATTAAAATTAAAGAAGGTTGAAGTTCAAGTTCTTTATCTGATTATATGCGATGTCAAGCATATCTCTACCCTAACATTCATCAAGATTACATTTATTCACACAACTCGAGAACACATGCTATATTAACTCTAAGTCTCAGACAGTATTTCATCTCTCGAGTTTCATACAGTCCACAAAGAATCGTTGATCGAAAAATTTATAAATTCACTCTCAAATTAATTTAGATAAACCAGATAATAGCTTATTAAACTGAAATCAAAGTTTACATAACCATCGTTCCACTTAAAGATCCGTCTTAAGCCTAAAAAGTAATTAGTTCATAATGAATGAAATAAAAACTGAATAAATCAAAGATATCATCTTCTTAATTACAGAAATAAACTAAAGTAGAAGAATAACGCAGAACACCCTTCACTTTAGTCTCAATCCGCAATCAATACGATCGTTCTTCAAAATCTCCACTTCGTTGCTCGCTATGAAAATATGTGATTAATCTTCGTTAGTTACTTTGCATGATCATTAATTCGTTGTTTGTAGATCAATATATATCTCTCCTCAAGTCTGGTCGAAATCCCATGTCAAAGAGAGTCCATATGTTATCCAAAATCCTCCAGTCCACCTTCCAGCAGAGTTCGAATCAACACAGGAGAGTCAGAATTCATTACCTTTAAAACAAAATAGGCCCTGCAAAGTATGGCCACTGTTAGTTGACTTTTGCCATTTTCCAAAATTGCCCCAAATATGTTTCAAATGCCTCCTTTTCGCATCATTCGCCACACCAACCACCCTACACATGAAATAACAAGAAACAAGTAAGAATGAACATGAATGCAAAGAATTAACAACGATTATGCTTAAAATGGACATCGATTTGCGGATATAAAATCCACTTATCACATACCTAAGCTTATTTGGTTAGTCAGTCGGAGCATATGGTTAATATGTGATATGCTAATTTGTTAATTAACCCTTGTTTTGTGGCAGTATTTGAGAATGACAATTGGAAATATTAACAATGGAGTTAATGAGACCGTGGAGACACCTTTAATCACCACCCATGGGAACGTGCAACATGAAGCAATATTCCTCATAAAACAACACTAGAACAAATGATGAATGAAGGGATGTTTAGAAGCTTTTTGCGATTCATGTAAAATCGAGACGAGGAGACTCGTAAAAATCTGGTGGAAATGATAACAATGTGCGGACTTATCGCAGCCCAAGTAGTTCAAAGTTGGGACCACCGAAATTTGTGGGAAAGCCGGATCCGATTAAAGAAAATGGGTCGAAACAAATTACCAAGATATTCAATGTTTTGGGATGCGAGGAGGAACAAAGGTTCCATTCACCACATTTATGTTCCATGGTGAGAAGCGTATACTTGGTGTGGAATCATGAAGCGTCTGAGGCACGCCACACTCATGTCTTGGGAAACATTTCAGATTGCTACATTTAACGACAAGTACTTTTAAAAAGTATTTGTCATATGAAGGAGGTAGAGTTTATTAGTCGAACAAAACAACGTGGCGGTTGTCCCGGTCTGAATGAAGTTCGCAGAGAGTTATCGAGTTTGCACCTCATTTGGTAGAGAATGAGGAACGAATGACGCAGAGATGTTTACGAGGTCTAAAACCCCGAGATTTGGCAATATCTTATCTCTCATAAATTTTCTTTATATTCGGATGTTGTAAACATGGCTCAATTATTAGAGCGAGATAATGAGTATGTTCACGAGGACCACACCGTGTCATCTGGTAATTGGCGGCCATCATCCTGAGCAATGACAACCAAATGGGAGGAAAACATTCGGACAAAAGCGGTAACCACTCTGGTGGTAATATTGGCCATGAAAATAGAAGAAGTGAGTGGGGAGGAGTTTTCAAGAAGAAGGTACAACAATGACAACGTAAAGGCGTCGGAACCAAACATCAATTTTTTTTTGGGAGGAGAACGAAGTCTGGCCACGTTGGTTATAAATGCGGAAAGAGGACACATTAGCCCAAATCGTCCACAACAATCCAAGGAGTGTTATAAGCTGTGGAAAGGAAGGTCATATAGCTAGAGATTGTCTTGTTGCAAAACCCAAGTTCAACGGGGATGGTGACTCAAGCGTTGTCCCCGAACAAGTCAAAGTCGGTGGTTCTGGAAGGGCGTTTGTCGTGATTGCCCAAACGCGAGGAACCCAAATGAGGTGATCACGAGTAAGCTAATCATAAACTCTCTTGAAGTTTATATCTTATTAGAATCTAAGTTCTACCCATTCTTTTATATCTCTTCGCTTGTGCTTAACGTTTGAACTCGACTCACCGAGAAATTAATTAGACCTTGACTTATCTATCGAGACTCAAGTCACTTCTGAAGATTTTCATTGATTGGGCGACTACAGATGATCTCTTGCGAAGTTTATATTTTATAATCTGGTTCTACCCGTTCTTGATTCAAGAAGTTGGAACCATCACATTACCTTACCATTGATCTTATTTACTTTCGTTGAAAATACTTGTATTTGATGTGATTTTGGGATTGATTGGTCTACTATTCATCATGCTAAAATTAATTATTTTCATCGTGCTAATAATTAAAGTTGTTAGTTTTCATATTCCTAACAACTTTCTTATTCGATTCAAACAACCAAACCACTAAAGTTAATCATTTGTCATATCGAAGCCATAAAATTTATTCGTTTATTGAAAAGCGGATGTCGAGCTTTCTTAGTTCATATCACTGGACTTGAATAAAATACGTCGATTTGAATAATATTTCTATTGTTAGTAAATTTCTGACGTATTTCACGAAGAACTTCTCGATCACCCCGTAACTCGAAGTTGAATTCTTTATTGACCTTGAACACGGTATAAAGCCCATTTCTAAAACCCCATATCAAATGGCTCTATTGAACTTGAGTTAAAGGTCCAACTTCGGGAGTTATTGAGACATCGTTTCATTAAGTCTAGTACATCTCCTTGGGTGCTCTTAGCTTTATTAAGTAAAGAAGAAAGACGGAGTATATACGACTTTAGTAAACTATTATTGACTATCGGGAATTGAATCATGTCACCATCAAGAATAGGTATCCACTACCTCGCATAGATGACTTGTTCGACCAAGCAAGGAGCACAATTCTTTTCAAAGATCGATCTTAGTTCTGGATATCATTTGCTGAAGATTAAAACTGAGGATATTCCGAAGACTGCAGAACTCGGTACGGGCATTATGAATTCTTAGTCATGTCTTTTGGATTGACTAATGCTCTTACTGATTTCATGGATATGATGAACCGTGTGTTTAAGGAATATTTGGATCAGTTCATTGTTGTCTTTATTGATGACATCCTCATCTATTCCAAAGCCGTGAAGATCATGAGCACCATTTGAGTCATTGGTACTTTAAAGGCTTCATGGACAACAAATTTATATGCCAAGTTTGAAGAAATCTGCGAGTTCGACTTGAAGAAGTAGCATTCCTTGGGCGCGTGGTGTGAAAACATGGAGTACATGTTGACTAAGCAAAAGATTGAAGCAATCTGAAGTTGGAGCAACCGAAAGTGGGTGGCCAAAATCGCACGTAACTTTAGCTTTCAGGCTTAGGGTTCTTATCGAAGATTTGTGGAAGGATTTTCTCGAATCGCTATCTCGATTAACTCTGTGACTCGTAAAGATACAAAATTCGGTTGGAGCGAGGATTGTGAGAAGAGTTTTAAGAACTTCGAAGATGAGACTCATTTGGCACCTATTACGACAATACCATACGGTTCGGATGGATTTGTTATCTACAATGATGCTTGAGGCAAGCGGTTGGATGTGTTCTCATGCACATGGGAAAGTAGTAGCCTTATGCCTCATGACAACTCAAAGAATATGAGAGGAATTATCCTACACTCATGATTTAGAGTTAGCGGCCAGATCGTTCAGCGTTGAAGATCCGGAGACACTTTACCACAGTATGGGAGAAAGTGGAGATCTATCTGAGATCATAAAAGTCTCAAATATTTCTTCACCCAAAAGAACTCAACATTCAAGAACGACGTTGGCTCGAGATGTTGAAAGATTACGATCATACCATCCAATATCATCCTGGAAAAGCAAACGTGGTAGCTGACGCATTGAGTAGAAGATCATATGCGGGTTCGAATGCAATGTGGTTAACACAAGGGCCCATTTTGTATGATTTGCAAAGCATGGAGATAGAGGTAAAGGCTCCAATTACCCATGTGATGATATCAAGCATACGAGTAGAACCGACTTTAATCGATAAAGTTAAAGCTGCTCAAGCTACGGACCTAGAGTTGATGCGTATGAAAAAGAAAGTGCAAGAAGGTGTTATTCCAGAAGCAAGAATCGATGAAGAAGGAATACTTGAGTCGAACCTCAGGACTTTGTGTTCTACGATTCGACTTGAAACATAGAATCATGATGGAGGCACACAATACACCGTTTGCAATCCATCCTGGTAGTACCAAAATGTATCATGATCTTCGACATACCATTTGGTGGAACAAAATAAAGAGAGAGATCGCGAAGTTTATCTCGAGGTGTTTAACTTGTCAATGTGTAAAGCGTAACATCAAGTGCCAAATGGTCCATTGCAACCACTTGAGATTCTCAAATAGAAGTGTAGAACACATTACTATGAATTTTGTTATGGTCTTCCTGAGGTTTCTTAAAGCATAGATGCGATTTGGGTCATTGTTGATAGATTAACCAAGTCCGCTTCATTTCTTGCCTATCTGGAGACTTATTCCCTTGAACGTCTTGCTCGTATGTATGTAGTGAATGAGATTGTGAGATTGCATGGCATGCTAGTATCCATAGTTTCGGATCGTGACCCAAGATTCACTTCACGATTTTGGGTTAGCTTAGCGGTTATGGGCAGAATTTATGATTCGGAGCACCATCCTCGATTGCAAGTTCAGAGGACCATTCCTCGAGAGGATTAAGATCGGTCCTAGAGGAAAGGAGTTATTCAAACTCTTTGAAGATCTAACAACGGTTATCAGAGACTCAGTTTAACATCGTACCTAGATTCCAAATTGAGTCGGATAAGTACAGGACCAATTTTTACACCTAATGGGAACACATGTACTATGGAATTGTTATTCTTGAGGGTTCTCGTAGATGCGATTTGGGTCGGCCTATCTGAGTTATTCCATGACATCTTGCTTTCCGATGTATGAGGTGTGATTGCATGCTAGTATCAATAGTTTGGATCGTGACCCAAATATTCACTGAAGAGAAAGATGAGCGCGAATATTGTCCTCAAAGGAAACGCGGTGGAAGAAAGTGTCGCTAGATTTCCAAGTTGGGATAAGTACCTACCATTAGTGATACGTTATCGTACAAGTATAGGTGTGGCTCCATTTGAGGCATTGTATGGAGAAGTATAACATTATCTTTGGGATGAGGTGGGGACAACGTTGTTGGGACGAGTTGAGTTGAATGACTACAGAGAAGATCCAAATGATCCAACAACGTATACAAATGACACAAGATCGACAAAAGAGTTATGCAGATCTTCATCGAAAGGACGTGGAATTTAATATTGGGGATCATGTATTCTTAAGTATTGTTCCATGGAAGGGAGTAACAAGATTTGGGAAGAGAGGAAATCTCAATCCACGATTTATTGGTCCATTTGAGATTCTTGAGTGAATAGGAAATGTGGCTTATAGACTCGCATTACCTCCAAGTATGTCTCGTGTTCATAATGTTTTTCACATATCTATGCTTCGTAAATATATGAAAGACCCGAACCACATTATTGAGTTAGAACCAGACGAGATAGCCGAAGATTTAACATACGAGGAGGTACCTGTTAAATCTTGGATAGGAAAGAGCATGTCCTACGCACCAAGGTTATACCATAAGTTAAGGTTTTGTGGAGGAACCATACTATTGAAGAAATAACCTAGGAGTTAGAATCAGAAATGAAAATGAGGTATCCTCGCATTTTTGAAACACCAGGTATGTACGTCAATTTCAAGGACGAAATTTCATAAGAAGGGAAGGTTGTAAGATGTAAGACCCCAACTTTTTATAAATAAAGATTTAATTTCTATAATTATTATTTTAAAATAGTAAGGAGTTGATTTGATTAATGTGGTTAGTTATGGGTAAAATGCGTAAATATTTTAAATAAACAACTGGTTATAAAAAATTCATTGGTGTCGGAGAATATTCGTTTGGTGGTGGAATATTCTTCTTTGTTCGGGAATATTCAATACGACGACTTGACCTTGTGTGGGCACCATGTGAGAAAGTGATTGGATGAAGAAAGCGACAAGTATGAGTTTTTATAAATAATGCGTAGTTATTCACTGATAACCTTTGTTGGAATACAAATTGGTTTAAAACACACGATGTCTGGCGTTGTTGAATAGTAGCACCAGTATTGCACCAATTATTGATTCTTACGTGAAAGGCACTACTCAATAATTGTTACAATAATTCTTTATTCGATATTTTATTTTATTGATTCAATAATTGCTACGTTGATATTTTATATTATTGTTGTTTAATAATTGTCACTACATATTTCCCATTATCGATCAATTCATATTATTTTAATAATATTACTAGATATTATTAGCAATGTCTAGAAAGTTCTTTCTAAGGAGAGGTTTGGTCACCTATTCTTGTATTGTTTTTATTGGAAAGCCCCTCTGGATATATCGTGGATTACGTAATATTATTTGTGAATAATTAATTATTAATTTATATGATAAGAAAAAAATATTCATTTTATGTGGATATAGATGGAAAATTTTTTAAAGTGATAATTTTGAAAATTGATATTTTATCTTTTACGATAAAATAATTCATTTAAATATATTATTATATTATAATAATATAATAATGGTGATATTTTTTACAATGAATGTGGGATATATGAGTAAATGAGGAGGAAGAGTATTTTGTGACGCCCCCAAAATTAGGTATACATCACCCATCTTGAGTCGCCAGAGATACGTGATACGAAATTCAAATCTGACTTAATAATATAATAAGCATAGCATACTGATAAGACAAAAAACATAAAATCGTGAGTTTGAATACAAATATTGTCTACTGAGAGTATACAAACTCTAAAGGAGTCTTTAATACAATTATTATCGCATTATTTCACAAAATAGTGAGGACTACTAATGCACCATCTAGGACCACCACTCAGGTTCCCAGACTGCGTTCCATTTATATTCTCATTTCACAAGAGCAGGTGAAAGAAAGGGTGATCTCAACTAGCCTAGTAAGAAATATTATGACTAAGATAATGCGAATAAATTATCATTAGCCTTAAAAAAAATGATTAAACCGATCTGATATAACAAACATCAAGTTTAATCTGATGGAATAAGAAATCCATTAAAAGAGTCAAGTAGAAAATAAAATCTACTATCTTTTATGATTTAAAAGGTTTTTCATCACTTTTATCATTTGGGACTCGAATTAATAAATAATCCACATCATCGAATCACCCCTCGCACTACTCTGACCAGGATATTCTTTAGTATCACGACCACAATTATCCCTTCACTATGGGCCAAGAATATTTGTGTATTCATTAATGGTCATGATCATACTAACAATCATCATCATTTACTTTCTGCCAATGAGGACTTTTACCACATCATTTGTAACATTATGGTCATGATTACACCAAAAAATCCTCAGTCATAATCATTCTAAAGTCCATCTATGCACTTTCAGAGGCCATGATTGACTTTCAAAAATATAAATATAAGGATGATGACAATGATATAAGAATTGAATAAAACAAGTTCAAGAATTAATTTGTCCAAGAACCAATAACGTCCAAATTATCAACATGATCATCTTGTATGTAGAGTAAAATTCAAGAATGCTCGGAAGAATATTTCCATGAAAAGATCTTTGGATGAAGCGCGATTATCGAGGATATTCTACTAATTTCATGGAGTATAAAGTCAAAACTTTAACCAACCGAGTATAATAAAGAATGGAATAACAAAAGAAATCACCACGCATGCGGTACTTAGCATGAGGCAGTTATTCAACAGAATACTAAATAACGGAACGAAGTCAAAGTGAAATTACATGCCGACGGGATGTTCCAACAGAATAATAAAGAATGGAATAACAACGAAATCACCATGCATGCGGTACTTGCATGTAGGCGAGTTATTCAACGAGAATACTAATAAGGA
Source organism: Panax quinquefolius (assembly GCA_020205615.1). Classification (NCBI taxonomy): domain Eukaryota; kingdom Viridiplantae; phylum Streptophyta; class Magnoliopsida; order Apiales; family Araliaceae; genus Panax; species Panax quinquefolius. The sequence goes on from CM035151.1 coordinate 61,906,639, forward strand.
TTTTAATCGGGATATTCCAATGTAATAATAATAAAGATTTTAACCGGTCCCAAAAAACGCATGATGCGATGATATTCCAATGAGAATAATAAAGATTTAAATCGGTCCGGCGTAAAGCGCATGATACGATATATTCAATGAGAATAGTAAAGATGGAATAATAGAACAATGTCACCAAGTATAGGGTAGCACTGCATATCTGAGTTATTCCAATGAATAATAAAGAATGGAATAACATAAGTTCTCTTTATGAATACAAAAAAAATAATACCCTTATGAGTACAACAAATAATATTCCTACCTTAAGAAGAAGAGTCTTTGGATATATAAGTAGTGAAGTAGCGAATACTTTCTTCTTTCTCTTTATAGTTTATCTCTCTGAGTTTCAAAGTGAATTAAAAGAAAATAATGAAGGAATGAGCTTATTTTATAGAAAAATGGATCGTATAAGAACTAACTTCATGAACGGTCCAGTTAATTTACTTTAATTTGACAGTCCATATTTAAAGCAAAATCTTTTAAATAAAATATGTTACTAAACCCTTAAGTTTGCTTAGCCGTTAAGTTTACTTAGCCCTTAATCATAAGCACTTTACTTAGCTATTAAGTTACTTAGTCATTACTTAACTTATCCTTTACTTAGCCATTAAAACTAATCGTATTCTACGCATCTCATTCTCGTATTCTCTTCATTATATAGTTTGTGACGATATTAAGTATTATCACGTCAAGTAATAATCTTAAGTACTATACTCATTATAATAACTAGTATTACACTCGTATTTCTTACGCATAATATCCCTAATTATTATATGAAATCATTAAATTCTCGGAACTCACTTTTTTTTTGCTAAGTTTGTTTGTATATAAAAAGGACCAAATACAATGGCTAAGGAGCATACCCCAGAATATAGTAACATCATCTAAGTTATATATGATGGTACGATACATGGAAGAGAACCCAACATAACAAGTTAAACTAACAACCAATTACAGTAATGATAAAAAAACTTCAAGTTGAGAGCAGCCGACCCATCCGACCCAGCTCGCCCATCACTTCAAAAAAGCAAAGAATACCCCACGCCAAGCCATGCTTTCGCTCGAAAGCCATGCTACTTGCAAAGCAATGCTCTTTGAAGACCATGACCTGGGCTTGCCCACCACCTCGCCCGAAGGCCATATCATGGGCTCGCCCACCTCAGGTCGCCTACCTCATGGATGCCCGAAGCCATAACATGGGCACTACCTCCTCCTTGCCCGAAGGCCATAACATGGGCTCGCCCACCTCATGCTCTCCCGAAACCATGCTCGCTCACCTCATGCTTGCCCGAAACCACATGCTCGCCTATGGTTAGCTCACCTCGTCCAAAACTGAACGCGTCCTCGCCACTCAACACCCAGCCACACCTTCTAGTGCCGAAGAGCATAGCAAGTTGTCTTGAAGAAGCGACCTCACCTCGCCTGGCCCGATAAGTCACCCCACCCACCCAAGCTATCTTGAAAGAGCAACCACGAATCCCACACCAGCTCGCCAACCACCTCCTCGCCCAAGTTGTGCCTAAGAGCAGCTACTAGCCCAACAATGCACACCTCTTCGCTAGAAGATAGGATCTGCCCCTATGGCGAGTAGCAACTGTCGAAAAGTCAGCCCCACCTCGCCTAAACTGAAAACCAGCACCTCTTCGCCCAAACTGTGTCGAAGAGCAGCTACGAGTCCCACACCATCCTAGTTGTATAAGCAACATATAAATTGCCCATTGCCTATTGCCTATTGCCTATTGCACATAATAAGTTAAACTAACAACCAATTACAGTAATGATTACAGTTTGTGGCCTTGATGAAAGATGTGCAAGTTGAGAGCCTAGATTTGATGAGCTGGATAACATCCTTTGCCAGATTCCTTGGAGGGATGATGGTACCTTTGTGGATTTTGGTATTCCGAGCCTCCCAAACTTTGTAAAAACAAGTAGCAATAGTCAGACTAAGGATATTCTTGGAGAGTTTGGGTCCTTGGAAGGAGGTGATGAAAGCTATCAAAGCATCCCAAGAATAGGGAATGGTGACCCAATTTACCAAATCAATAGCACTTTTAAGGATAGTCGAGGATTACTCACATTCAAAAAACAAGTGGGAAAAGGATTCTAACGAAGGTTGCAAGAGGACACCTTTGCCGTATATGCGGCACATGTAGCACCTTGTCCGGTCATTTTTAGCAAACTTCCTTAAGAGACCAAACCAAAGAATAAAGGAATAACGTGGCACGTGAAGCTTATTCCAGAGGATAGAACTCCAACGGACTATATGAGACCGTGCACGAATGGGAGTCCCAAATCTGTTTGGCCTTAACCGAAGTAACATCATGAGTATCCCACTTGATCAGGTCCCTTCGAGTAGAATGAGGAGGGATGGGAGTAACTTGTTGCCGAAATAGGATTACCTCATGGTGATTGCTTTCAGGAAGAACCCAAGTACCACCAGTTATTATAGAGCTAACCATTGCGGTAGATGGAAGACCGAGTTAGAAAGAAGAGAATTTGATGGGTGCGGTGCGGTCCCATTAACCCGTGGGTCGTACCATAAATTAGTAAGGTGGCCATCCCCATAGTGTAACTTCGGATGTTGAAGGGCGAGGGGCCTTGACTTGAGGATTTGTTTCCATATCCATGAAGCAATCCGGGCTTGTATTAACTTTTGCCGGATGGACTTGTTCTTTAATGAGGTAGCTTTGACCCCGCCATTGAAAGTGATTTGGATTGATGATTGATAAGATGGATAAGGTGCATCATTACCGGTCTTTATGTTCGGTCGAGGATGCTCTTGAGTCCTAATCCCCCTTCCTGAGTGGGTAACGTAATACTTCTCCAAGCCACTTTGGCACCAAATTTATGCAGTGTAGATCCTTTCCATAAGAATCGACTAAGGATGGATTGTATGTCTCTAAGAACCTCCTTAGGGAGCATAAAGTTGGTGCGCCAGTAGACTTGAAAGGAGAAGAGTATAGACTTGATCAGCTGCAGCCGGCCTGAGTATGCCAAAACTTTGGAAGTCCAAGAAGAGGCTTTGTTGGTGATCGTTGGATAAGGGGATCTGATCAGTATAGGAAAGTTTTCTTGAAAGTAGGGAACCCCTAAGAATTTGGAAGGTAATGAACCAAGTTGAAATCCTAAAAGATCAATGATGTCATTTGAAGAGGAAGGATCAGTATTTGAGAGGTAGCAATGACTTTTGTGGGTATTTGGGATGAGACCTGAGTAGAGGGAGAATGAGAGGATACATGAATTCACAATAGAAATAGAAGGAAGGCTTGCATGGCAGAAAATGAGAAAGTCGTCTGCAAAGAGAAGATGTGTAAGATTTCATGCCTTAACCTTCCAATGGTATTTGAAGTCTGAATCTAGAGTGCCTTTGTTGAGCTTAAGAGACAACATCTCCATTACAATAATGAAGAGGAATGGGGAGAGAGGGTCCCCCTGGCGAAGCCCTCTGCTGCTACTAAAAAACCCAGCTAAAGTTCCATTCATCTTGATGGAGAACATGGGAGAAGTGACACACGCTTTAATCCAATCAGTGAATGCCTAGGGAAATTTGAAAGCAGCGAGGGAATCAAACAGAAAATCCCAACGTACTGTGTCAAATGCTTTCCTTAAATCTATCTTTAGGGCACACCTAGAAGGTCCAGAACTCCTAGTGTACCCTCTGAAAAATTCTTGAGCAATAAGGATGTTATCACTAATATTCCGTCCTTTGACAAAGGTAGATTGGGCTTTATCAATAATCAGAGGCAGCACAACTTTGAGTCGATTGGACAGGAGTTTAGCAATGCATTTGTAGATGGTGTTGCAGCAAGAGATAGGACGGAAGTCAACCATAGAGGAGGATTTGAGCATTTAGGAATCAAAAGCGCAAGTCTTTGTGGAATTAATCCCTTTCGTGAGCTTTTTAGTAGAGAAGAAAAAACTGGACGACCTTAGTAAAGTCGGACTGACCACATCCCAACAACTAATGAAGAAGTTAACATTAAACCCATCCGGTCCCGGACTCTTATTACGCTTCATAGAATTAAGAACTTTGAAAATCTCAGAATCAAAGAAAGGAGCACAAAGATTAAAGGCTTGGGAGGCATTAATAAGCCTGGAAGGAGTGACTCCATAATTTTGCTGAAACTATCATACTGTGAATCGGAGGTGTTAAAAAGATTTTGGAAGTACCCTATAGCAACTGATTCAATTTGAGCTTGTTCAGTTACCACGTTACCATCATCATTTAAGATAGAGAAGATTTTGTTTGAGTTCCACCTGCTCTTCATAATATTAGCAAAGTAGCTAGTGTTACGGTCACCCAAAGCCAGCCAATTAGCTCTTGACTTTTATTGTATGAGGATTTCCTCCCTATGAATGGCTTGCCAAAGCTGCTGAGAACATTCTTTCTCCTTTACAAATAGATCCAAATCCAAAGGATGGGCATGGAGAAGAGTCTGCACTGCATGGAGGTATTCACGAGCCATCTTCACCAAAGAGGTCAGATTGCCAACTGAGATATTAAGGGAGATTAAAGCCCGTTTGGAACATTTGAGTTTTTCAAAAAAAAACATAGAAGGATTCCCAAGAATTGGAGTGTTCAAGTTGAACTCATAGCCTCATGAAATCCCTCAAGAAGAGCCGTATGGTTGAAGTATTGGAAATGCCTTTTTGGCTTGGAGAACCAAATATACCGGTGTTGAGAAGAATTAAGGAATGATCGAGAGAGCCCCAGATGAGCATCGTAACATGTGATAGATCAAATTGAGAGAGCAGGTAGAATTCCCCATAACTTCGATCCGGTTTTTTTAAGGATTGGGCAAGAAGGTTGGTTGTTCCACCAAGTAAACAATGGACCAAGATTACCACGAATATCTGCAACTTCAATGGAATTAGTGCAGTCTTTGAACTCAGCTTTAGCAATATCCCATAAATCATTTGGTTGGTTTGTTTCAGTAAGATCCTTTATTACATTAAAGTCCCCAATAAGCACCGGCTATTACAGGGTGAGAGACTTATCAAATCATGCCAAAGGTCCCTCCTTTCTATATAAGAATTAAGCCCATAACCAAAAGAAACCAAAAAAGTAGTACTAAGAAAATCTAAGGATTGCACCTTACAGTGGATTACTTGGGAAGAAGTAAAAACGATATCCAGTTTCCAAAGAACAGGATTCCAACCCACCCAAATCCTACCATTAGAATGGTAATCATAGTTGAATGCCCATTCCCAGGTGTGACATAGCCTCATGGAGATTCTAGTAGCATTAGCAGTCTTTACCCTTGTTTCAATCAATAGATAATAATAGATATATTGTAATCTTTAATAATTTGCTTAACATATACCTTGCTTGGCTTTTTATTTAATCCTCTTATGTTGTAGAAGGCTAACATAATTAAACTGATGGTGGTGGGGTGTTACCACTTTACCTTGCTTTTCTCTTTTCTTAGCGACCTTAGGATTTTCCATACACGAACCTTGTTTGTTCTTGAGATCTTTCCTTCTTTTTTTCATCTATCACCTTGAGTTTATTAACAAGAAGAGGATTCATAATAACAGAGAGAATCATTGTCGAGACAATTATTTGATCTGCTTGAGCCATAGGTGCAAAAGTGTTGGAGATGATCATTGCTTTCTCTTGGAAATAGAGTATGAGATCCAGATTTTGCTCCCCTACCAACTGTTACCCCTATCGTTCGAGAGGAGAACCACCAGTAGCTTGCAAAGCAGGTCCAGACCCTTGACCTTCAGCAGATCCAGTTCCAACAGTCGTTAGCCTAATATTAGTCACCATTGTAGGACCCTCCACCATTATTTGCACATTATCATTTGTACCAGCCCTTGGATCTTTAGGAATCCACTTGTAGTTGGCTTTGGGACACTTGAGAGGAGAGTGACCAAACACAAGGCATTTGGGGCATGAGGGGGGTTTGCTTTGATATTCAACCTCAACAGTTTCAAAAGAGTACTCCGAAGAGTGATCTTGCTTTGTGGCTACTCGGATAGAAGGGGGGAAGGGGGGAAGGAAAATGAGGCCTTAATTTCAATGCAAACTCTAGCAAAGTTCAGGAACTCATTCTTAGTTGTCATTTCATCCGTGAAAAGAGGTTTACCAATAACACTAGCAATATAACTAATACCTTCATCTGACCAATAGGAAAGAGGAATATTGTTAAGTTTAACCCAAATAGGAACTGAAATGCACTCGATTTTTGAAAACACAACCCCTTCTTTCCATTTCTGAAGGACCATGACTTTAGAAGTGAAGTACCATGGACTTAAAGCCAACACATTGTCACAGTCCGAAACTGATTTGAATAATTTTTTTTTTTGTTAAATTTGTTTGTATATTAAATTGCAAAAATTTTAAATATTACAATGAAGATCATAGCATAGTACTCTTCTCCCGAGAGAAAACTAAAACACCTAGAGAGCCTAGGAAACATTTTACCTAACCTAATAATATATTCCTCACATCCCGAGATTAGGTAAATTGAACACTTAAATTACAATAAGAAACAAACACCACAGAAATGTGGGACCCTTAAGTCAGCAACACAACCCACGATGGTACTGACAAGTCAGCTCATCATCACGTGGGCCCAAAAACATCGGTGAATTGCCATTGACTGACCTGAAATCTCCAGCGAGCCGCTCGAACCCAAGCCATAGATTCCGGCCAGAACATCAGTAGCAAATCGAAAGCAACCACCACTATCAGTCGAACAAACAAACAAACTGAAATGGAAAAGGCAAAATCTAGAGCAACAATGATGCTCTGTCAAAACATCCCAAAAATCTGAGAACCAAGAAATCTGGACAATAGAGACAGACCCAGATCGGGGGAAACATAGAAACAAGATCTGTTGAGAAAGACAAATCTACAGATAAGGACCAGATTCAAACTAGAATCTGGCCAAGAGATCCCATCACACGAAAATTATATCTTAAATTTGGACATAGTCAAAATGATTTTCGTTGAAGAAATCAAAGGATAAAGGAAACATCCTTGCACAAACCACCAAACATCCGCCACAAAACCACGCAGATTTGAAAAGGTCCAGAGCCGAACCCAACCCCAAAACAATTCGTCCTAATCAGATCATGACTCCCAGCCTATCACGCACAAGATCATCACTCCTACTAGTCTTGCAAGAAAACCCCAGAATCTATAAGCCCCTCGGACTTGGCTTAGCATAGATCGTAAAAGAGAGTTTCGAAGGTTCATATTGTAGCTGCCGGTAAGGCTCAACAGAACCAAGTGAATCAATGAGGTGAGAGAAGGAAGGGAAGAGATGGTGGGCCGAAAAGGAGGAAGGATAGAGGGCCAGAAGAACGGTGAAGGAGGAATCAAATTGCTGCCATCTCGAAACCAGTCCCAAATCATCCCAAAACCATCCAGCTCAGATCCGAGAACGGGTGGGCCGCAAAATGGGGGAAAATCTGTGAGCAAGGAAGAGAATGGACGGAAGTGGAAGGAGAGGTGGGGGGGAGGGGGGGTTTCCTAGAGAGAAGTAGGAGCTTCTCTTTCTACCCTACTTGGAGAGAAGTAGTAGCCTTTGCTGTGTAGGAAAACATGAGATATCCCAAGATGACTCCAAAGTCTCCTAGCTATGGGCTCAACTACCTTGTAGGGAAGAGATGAATGAAGGAAATAACCCACTAGACTTGCTGCCCAGATCTGGTTGCCTCTTTGGAGCATGTCGTCAGGAGGTATGACTGACAACTTTTCAGCTTCAGAAGAAGGGGGGGTGGTACGTAAGTTGCCTAGAAGCCCTGACAGTGGTTTTACCTACCACATCACACCAAGATTTGGAGGCTACTTTCTCACCTCGGGCAGGTATTTTCCCTTCCTCGAAGAAAGAAGCGGGAGCTTTTGAATTTGTAGGCAGAGCTGACACTAGAGGACCAGAATTGACAGGACAGGAGGATATGAGAGTCCGTGCCTGTACCACCGACGTTGGTGTTCCACCAGCTTTACTAGCCTCAGATGTCGGAGGATTCAATGGTGCTACATTGCCCAGCCTAGCATCTTCACCCACACACTTAAATTGTTGGAGAGTACCACGCAGAATAACACCCCATGGAAGAACCGGAAGGTTCCTTTAAGGTAATACGGTTAGGATTAATCTCAGAAACCTTGTGTGCAATCTGGAGGTTGACCCTCTTACCATCCGACAAGAATTCCTGAACATCATTGGAAGTAACCCCATGAGCAGTTAGAAAAGACATTAAATGCATGTTTTTCTTTCTTTCAAACAAAGCTTCCTCTTTGTCTTTGTGAGAGAAGTGATGGGCAGTCGAGAAAATTTCCTTAGCATTGGCCCCCATAACACAACCGATATCCATTTCAGATTGCAAAGCATTTGAAGTAGAGTTATTTGAGCTTATGATGAATGCAAATTATTACCTGAGAAAGGATCTCGACTCCCCATATCCTCGACACCAACCGGAGTAGGTAGAGAGGCCGGAGAGCTCGGTCGAGAAACACCAAACTCAAAGAAAGAGGTCTCTGAAGGAATTGCTTGGCCGAGTTCCTGCCGAGAGATGGTTATGACTAACCATAATGTAAACAGAGGTAAGAAGAGAAGAGAAGGAGGAGGAGAAAGCTTACTAAGGCTAGAAAGAGTGCAACAAAGGAGGAGAAGAATGATGGAAGGCAGAGAACCAGAACTAGAGAGAGAAAGGCCAGCTAATAAAAACAGATTGAGACTTGCTCAATCAACGAGTGGAACTCACTTTTCCTAACCCTTAGGTTTTAAGTCTGCAGGCGAAAACTTCGTTTATGCCATAACTAAAATATTATTGAATATTCCATCACGTCTCAAAATTATACGTAATCATTAACTTCTCGGAATTTCAAAATAAAACTCTAAGCAGAAACGGATGAATAGTGTCTATTTCGTCTTTTTTCCCGAAAATATTTTTGTTTCCGAAATTTTTTATTTTCGTCTTGAAAATTCTTATTCGTTCAATCTAGTTCGTAGCTAGAATACTCCCGACTTATAATTATCCTAGGTTATAGAACGATTAACAAACACAGTTAACATAATAGTATTAATAAAATTCATTTTTTTTGTTAATGTGGAGTTTCCCAACCGCAGTCGGACTAAGTCTCCCCACCCGGACCAAAGCTTTGCATGTGCGCTCGGCTTAAGACATGGCTCGCCAGAAATGTGCGATCCGTAGCCACGGACCAGCTTTTAATTAGCCTCACACTTGTTGCGAAAGTGAATCGATCCCAGGATGCGGGTTTACTGGTTCACCCCTGTGTCGAATCTTATCATGCGCTAAGTCTTTGTAGTTAATAAAATTCATTTTATTAATAACTAATTCTTTAAACTTAAATTACGAACAATTCGGATTCTCCGGGTTGTTACGAACCGAATCCGAATAAAGTCGATCATCGCGAAGTGAAAGCAAACCATGGTCGGTCTTTAACCTTTTGGAATCAGTGGATGAGTGAAGTTTGCATTTCACAATCTGCAATGCAAGAGATGGCGTGATAGTTCGAACCAAAGTAGCCCTTTTCCATGGATTCTAGCATTTCTTTCCTACCATATGTGATAGACAACTGCAGCAAAACCTAAATGAAGGATGCGTTGGTGAATAGGAGTATGGGGTCCTGAAATGAGGAAAGAGGTAATAGAGGACCAGTTCTTGGAGATTCCCTTCCACCCACAATGGCGAAGCACAGAGACCAAGAGGTGAAATGAGTAAGGGCAATTGAAAAACAGATGGTTAAAGGATTCATTTTGAGTATTGCATAAAGGGCAAGTAGGAATTACTCCAAGACCAAAATGAGAGAGCCTATCCAAGGTGCGAAGCCCATTATTGTTCGGAAGCCACAGGATGAAAGAATACCTTGGAGGGATGAAGGAATGCCAGACAAGCTTAACCCAAGGCACAGTATTACCAGCAGCACACAAGGAGCTCTAGATGGTAGAAATCGAGACCCCATGGGTCTTTACGTTATCCCAGCTGATAACATCCTCTCTTGAAGAGTCACATCTTATAGCTGGAGTGAACAGATGCCAGAATTCAATAACCGCATGATGGTTAGACAAAGGAAGGTCCCACCATAGCACTTGGCGCAGCGGTAAGTTTTCACCTGGGGTGAACCGTAAACCCGGGCATCCTGGGATCGATTCCCGCCTGCAACAAGTGTGAGGGCCAATTAAAAACAAGTCCGTGTAGCCACGGATTGCATATTTCTGGGCGGAGCCATGTCTTAGGCCGAGCCTGTGCGTAAAGCCTGGTCCGGGGTGGGGAGACTTAGTCTGACTGCGGTCGAAAAACTCCACATTATCAAAAAAAATTAAAATGAAATGATGTTGCTGACCAAGGCATTTGGGCCTAAACCCGAATTAGAGATAAGAGGGGAGGCAGGGGAGGAGGTCAGAGGGTAGGCAGAGAGCCAAGGATCAAACCATAGTTTGGTGAGGTCTCCATTCCCTATAGAAAAGGAGATATGCTGCCGAGCTAGGGTCCTTAAATTTAGGAATTTCCTCCAAATCCAGGAGCAATCGTTCGGGATGTTCATGCACCAAAAATGCTTTCCTTTAAGAGCAAATGTTCTAACCCAATTAGCCCAAACAGAGGGAGAGGCTGGGTTGATAGTATTCCAAAGATGGAGAAGGATAGAGGCTTTATTCCACAAATCCAACTGCTTGAGGCCCAGACCCCCCTCAGAGAGAGGGAGTGAAACCTTGCTCCAATACACTTTGGCCCCAAATTTTGAGAGGGAAGGGCCTTTCCATAAAAACCTGCTAAAGATGACTTTTAATTCCTTTAAAGCAAATTGCAGGAGGTTAAAAAAAGAAGACCAAGATAGGATTGGATTGAAAAAAGCATAGATTTAAGGAGTTGGAGCCTCCCCAATGTAAAAAAGAAATCTATTCGTCCAGGAGGTGATCCTGCTGGTAATCTAATCGAGAAGGGGACGACAGTTTGCAAGGCTGAGCTTTGAAGATAAAAGGGGGACTCCAAGGAACTTTGCAGGGAATACTCCCATACGGAAGCCCAAAGAGGCCAGGATATCAGTCGAATCATCTGGCGGGACATTAGCCAAAAATTACATGCTTTTGGTTGCATTAGGGTGGAGGCCAGAAAGGGAGGCGAACTTAGTAAGACACCCTTTAAGGATATTAACCGACCAGATATCCCCATGGCAAAAAAAAAGGATTAGATCATCCATAAAGCACAAGTGAGTTAAGCCAAGTCAATTTGTTTTGTTTTCCAATGGAATTTGAAATTGGGCTCTGCAGTCTCCTTGGATATCGAATAGAGAGGACTTCCATAGCAATCACAAATAAGTAAGGGATAGGGGATCCCCTGGCGAAGGCCCTTTGCTCCCTTAAAAACCCATAAAGACCACCATTAACTTTCACCAAGTAAGATCTTGAGTGTAATACAGCCTTGATCTAGAAAATGAATTTTGGGGAAATTGAGGACCTTCAGAGCCTCCCATAAGTAGTCCCAAGAGATAGAGTCGAAAGCTTTCAGTAGGTCAATTTTTAAAGCGCATCTGGAAGGACCCGAATTTCGATGATAATTCCTAAACAGCTCCTGGGCTATAAGGATATTATCTCCAATCCTTCTACCCGGGACAAACGCAGCTTGAAAAGGAGAGATGATCTTAGGGAGAATGCCTTTGAGCCTGCTCACAAAGATTTTGGAGATACACTTGTAGGTAGTGTTGCAGCATGAAATGGGTCTATAGTCTTGCATAGAGGTAGGGTTTTGGATTTTAGGAACAAGAACAATGGCAGTGGATTTTGTCCCTCTTAATAAGCAACCCTGCTGAAATAAGGATTTGATAGCAAAAGTGAAATCCGGGCCTACGATTTCCCAACAGGCTAAGAAGAAATTGACATTAAAGCCATCAGGGCCAGGACTCTTGTTCTTTTTCATAGATTTGAGAGTAGCAAGAATATCAGCATTAGTAATATCTCTAGTGAGAGCATAGGCATCGGCGGAAGAGACAAGACTCTTAACAGCACCACGCAGGTTATGAATCTCGGAGAGGTAAACTAGAGAGGGGGAACCCAAAACAGAGTAAAAATAGTCCACTGCAACCTGTTGGATCTCATTCTGCCGAGTTACTAGATGACCATCCGAATTGGCAATAGAAAGGATCTTGTTTTGGTTCCACCTAGCTTTTACCTGGCTATGGAAATAACCTGTGTTCCGGTCACCCTCCTTTAGCCATTGGATTCTAGACTTTTGATTTTGAAATTTTTCCTCATATAAAAGAGTTGCCCAAAGACTGTCAGTGAGAGACTTCTGCCTTTCAAGAAGAGACGTATTGTAAGGATCAGAGTGGATCGCAAGCTGGGTAGCGTGGAGGAGGGCCCTAGCCTTACTCACATTGGAGGTTAAGTTCCCTAGGTTCTTGTTGAGGTTAATAAGAGCCCTCTTGACTGATTTAAGTCTCCCCGCTAGAGCTTGCAGGGGATCACCAGGGGCATGGACGTTCCAGGCATTTCTGACAATACTATGAAAGTTATCCAAACCAATCATAAAATTGAAGAATTGAAAGGGTTTGGGAAACCAGGGAAGATGCAACCCCGTCTGAACGATAACTGGGCAGTGGTCTGAGAGGTCCCTCGGGGAGAAATTAACCTGAGAAGACGGGAACTGATGCAACCAAAGAGAGTTGACCATAGCTCTGTCCAATTTCCTATAGATAGGAGATGAGCAACTTGAGTCCCAGTAGGTATGGTAAGGACCCACAGCCTTGAGGTCGACCATGGAAGTATCACCAATGCAGTCCTTGAAATCCTACATACCGCTATCCCACAACTCATTCCTCCCATTGATTTTAGAGAGATGGAGAACCTCATTGAAGAATATTTAACAAAATCCTTTGAACATGTAGACATTTTTGCTCTCCCTTCTCTCTAGGTTTCCTATCTCCCTACCACCGTCCGACCACTCTTGACCTCCCGTTCACCAGATCGATTTCATTTCACCCCATCCCTAGCTCGTCAGACTCTCCTCACTCGTTAGACTCTCCACACTAGACAGACTCTCCCGATTCACAGGCTCGCTTCCCTATTTTCATCACATCTCTAGCTCGACAGTAGTTCCTCACTCGATTTCTCTGACCTTTCATTTCTGTGTTTGAGATGGTGGACCATTCACACCTTTCGGTACGGAATTCCTCAGGCTGACCCATCTAGGGACACATTCACGCCGAGTTTGGAGTCTCGAACCCTAACTCCCCCCTCTGACCGAGCCGGGACATGGTGAATCGTGAGCCCTTTCCAGTTGAGGTTAATGCTTATTCGGAAGAATTCGACTCTAACAAATGATATTGAAGCTAGTATTGGGCTCATCCAAGTACTATTTCAAGGAAGTTTTCCAAGTTCTTGTGAACATCTCTCTCATCAAGGTAATATAGATCTTTGCTTTTGAGCGGAAAAAAGCAACAAGCTTATGGAATTCATTCTTACTAAGGGTTTCTCTATTCAAAATGTAAATGAATTTGCTTGTAAGAACAACGACTGTACCAAATCAAAGTTAATGCCTCGGATCTGTTTGATAAATGTTCTCTTAAAAGCTGTTAGCTCTATCCTCGAATCATTTGGAAATTTGGAGTCTGGTTTAGAGGAAGGGGAACTGGTAGGCTCACCTGTTTTTGCTAAGGTGGCTATGCAATGATAATAAAATTTCTAAACCTAGTCTTCGGTAGGAGTTGTCCATTGGTTTGTAGGCTAAGCCCTCTTGGAGTTCGGTGGTGGCTAAGGGTGAACCGTTAGTCCTTCTCAAACTTGATTTCCTGCCTCCTGCACCCCTCCGACCAAAAAATGGGTCTGCATTACAGTTAGGCCTCCGCCGAATTTTACGCTTAAAGGAAACAATTTATGGAATACGTGCCTTGTAGGTAGTTTTCTCCATTCCCGTCTGCCTTTCAAGCTTGTTGAGGAATCGGTCCATAATCTCTGGGATAAGCATGGGCTTAAGAACGTGTTTCTGCATGATAAAGGGTACTTTATCTTCAAATTTACCACCCACGAGGATCGTGACAATGTGCTAGCTCTTGTCCTTGGTATATCTCAAATAAATCTGCTATGCCTTAAGCAATGGAAGGAAGGTATGAATTTCAATTTGAATCGTGTAATAAAGCTCCGATCTGGGTGAAGTTTCATAATATTCCATTGTCATATTTATCCTCGATGGCTTGAGTTATATAGCAAGTGCGGTTGGTAACCCCTTTTTTGTGGACAAAGTAATCCGAAAAATTGGAGCCAATGAACTTTGCTAGAGTCTGTATTGAGATTAACCCAACTTCGGTTTTGCTAGTAGCTTTGGATGTGGTAGTTATTGAAGAGGAATCTAACTCTGAAAAGGTTGTCTCTGTTAGGGTAGAATACCAGAATAGGCCCCAAACTTGCTCTCACTGTAAGTCTTTTGGGCATTCCCTTGTAAGGTGCCCTTCTGCTAACTATAAGTGGGTTCAGGTGGTGGTAGATTCTGTACCCCATAACCCTGTCACTACATCTACATCAGTCTCTCCTTCAGTCCCTCTTCCAGTTTCATCAAATGACTGGACTCTGCTTTCTAAAGGTCCAAAGCAACAGGCCCTTATGGATCCATCCACTCCTGGTGATCATGCCAATAATCCATTCAAACCGCTAGTCTCTCATGAAGGGAGTCTGGAATTCTCTGACACTGACTATACTCCTTCTCCCAACCCTCTGGTGGGTAGGCTTAAAGCTATTGATGAAAAGGCTGGCCGCGAGCTCAAATCGAAGGCCAGAGGTGGGCTGGAAGTGGGCCCTTCATCTAAGAAGAAGAGTAAAGGAGGAGGGGGAGGAAAATCCCCAACTTAACTAATTTATTTATAGTAATGGTAATTTTTTGCTCTATGAATATTAGAGGTGTAAATACGAAGTCTAAGCAGGATAGTATTCTTGCTCTTTTGTGTAAGCATAATATTTCTTTTGTTGGCCTAGTCGAAACTAGAGTCAAAGCTCCCAAAGCTAATACTGTTTCTATGGCTATTCATTCTAAATGGCAATGGCAGTTTAATTATGAGTATCATGTGAATGGGAGAGTTTGGGTGGGTTGGGACCCGACTGTTTGGAATGTAAATATTATTTCTAAGTCTTCTCAGTATATTCATTGTGCTATTATGTCTGCTGCTCTTAATTTACACATGGCTGTTACGGTTATCTATGGTTTTAATACCCCTTCTGGTAGGAAGGATTTGTGGGCTGACCTGAGATCCCTCGCCCCCTCCATTAATCTTCCTTGGTGTTTGATCGGTGACTTCAATGTGGTCATTTCTGCTGATGAAGTCTTTGGTGGGAATGATTCTTGGGATAGTGGGATGCAAGACTTTCTTGACTGTACCTCTGACTTGCATCTTGCTGATCTTAGGGCCGTTGGGTCTACTCACTCTTGGTGGAATTCTAGTGATTCTAAACCTATTTTTAAAAAGTTAGATAGGGCTCGGTGAATGACCGATGGGTTTAATGACAGTTTCCTTCTTCTCAGCTTATTTTACTCCCGGAGACCTTTCTCGATCACTTTGTCCGGTTGTGGTCAAAACAGGTTTTGTTACTTTTCTTTAGTCCAAAACCTTTTCAGTTCTTTAACTTCATGTTGGAACTCGATAATTTCCATGAGGTGGTTCAGTAATGCTCGGAATGTTCATATTCTTCGGGGATCCTTTGCAAATTTTGGTAGGAAGTCTGAAAAGAAGTTAAGCGGGCTCTTTGCATCCTTAATCATTCAAACGGGAATCTATCTTCTCTGGTTGATAAGGCCAGAATGGCTCTTCAGGAGACTCAAATTGCTATCTCTCATGACCCTGCTGACTTATCTCTTCTGCAATGCCAAAGAATTCTCTCTAATGATTTATGGAAGGCCCTTTTGAATGAAGAGAAGTTATCAAAACAAAAATCTCGAATTCAATGGCTGAAAGATGGTGATAAAAACACGGGGTTTTTTCATAACCAGGTAAAGAATAGATGGAATCAAAACAAAATTCTTGCTATTGTGGATGGGGATGGGGTTCTCCACTCTGATCACAAGGAAATCCAAGACATTGCTGTAAATCACTTCCACTCTGTGCTTGGGTCTCCCTCCATGACTAACCGCCTTGATATCTAGAACTTCTCCATTCCTTTTCCCCGAACTGTTTCTCCCATTCAAGCCGCTTTGCTAGAGAGAGATATAACCGATGAAGAAATTACACTACTCTGAAATCAATGAAGAAAAATAAGAGCCACAGTCCCGACGGCTTGAATGTCAATTTCTTCCTGCATTCACGGATATTGTTGGTAAGGAATTTACTCTAGCAATTCAATCCTTTTTCAAGCAAGGTTGCTTACTTAGAGGTACAAACTCTACTGACCATTACAGACCGGTTCCAAAGGTTCTCCATCCTACGTCCATGAAGGATTATAGGCCTATATCTTGCTGTAACACCACTTACAAATGTATCTCAAAGATTATTGCGTCCAGGCTCAAGGTTATTCTACCTTTGATTATTTCTCCTTGCCAAGCTGCTTTTGTCTCGGGTAGAAGGATTGGGGATAATATTCTTCTTGCTCAAGAACTGTTCAGGAATTACCATAGGCCTTATGGGCCGTCTCGTTGTGCTATGAAAATTGACATCAGCAAAGCTTTTGACTCCGTATCGTGGGATTTCTTGTTGGCAGCTCTTAGACTGCTCAAATTTCTGCCTAAATTTGTTTTTTGGATTAAGGCTTGCATCACTTCCATGTTCTTTTCGGTAAAGGTCAATGGTTCCCTTTGTGGCTTCTTTAAAGGGGCTAAAGGTTTAAGACAAGGAGACCCGTTATCGCCGTACCTCTTTGTTATTGTTATGGAGGTGTTATCTTCCATGTTATCAAAGGTCTCTAGGGAGCCTCCTTTCAAATTCCACTAGAAAACAAAGATCCTTTCCATTACTCACTTGTGCTTTGCGGATGATCTTATCCTGTTTTGTCATGGCGATATACATTCGGTTTAAGTTATAAAGAAATGCCTGGACAACTTCTCTGCCCTATCGGGCCTCTATGTAAATGAATCTAAGAGCATATGCTTCCTCTTCCAGGTTCCTTATACTCAGGCTGCGGTTATTTTGGATGTTCTAGGGTTTCAATCAGGTAAATTTCCTGCAAAGTTTCTGGGGGTTCCTTTGATTACCTCAAAGCTTAGTCATGTTGATTGTTATCCTCTTATTACAAAGGTTAAAGCTAGAATCTCTTTATGGACTAATAAGTTTCTATCCTATGCCGGGAGACTACAACTAATCAAGTCCGTAATTTTCTCTATCCAATTCTTTTGGTCCTCTCATTTTATACTCCCGGCTGCGGTTCTAAAAGATCTCAAATTCATCATGAGTAGGTTTTTATGGAAGGGCCCATCTTTGCTTAAATTTGGAGCTAAAGTAGCTTGGAGTAAAATTGCTTTACCTTTTTCCGAAGGGGGTCTTGCTATTAAGCATCTTGAGGACTGGAATAGAGCATTGATTATAATGCACCTTTGGAGGATTGTAAATCCAAATCTCTGTTCTTTATGGGCTTCTTGGGTTCGTGCTAATCTTAAATCCAAACTCTTCTGGTGTATGCCTATTCCTAATGACTGTTCTTGGATTTGGAGGAAAGTTCTGCAGTTTAGGCCCTTGGCAGCAAAACACATCAAATTCTGTATTGGTAATGGGGAGAATACTAGCCTCTGGTTTGACCCGTGGCTGGATGGGGTTCCTTTGGCTTCCTCTGTTCATTCATCTTTGATTATTAACTCTGGTATGGGGCCCAACGCTCCTGTTAGCCACATTATCAGGATTTCTTCATGGGCTCTCCCATCCTCCAACCATAATGATTTCATTGTGTTTAGGGATGCTTTTGATTTAAATAGGCACTTTGATCCCTCTAAACTTGATCAGGTGCTATGGGGGGATACTAATGCTATTGAGTTTAAAACCTCTACAGTCTGGCGTTCTAATAGGCAAACTGGGTTTGATGTGCCGTGGGCCAAATTGGTGTGGCATAAATTTTTGACCCCTAGATTCTCGTTCAACCTTTGGTTGACATGTCATAGAGGGCTTCGTACTTTGGATAGACTGTCTAATTATGGTCTTCAAGTTAATCCCTTATGTGTATTATGTTCCACTGGGTTGGAAACATTTGATCATTTGTTTTTCCACTGTAACTACTCCTTTCGGGTTCTGATTTTTGTTCTTCGTCGTTGTGGGTGGAGAGGTAGTAGTAGAAGCTGGAATTTAATAACTGATTACCTTATCCATTACTCAAAACCAAGCTTCCATGGCCTTATTCATCTTGGGTTTGCTGCTGTTGTCTATAAGTTGTGGAACGAGCGTAATAATAGGATTTTCTCTAACAAAATTACTCCTGTCCGGATCCTGGTTCTAGACATTATGAATTTGATTAAGTGTAGGCTTCATACTAATCTCAAGTTTAAGCGTGTCCAGGATAGGTTGTGTTATCATCACTTAGTGCTTTGAATTTCCTGATGTTGTTATTGTTCTGTATGTTATTGTATATTCTTGGCAGTTTTGGGTTGTCTTGGACCTTGGTCCTGGATTTGGTTCTTTAATGTTGCAGGATCTGTCCTTTGCCTGCACTGCTAATACTTCCTTACTGTTTATGCTGCTGAGTATGATCACTGGTACTATAGTTAGTTCAGTCCAGGCCCTATGTTGGCATGTTGGCTACAGTTCTGTTTTGGAGTTCACTGCTAGGACACTTGATGCCTACTTAGTTCTTTGGTTTATTTGTTCATTGTTGTGGCGAGATGGGTTCTTTATTCATCTTGCTTGGTTTCCACCGCTTGGGCGCTTGAATCTCGTACTGCTTGGAGTCCACTGCGGTTGGGCTAGTTAGCAGCTAGTTGGGTGCATATAAGTGCTTCTTGGTTTTGGTTACCACAGCTGCTTGGATGCATGTTCGTGCTGCTTGGATTCCTGTCTAGCTGTGGAGGGCTGCTAAGCTTGGTTCATATCTGGTCTGATTATATGTGGAATCTGCAAAGGGCTGTTGCAGTAGGGGCTCTGGTGTTCTCTGTTTTTCTGGTGAGTCTAGCCAGCTTGGTGCAGCGTCTCTGCTGCTATGTGGTTCATGCTGCTGGTCTGGCATTGGTAGCTTGATGTTGGAGAGGTCTGGTCTGGCCTATGGTCTTTGAGTTTGTGTAGGACTCCTAGCTAGGGGTGGTTGGTCTTGGGTGCTATTAAGGTGGGTTTGGCTCAGCTGGGGTGTGCAACTTTCAACTGGGCCGAGTCTTCTATTGTGGCGTTTTGGTCTGTGCAATTGTCAACAAGGATTGATGCTGAGTTGCAATGGTTCTGCATATTCTGCTGATGGGTTCTGCATTTTCTGCTTTTGGCTGGGTTCTTGCTGGGCTGCTGCAGTGGCTGGGGTTCTAACATTGGTATAGTTCTGCATTTTTTGTTGTTATCTTTGCTATACCATTTCTTCTTTCTCAGTGAGTTCTTGGGATCTTTGATACTGGTGAGTCTAGCCAAATTGGAGCAACGTCTCTGCTGCTTTGTGGTTCCTGCTGTTGGTCTGGCCTTGGCAGCTTGATGTAGGAGAGGTGGTTGGTCTTGGGTGCTGCAGGTGAGTCTATTTGTGAAGGACTGCTAGCTAGGGGTGGTTGGTTTTGGCTCAGCTAGGGTGGTTTGACCTTGTGCAACTGTCAACTGGGATGAGTCTTCTATTGTGGCATTTTCTGTCTATGCAATGGTCATCTGGGTTTGATGCTATCTGGTGTTGCTGAGTTGCAAGTTCTGCATATTCTGCTGATGGGCTTTGAATTTTCTGCTTTTACCTGGGTTCTTGTTGGGCTTTCGCTGCGATGGTCGGAGGTCAAACGTTGGTATAATCTTGCATATTTTGTCATGCTATGTTGCTTTCGCCTCGGCTGCTTGCTTTCATCTTTGAGTTCTCGGCGGTGACCGAGTTTCCTATGTTTCTCGGCAATTTGCCTTGGCTATACTGCTTTGTGTTGGATGTCTTTGCTTTTACTATGATTCTTGCATGTTAGAACTGTGGTCTGTTGGTTTCTTGGCAGCTGCACTATTTTTCTCGGCAGCTGCACCGAATTTGGTTTGTTTTGACAGACATCTTAGGTGTCCATGTTTTGTAGTCTGTTTCCTTTTGTCTGTTCCCTGTTGATCTTGTTTGCTAGTCTAGTTCTGGTTTACTTTAGCCATCATAGGGCCTGTCCTATGATGGCTATGGTATACTATTTGGGGCTCTGTCCCGTGCACTTTGTACTTATTCTTTCTTTTATTCAGTCTAAATTTAACAAAAAAAAAAGAACCTCATTGAAGTCTCCCAAAATGCACCAAGGAGAGTTCGTAGAAGAGTGAACAGCTCTCAAATCATCCCAGAGAAGCTTCCTTTCCGAAGGAGTATTGAGGCCATAAATGATAGTAACATAAAAATTGACGTTGAGCTCCAAGGAAGCAAGAAGGCAGTGAAAATGTTGAGTAGACTTTGCAACAACAGTGACATTCCAAATAGTAGGATCCCAACTAATCCAAATTCTCCCATTCGCATGGTATTTATAGTTAAACAACCATGTCCAGTTCCTACAAATGGACTCAGCAACAAACCTGGAATTGGGAGCTTTGACCCGAGTTTCAACAAGGCCAACAAAAGAAATATCAAATTTCCTAATGAGATCCTTTACACTAGCCTGCTTGGCCCTACTATTTACACCTCTAATATTCATAGAGCAAAAATTAACCATAAAAAGGTTAAGAAGAAGTTTTGGGGTTCCCCCCATGTTCTTTTTCTTTGAGGAAGGTCCGTGGTCGAAAGAGAGCTTAGCTTTTTGCTTTAAGTCCCGACATTCCTTCTCATCATTCAGCTTTAATTTCCCCACAAGTGGATTAGGGGAAGGAGATGCATCGAGTCGAATCCCATCTGCGGAGGCAAAACCACAGGGAGAGCGGAGAAGGAAGGAATTGGGGCCAACAAAGCAGAGAGCAGGACTTCATGAGAATAGGATGGGCGAGCGATCACTTTGGGCCCTTTGCCACCACAACCATGTCATTCTCTAGGATAGAGGGGGAAGGATCTGGAGGAGCCAAAGGTGAGAAAGGACATCCTCCGAGCTAGAAACACTGATGAGGCAAAGACCAAGGGGTCGGGGACCCTAGCTTTAGGAACCCATTTGAAATTAGTGAAGGGCACCTGACACGAGAATGTTCAAAAGATTTGCAGTAGGAACAGAGAAGAGGTCTGTTAAGCTATTCCACTTTACCCATAACTACTTTTTCAGAAAGGTTGTCCTCGTCCAGCACTACTATTTCCAGACAGTCCGGCAGGCTCGAGATGGAAGTAATCTCAACACAGACCTTTGCAAAGGTCATAGGCTCTAGCTTTCCTGTTAAGTTATCAACAAATAAAGGTTTGCCTATACAACTAGCAAGATAGCTAATCCCTGCCGGAGAGAGATAGGACATAGGGACGTTTAGGAACTTCACCCAGACTGGGACTTTTGTGCAGGGTTTAGATTGGAAGTCCATACCTTCCTTCCATTTCTTGAGGCATAATAGTTTATTCGAAATATACCATGGGCCTAGTGCCAGAACATTCTCACGATTTTGGGAACTAGAGAATTTGAAGACAAAAAAACCTTTATCCTGTAGGAAGATTCTTTGCAATCCATACTTGTCCCAGAGCTTGTGGGCACTGTCTTCGACAAGTTTAGAAGGCAAACGAGAATTCAAGAAGTTGCCCACAAGGCATGAGTTCCAAAGAGAGTTCCCTTCCAGAAGGACATCAGAGGGGGGCCTAATGCGAATCCTCCCATTTTCAGCCGTGGGAGGGGGGGTGAGGGAAATAGTCTAGTTTAAAACACGGTTTGTCATCCTGAGCCACTATAGCACTCCAAGATTTCTTAGCCGGCGAGCCCGGAGGTGGGTCTGAGATAGGGATCCCTACAGAGTCTGGCAGAGCTGCGGCCAAAATAGATGGTGCAGGAAATCTTTTGGGAGTTCTAGCTGCGGCCAAAAATAGATACCCAATAGCTTTTGGGAGTTCTAAGTTACTCAGGCCAACACGAACAACCGAGGTGCCAGGCTGGTCACCCTCTCCCATACCCGTAGCGGAGTGAAACCCAGAGACCGGAGCAAGACCCACCAACTCATTTGAAGCTGGCTAAATAGAGCAAGTTGATGTGTTGACAACCCTCCAAAGGTGTAAAAGAATTAAGGCTTTGTTCCATTCCTCAAGATTTTTTATGGCAAGGCCCCCTTCAGATAAAGGTCTCGCAATCTTACTCCAAGCAACCTTTGCACCATATTTAAGTAGGGAGGGACCCTTCCAGAGAAATCTACACATAATGGACTTAATATTGTTAAGAACCGCAGCAGGAAGGATGAAGAAGGAGGACCAATATGATTGGATCGAGAAGATGACGGTCTTGATGAGAAGGAGTCTACCGCCATAAGAAAGAAACTTTATGGTCCATGAAGAGATTCTGGCCAGGATCTTCTCCAATAGGGGTTGACAATCGACAAGGCTGAGCTTGGAAGTAATCAGAGGAACACCCAAGAACTTAGCGGGAAAGACTCCTAATTGAAATCCCAGGAGGGCATGGATGGATTCTGCTAGAGGAGAGGGAACTTGGGATAGAAAGCACATACTTTTGGACTCATTAACATGGAGACCCGAAATGCTTGAGAAGGTGTCCAGACAATCCTTTAAAATTTGGACCGATAGGAGATCACCATGACAAAAGAGAATAAGATCATCCGCAAAACAGAGGTGAGTGATAGATTGTTGTTTAGTTTTCCAGTGAAATTGGAAATGGGGCTCTAGAGAGTGCTTTGCTAACAGAAGAGAAACACTTCCATAGGAATCACAAAGAGGTAAAATCTAGAAATTTTTGGCACATTGCCCCTCCTTTGGACTGCTCTTGGATATGGCGAAAGATTCTAAGCTTAAGACCTACTGCTTTAAAGTTTCTCAGCTATCGTGTGGGTAATGGCATCTCTTTTAGTCAGTGACATGACCCTTGGCTGAATGGAAATTCTATCTCTCATTCGGAAAGCCTTCTTTCAAACTCTGGCCTGCCCATTACTGCACGGGTCTCCTCCATCTCACATTCCGCATGGTCCTTACCTTCTAGCAATCACCACGTTATCATGCAATTTAGGCATCTGTTCCAAAATGTCCCTGTCCCTACTTCGGTTGATGATACTATCTTCTGGGTTATGGAGGACATCGTAATCCACAAGGCAAAAAGTATATGGGACTCCATTAGATATAGAGGTCGATCGTGGCTTGGGCACTGCTATGGTTTAAGCACCATGTTCCTCGCTTCTCCTTTATTTTATGGTCGGCTCTCTCCGTGAAGACCGCCTACAAATGACAAGTTCCTCTCCTTTGCGCCAACCTTTATCATGTCATTTCTGCAATAGTTCTCCTGATTGTTTCACTTACCTATTCTTCAACTCGCTTTATTCATCTAACATTATATCAACTGCTTTTTGGTTTGTGAAATCATGGATAATCACCGATTGGGATGACTTGGTACAGTACATTTTGCAGTTCAAAGGCAAATTCATGATGTTTGAAATCCTTAAGCTCATCTTTGCTACTACCGTGTATAAACTTTGGGGTGCTAGGAATACAATGGTACATGACAAAACAAAACTACCCCCACGTATTTTGGCTAAAGAGATTGTGCAGCTCATAAAAGCTTGGCTCTCCTCGTCCTCCAAGTTTCAAAAGGCGGTCCTAAAATGTTCTTCGTATCACATATGGTTGTAATTACTAATTTGTTTTTTCTGTATTCATGGGGGTTTCCATGTTTGTTTCTATAGGATGATCATCTTGAGGCCTGTCTTTAGATGGTTCCCCTATAGCATCTGGGGTATGCCCCTTTGCCTTTGTATTTTATGGTTCTTATATCAAACACAAACTTAGCAAAAAAAAATCATGTCAAGCGCATTGACTTGACGAATAGACTGCCCTCCATTAGCAAGCTCCGAAACCTGTTGAATGTTGAAACCCTTTGCAAGAATAAAGTCCAAAAGGGTATTGCTCTTCTGCCGCTCATTTGCATCTTCTACATGTCCACGACTTGAAATTTACTGAGCAGCACTAAAAATTTCCTTCATGGCAGAGCCCTAAATTAACATCAAACTCACTGTTAGCATCCGAATCATCAGAATCCACCGTAACATTGAGCGGAACTGCAACTGATTCAACCATCTCCGACTTACCAAATACAGGAGAAGAAGAATTAACCACCCCATGACCAAGTCTAAGGGACGATTCAAGAGAATCGGCACTGAATAAAAGCCCTGGGTTTGAAACCCCAAATCGGAAGACCCAACCTAGAAGGATCAAGTAATGGAGTTACCCCCCGAAAGATGGGAGTAGTCAACCATAGAAGAAGAAAAGAAAATGGCCAGAAAAGGAGAAGAAGATCAGAGCAGTAGCGCAAGAACAAAGAGAGAAGGCAGAGAAAAGAGACCTAGAGAGAGAAACTCCAGCCGAGACATTAGGCGCAGGAGCGTCCGAAGCCGTAGGGCTCGCGCAAGGCACCAAAGGGGTAACCTGTACCGGAGCAGCCTTTAAGTTAGAAACACTCAGAGAACTATAGATAAACATATCAAGGTCATTTACACCGCGAGTCGAGAGGGTCCCCCTCTTAGCAAAATCATTAAGTTGTTGAGTAGAGAACCCCTGCGCATGAATGAAATCCATAAGAGTATTACACATCTCCCTTTCGATAATAGCATCCATACGCCCTTGTTGAGTAAGTTGTTGGGCCGCAATAAAGATCTCCTTCATGTCAGAACCCAGACGCAGTCCAAGCCGGTCTGCATTATCTCCATTAGAATCAGCGCTCTCAGAGTCGGAGGACACAACCAACGCCAATTTAGGAGGGAAAGGGGCCGATTCAGCCATACCCGAGTCGACCTCTAAGGGGGAATTTGGGTTTGACACCCCAAACTCAGCAAACGGATCCCTAGCAGGGACACAAGAGGAGTTTCCCGCAGAAAGATGATTAAAGTCAACCATAGCGAGGGGGAAAGAGAGGGACACAGAAGGAAATTTGTCGGACGGGAAGAGAAGAACGATGGAGTAGCCCGAAAGGGAACAGGAAAAAATTTGAAAGGAAGGAAAAAGTAGGTGAGGATGGGCGGGAGCAGGATAAGGAAAGAAAGCATAGTAATCTCAAATTACTATCCTGAAATTTATCAAGTGCAAGCTGCATAGTAATCTCAAATTTCAGCGCATCAAGGAGATGCTTGGATTTCGTCATCTTGTCTTATGATCAGGGCCTGGTCCTGCTGGTCTACTGGTCTGCTGTTACATCTTCAGGTGGTCTGGCCTATTGCTATTGTGGCTTGGCCTAAAAAGCACAAATGTGTGTAGCTTCGACAGCGAGGGGTTCAGAATGGTATAGTTTTGGCTTCAGCTACGGCCACTGTGACGCCCCCAAAATTAGGTATATGTCACCCATCTTGGGTCGCCACTTACATGGTACATAAATTCAAATACAAACTTAATTATGCATCTGTCGTGTAACATACAACAATACATAAACTGAGAGTTCTAATAGGAATATTGTCATTTAGACAATATCCATACTCAAGGAGTCCTCATTACAATTATTATCACACTATTTTACAGAATAGTGAGGACTACTAATGCTATCTTCTGGACCATCACTCTTTTCCCGACTCGTCCAAATTTATATTCTCATTTCCAAGAGAACAAAGGAAAGAAAGGGTGAGCTCAACTAGCCCAAAGAAGAAATATTATGACTAAGATAATGCGTAATAAATTATCAATAGTCTTCAACAATGTTAAACCGATAAAATACAATAGACAACCAACCGCTTTAACTGCAATGAATATCTAATCCATTAAAAGAGTCAAGTAGAAAATAAAGTCTACTATCTTTTAGGTTTTAAAAAGTTTTCATCAATTTTTATCACTAAGACTCGGTTTAATGAATAAACCACAATATCTAATCATCCCCTCGTATCACGGTCAAGGATTTTCATCAAATCATCAATGGTCATGACTATACCTAATCACCCCGGTCATAATCATACCAAAAACTATCCATCATCGCATTACAAGCCAATCGAGGACTTTTCACATCATCATTTATATCAAGCCATGATTATACCGAATGATCCTCGGTCATAATCATACTAAGTTCATCTATGCACGTAAGCCAAAGATAACATAATATAACATGAGGGATGATGACAATGACATAATAATTCAATAAAACAAGTTCACGAATTAATTTATTCAGAACTAATAACGTCCAAATTGTCAACGTGATACTGCTTTGTAGAGTAAAATTCAAGAATGATCAGAAGAATATTTCCATGAAAAGATACTGGATGAAACGCAAATATCAAGAATATTCTACTAATTTCATGGAGTATAG
The DNA here is from genome assembly GCA_020205615.1 of Panax quinquefolius. Classification (NCBI taxonomy): domain Eukaryota; kingdom Viridiplantae; phylum Streptophyta; class Magnoliopsida; order Apiales; family Araliaceae; genus Panax; species Panax quinquefolius. The sequence goes on from CM035151.1 coordinate 61,933,072, forward strand.
AAGTCAAAGTTTTAACCAACTGGGTATAATAAAGAATAGAATAACAAAGGAAATCACCATGTATGCGGTATTGGCATGACGAAAAGTTATTCCAATGTAATAATAATAATGAACGACCAAATTCGTGTGAAATTCACACCGAAGTGATGTTCCAATGTAATAATAAAGATGGAACTGATCCATTGTAAAACACACGATAGGATATTCCAACAGAATGATAAAGACGGAACCAGTCCTGTAAAACACACGAGACAGGATGTTCCAATGTAATAATAATAAAGACGGAACCAGTTTGGTGTAAAACACATGCATGTGATGTTCCAATGTAATAATAGAAGAATGTCACCAAGTATAGGTAAACCACGATATCAGATTATGTATAGGGTATGTCACAGCGTATCAAAGTTATTCCAATGTAATAATAAAGAATGGAATAACAGAGGATTTCACCAAGTATAGGGTATGCCACGATCTGAAAGTTATTCCAATGTAATAATAAGGAATGGAATAACTCAAGTTCTCTTCATGAATACAAACGAATAATATCCCTTACCGTAAAAGACACTTTGGATATCAAAGTAGTGAAGTACCGAATCACTCTTCTTCTTTTTCTCTATAGATTTTCTCTCTATAGCTTCTCTCTATAATTTCTCTCTCTGTAGTTTCAAAGAATTCGTAAGAAAATAATGAAGGAATGAGCTTCTATTTATAGGAAAATAGAATGCATAGTAATTAATCCATGAACGGTCTGCATTGATTTACTTTAATCTGACGGTCCATATTTAAAGCAAAATCTTTTAAATAAAATATCATATATTCTATTTATATAAAAACATTTTACTATGCAAACACTATATGCTGACACTATGCAAAACACTATGCAACACTATGCATAATAAAATATAATATATTCTATTTATAGAATAACTTTAATAAAGTATTACATTTTATATAAAGATGTTTCGCTTTTATTACGTTAATAATACTGAATAAAACAAAACGTCATTATCGCTATAATAATTCATATTATTAATCGACAATAATGGAAACAAACCGAGTGACTTCTCACATAAGCATCAATAATCAATACCGGTGTACTACTTATGCGACCACACGATTCATCGTATTTTTTTACTACCGAGTAGTTCAACAAGATCCACTAGGTAAAACTTCCGCCGTTATTTCAATAAAATATTTTTGTCGCTTTTCTCAATCCGACAATAATTACATTAATGGGTCCACCAATGATTGAGCCATTATCAGACGAATATTCCCCGCTAAATCGAATATTCCCCACCAATCGAATATAATATAACCACTTGCATACTTTGCAAAATTTATAAATACTACCCACAACTATAATATTATCTCAAATTCACACCATAATATTAAAAATTATTTCGACAAAATTTAAATCTTTATTGATAAAATCTGGGGTCTCACAGCCACGGCTAGTTGGGATGGTTTTCGGAAAGGAAGGCTTTGGTTGCGGGAGGGATGGCTTAGGCAGGGATGGCTTCGGCAATTAGGGCTTCGGCATCAGGCGCCAGTTTTGGATGCCTGCTCCGAGGTTCTGGTATTCGGAGCGGATTAGCAGATTAGTGGTTTGTGCTCCGGCATCGGGCGCCTTTGCTCCTACTTTATGCCTTGGCTCTCTAGTCTGGCTTTCAGTTAGGCGTCTTGTTTTTCATTCTTTGGCGCCTCATCAGAAGCCTTTATAGTCCTTACATCATAGGGCATGTCCTATGATGTCTTGGCTATATCCTGATTGGGTTTCTCCCATGCGTTTTGTAATCCACCATTTATTTATTTCAGTCTAAAATTAGCAAAAAAAATAAAAGAATAAAAGAATGGAATTTGAAGACATGATAACCTTTGTTGTGGAGAAAAACTTTGGCCAAACCCATGTTGCCCCATAAACGGCTTGCTATAGGCTCCACGACCTTGAAGGGTAAGGTGGAGTGTAGGAAATACCCAACTAGACTAGTAGACCAGAGCTTGTTTCCACGCTTAAGCACCAGTGAGGGAGGCTGGACCAGAAACCGACCATCCTCAGAGGGAGGAGGGTGATAGGAAAGAGAGCGAGAGGTCTTCCCCGAGCTAGTGGATACAACATCACACCATGATTTTGGGCCCCTGAGGCCTGATAGGGGTTCACACCAACCAAAGATGGTGGGGGGAGAGACAGGAGGGAGAAGAGGGATTGGAGGCTGAAGGCTAGCAGGGATAGGCTGGGAAGGGAGGACCACATGAGCCCTTGAACCAAACACTTTGTGGGCAACGAGCTTTCCCTCATTCACAAAGGCATTAACATCATTAGCAGATAAGCCATGAGCTAAAAGGAAACTCATAAGGTGGGAATTTCTCTTCCTCTCAAATAAAGCATCATCACGGTCTTTTTGAGAGAAATGTTGAGCTGCCTTAAAGATTTTAGAGACATTTGAACCCAAAGTCGGGCCTAAAGACATAGTCAGATCATGGTTCAGAGAAGTGGAGTCTTCAGAGCTGATAGAACTAGCAGCAGGACAAGGATCGGATTCTGACATACCAACAGAGCTGTTAACCACCACAAGAGGAAGGGCCAAAGGGAGAGAGGAGACCGAAGGGGAGCTAGGGCGAGAGACCCCGAATTCAGCAAAGAGGTCCCTGGACTGACTGCTCAAGGAGTTCCCAGCAGAGAGATGGGGATGACTGACCATGGCTAGAGGAGAAGGAGGAAGGAGAAGAGGAGGGGAGAGAAGAAGAGAACGAAAAAGGATAGGAATGGAGAAAAAAAATCAGAGAACGGTAAAATTAGGTGAGGTGCCGAGAAATTTAGGTCCACCAGCCAGCCTCATTTTCGATAGCAAGAATTTTATTATGATTCCATCGGTTCTTAATCTGATTGTAAAAGTTGCCTGAGTTTTTATCTCCATCCTTAAGCCATTGGATTCTAGATTTTTGCTTAAGAAATTTTTCTTCGTAGCTAAGAGCATACCAAATATTCTCGGAGTGAAGCCTTTGAGCCTTTAGAAGAGAAAGATCCGTAGGATTAGAAGACACTGCATTCTGAGAGTCGTGAAGAATGTCTCTAGCCTTATCCATATTAGAAGCAAAGTTACAGTTTTCCTTATTCAGAGTGGAGAGAGCCCTTTTAACCTAGAACCTGGAGAGGATCCCCAGGAACAAAGATATTCCAAGCAGATTGAACAATCTCATGAAAATTTCCAAGCTCGCCCAAGAAATTGAAAAATTGGAAGGGTTTGAGAAATCTAGGTAAAGGCAATCTAGTTTGAACTACAGCCGGACAGTGATCAGAGAGATCACAAAGAGTGAAGATAACTTGAGCATCATGAAACTTTTGAAGCCAATCACAATTAACCAAAACCCTATCCAGCTTTTTGAAAAGGGGTTTTGTGTCACTAGAATTCCACCAAGTGTGCAGAGGCCCAATAACACGGAGATCAAATAGAAGTAAATCCGTAAAGCAGTCCAAAAAGTCCTGCATACCCCCAGTCCAGGATACATCCCCTCCCAGAATATCAGAAACAGAAAGAACCTCATTAAAATCCCCTATAAGACACCAAGGCAAATTAACAGAAAGAGTTAAAGATCGCAAGTCTTTCCAAAGATCCTTCCTCTCAGAGGAAGTATTAAACCCATAAACAAAAGTGACAAAAAACTGCATAGAAGAGGCAACAGACCTAACAGAGCAATGCATATACTGAGAAGATTTAGAAACAATATTTACAGTCCAAAGCGAAGGGTCCCAACCAACCCAAATTCTCCCATTCAGATGATAATCATAGTTAAACTTCCAAGTCCATTTACTACATAAGTCTTTGGAAACAGTAATGGCTTTGGGGTATTTGACTCTAGTCTCAACTAGGCCAACAAAAGATATTCTATGTTTACACAAAAGAGCAAGGACACTATCCTGCTTGGACTTCATATTTACACCTCTAATATTCATAGAGCAAAAATTAACCATAAACAAATAAAATTAAGTTGGGGCAGGCCTCCCCCCTCCTTTAATCTTTTTCTTTGAAGACTGGATGATATCCAAACTCGCACGAGCTTTAGCCTTAAGATCACGACCTGCCTTTTAATCAATCATCTTCAGCTTACCCACTATAGGATTAGGAGAAGAGGAGTAGTCTGTGTCAGAAAGACCCTCCAAAACCCCACTAGCAGCAGCAATAGGAAGGAAAGAGTTAGAGTCACCAACCAAGGAGCAATCAAGGAGTGGAACATGTTGTTTAGGGCCTTTAGCTACCAAAGTCCAGTTATCAGAAGAAGTAACATGAGCATGAACTGATTTTGGAATAACAGGAGTGGGCAAGGGAATTCGCGAGGCCGCAGCTATAAAACTGTCAGAAGATTTTTATACTTTAGGCAGCCATTTATAGTTTGCTTTAGGGCAGCGAAGAAGTGAGTGCCCAAATGTTTTACAGTGAGAACATATTTGGGGTCTATTTTGGTACTCAACTTTAACAGTAACAACCTTCTCAGAATTTGTTTCCTCATCGAGTACAACCACATCAAGTGAGCTAGGCAAATTCGAGGAAGGGGTTATCTCAACACAAATCTTAGCAAAATTAATAGGCTCTAATTTTTCTGTGATCTTATCCACCAGAAGTGGTACACCAACCCGACTAGCAAGATAACTAAGATCGGCAGAAGACCAATAAGACATGGGAATATTGAAAAATTTAACCCAGATAGGAGCTCTTGTACAAGAGTCACATTTGAAGTTCATGCCTTCCTTTCATTTTTGAGATAAAGCTGTTTGTTTGAAATATACCAAGGGCCAAGAGCAATAACATTCTCAAAGTCTTCAGGCTTTGCAAATTTAAAAATAAAATAACCACCCTCTTATAGGAAAACATTTTGCAGGCCATACTTATCCCATAGTTTATGCACATTTTCTTCCACAAGCTTAAAAGGTAATTTGGAGTTCAGAAAACCACCCACAAGAGAGGAGTTCAACAGATTGTTATCTTGAATAAGAATCTCAGATGGAAGTCTTATGAGAATAGACCCACTCTCGGTGGAACGGGGTGAAGGGGAAAAAAATTCAAGCTTCGGGTATGGAGCCACCACCTTACTCCAAGATTTCACTGGAATGCTCCCAGCAGCTACACTCGCAATATACCAACACACCCAGTAGAATCAGGAAGTCCAGGACATTCTCCTTCTTCTAAAATGTATTCAATTCCCCGCCGTAACAGATTCAAATCGACCACAAAAGTAACATCCTCGACATTTTTCCTTTCCGCCTTTATGCTTTTCAAATTTCTTCAATCCCTAAAAACCAAAGACCAGAGCCTCTAAGCTTAAGCCAGAATAGGGAGTTCTAAGAGACCTTTTATCAAATAGGTCATGCTCATCAATCCTTCGAACCAACTTTCCAATGCTTGCAAAATCATTCACATTTTATTTTTTGCTAAATTTAGACTGAAATAAATAAATGGGGGATTACAGGACCGCATGGGATAGACCCAACAGAATATCATAGACACCATAGGACATGCCCTATGGTGTAAAGACTATTTAAAAGATACAGGTGACTGTCATAAAGAAATGTTACAGTATATGTCTTAGCATAATGAAGGCGCCCGAACACGGAATAACCTGAACAAGCTGCCACTCATGGCTGAAGCCCCACTCGACGAGGACCCACTTAACGAAGACCCACAAATCCGAAGACTAAGTCACTGAGGATAACCTTCAGGAAAAAGAAGTCAAAGACCGAATAGGCCAAAGCTGAATATAGCCGAAGCCCCACTCTACGAAGACCCCACCGAGGTCAAGGACACTTCTCTGAAAATCCAAATAGAAGCTCACTTACGGAGACCAAATGAGGGCTAAGCTCGCTCTACGAAGACCCAGCTAAGGCCGAAGATCACTCTACAAAAATCTAGTCGAAGCTCACCCTATGGAGACCCATCCAAGGCCGAAGCTCACTCTACGAAGACCCAGCCGAACCCTACTCTACGAAGACCCAGCCAATGCAGGATCTCACTCTACGAAGATCAACACCCCATAGAAAATACCCAACCAAGTCCGAAGATCACTCTACGAAGACCCCGACGAGGCCGAAGGGAACTCTACGAAGACCCCACTCTACGATCAGAGCTCGAAGACCAAGGACCCACTCTACGAACTGGAAGAAGCACTCTACGACCAAGGCGCACTCTACGATCATTGCTCGAAGACCAAGGCCCCACTCAACGAACTGGAAAAGCTGGACAGACTGGGAAGAGGACCCATTCATAGCCTCTACAAAGCCCTCTAGCCAAAGCCTCTTAGAGCTCTAAGACCGAAAGCCCTCTCAAGAAGGTGTCCCACTCTAGGCAAAAATACCACTTTTCGAAGAACCTTTACGCTTAAGACAACTCTCAGGAGATTCTGCTAGGCCAGGCTTCAAAATCAAAGTACCTAGAGCACCATATGATAGTAACAGGCCATAGACTTAAGCTTTTGGAATCTAGCATAAGTGTGGAGACGACATTTGATGATATGAATGAGATCCCGAAGAATGACCCGAACAGGTGTAGCCTTATTGGAAAAGATCCTAGTATTACGCTCCTGCCAAATTCGATACACCACAGTAGCAAAGACAAAAATAAGTAATCCATGCTTAAGACTAGAGCTTAATTCCTATAACAGAAAAACTCAAGATTGAGGTCCGACTTGGTTCATCCCACGCCACCACAACGCTCAAGGATAGCGACCGAAAGTCGAAAGGAGAATCTACATTGAAAGAAGAGGTGCTGAAATGTTTCCCTTTCTGTAGAGCAGAGGACACAAATGGGATTCACGTCCATACCAAACATAATAAGTTTGTCGATTGTCTGAAGCCCCTTGTGGAAAGCGAGCTAAAGAAGGAAAGAGTACCGAGGCGGCACCATATTATGCCAGACCATTTTAGACCACCCCACATTTAAACCAACTTTACGGATGAAACACCAGAAAGTAGACGTTTTAATGTCCTTAGCCTTAGTGCCATCCCAAAGAAGAGTATCCTGAGCATCAGAATTACATATTCTGGACATGTCAAATGAATTCCTGAATTTTATAAGATCAGTATGGTTTGAAGCTGGAAGAACCCAGTTTGAGTTAGAGATGATTTGGCTAACAGAGGCCGCCAGCCCAAGACCAGAGTTTAGAATCAAGGGAGAATGGATAGAAGAAGCTAGAGGAGTAAGACCTAGCTATGGATCAAACCAAAGGCTAGTACAATCACCATTACCGGTAGAAAAGGAGATGTACCTGCAAGCAATGGGACGGAGCTTAGAAACTTTTCTCCAGATCCAAGAACAATCCAAGGGAATAGGCATAATCCAGAAGTATTTGTTTTTGAGATGGACAACTCGCACCCACTTAGCCCAGAAAGAGGAGGAGGGAGAAATAATTTGCCATAGATGCATCAAAATCTGAGCTTTGTTCCACTCTTCAAGGTTCTTGATAGCCAACCCCCCTTCGGCAAATGGGAGACAAATTATGTTCAAAGCAACTTTAGCGCCAGATTTACCCATAGAAGGCCCTTTCCAGAGGAATCTGGACATGGAAGATTTCATATCATTGATAGCCGAAGCAGGGAGTATAAAGTGGGCTGACCAATAGGCTTGGATAGAGTGAATAACCGATTTGATCAATTGCAATCTACCAGCATAAGAGAGAAAGCGATTAGTCCAAGAAGTAATTTTGGATTTCAGCTTTTCAAGGAGGGGTTAGCAGTCTGCAAGACTAAGTTTGGTTGTGATCAACGACAGCCCAAGGAAATTTGGAGGAAATAAGCCCAACTGGAATCCCAGAGTAGACAGGATATCTTCACTAGTGTCAGGAGGAACATGGGAGAGAAAGCACATGCTCTTCGAGGCATTAATACACAGGCCAGACTGAGAGGAGAACAGATCCAGGCAATTTGTTATGATATTAACAGAGCCAATGTCTCCACGGTAGAAGATGATGAGATCATCCGCAAAACAGAGATGAGAGAGGGAGAGGGCATCTGTCTTCCAGTGATGATGAAAAGAAGGAAGCTTGGATGCTCTAGAAAGCATAAGGGATAGAACTTCCAAGATAATGACAAAAAGATAAGGTGAAAGAGGGTCCCCTTGCCTAAGCCCGTTGTATCCTTTGAAGTAGCCACAATGAGCACCATTGACCTTGACAGAGAAGGTAGTGGAGATAATGCAAGCTTTAATCTAGAATAGGAATTTCGGGGGGAAGTTAAAGGAACGAAGAACAGCCATTAAGAAATCCCAAGAGATGGAGTTAAAAGCTTTCCTAAAATCAATTTTCAGAGCACAACTAGGTGGCCCGTAGGGTCTATGATAGTTCCTGAAGAGTTCTTGAGCAAGAAGAATGTTGTCACCAATCCTTCTACCTTTTATAAAAGCAGCTTGGTTTGGAGAAATGATAGAAGGAAGGATACCCATGAGACGCGAGGCAATAATCTTAGAAATGCATTTATATGTGGTATTACAACAAGATATTGGTCTATAGTCATTCATGGAAGATGGGTTGGCATTTTTGGGAACAAGAGCAATGGCTGTAGCATTAGTGCCTCTGAGAAGACATCCTTGATGGAAAAAATATTGAATGACAGCAATGAAGACCGGGCCCACAATATCCCAAGTAAGAATAAAAAAGTTAACATTAAAACCATCTGGGCCAAGACTCTTATTCTTTTTCATGTTCTTCAAAGTATTAAGAATTTCCTCATCGGTAATATCTCGTTCAAGTAACAGAGCTTGTTGAGATGATATCTTGGAAGAGACCACAGATTCCACATATTCCAGGTCCGGGATAACTTGATCAACAGCAGGGCTGCCCAGCAGAGAGCGTAAATAGTCAACCGCAATACCTTGGGACAACTGAGTGACCATAACATAAATCCCCCTCAGCATTTTCAATAGATAGGATTTTATTATGGTTCCATCTGTTATTGATTTGGTTATGGAAGAACCCTGTATCCTTGTCCCCTTCCTTAAGCCATTGTATCCTAGACTTCTGTTTCAGAAGCTTTTCTTCACAAAGAAGGTCAGCCCAAAGGGTGGCCGATTGGGACTGCTGGAGAGAGAGGAGGAGAGGATCAGTGGGGTTTAAGGTAATAGCCTGCTGCGTAGAATGAAGAAGAGCTCTAGATTTTTCAACATTGGAATGGAGATTACCATTAACACGATTCAGATATATTAAGGCTTTCTTGACAACTTTGAGCTTACCTGAAAGAATTTACAACGGGTCCCCAGAGGCAGGAGTATTCCAAGAATATTGCACAACTTCCATGAAATTTTCTAAACCATCCATGAAATTGAAAAATTGGAATAGCTTCGGAAGGCGGGGAATGACCAGGCCAATATTCACCACCACAGGGCAATGGTCAGAAAGCTCTCGAGGAGTAAAAAGGGCCTGAGAAGTAGGGAAAGAATCCAGCCATAAGTGATTAACCATAGCTCTGTCCAGCTTTTTGTAGGTCGGATTAGCTAACTGAGAGTCCCACCAAGTGAGGAGAGGACCAGAGGCTCGCAAGTCCACCAAGGATAAATCAGAGAGAAGGTCTTTGAAGTCTTACATGCCATAATCCCAAGAGATAGCACCTCCATTGATTTCAGAAAGAGATTGGACAACATTAAAATCACCCAGAAGAGACCAAGGCAGGTTTATGTTCTGAGCAAGATCCCGAAGATCTTTCCACAAAGCCGTCCTCCTAGTAGGAGTGTTGAGCCCATAAATAATAGTAACAAAAAATTGGGAATCAAGACTAATAGAGGAGACAAAACATTGTATAAATTGAGAAGACGAAGATATTATATTGACTTTCCAAAAAGAAGGGTCCCAACCAACCCAAATTCTACCATTATTATGAAAGTCATAATTAAAATGCCATTCCCAGCGATTACAAATAGACTTTGAGATTGCAATGGCCTTTGAGCTCTTGACCCTAGTCTCTATAAGACCAACAAAAGAGAGGCTATGTTTAACAATGAGAGCCTGGACACTAGCCTGCTGGGAGACTTATTAACACCTCTAATATTCATAGAGCAAAAAGATAATATAAAAGATAGGAAAATTTAAGTAGGGGACCTGAGGCTCCCCCCTCCTTTGATCTTTTTCTTAGAAACTTGGCCTATATCAGCAGAAGTTTTGGCCTTATGCTTAAAGTCACGGACATCCTTCTCATCAATTTGTCTTAACTTGGTCACCAGGGGGTTGGGCGGGGGAGTGTTATCTGTATCCGAAAAACCATCAGAGGGCGCAATGAGGTTAAAAGAGTTAGGGCTAGGCAACACCGATAGGAGGGGGGAAGATGAGGTGCCAGCAAGCTTGGGACCTTTAGACTCCAACGTCCAGCTATCAGAAGGCAAGTTATTGGGAGGAGCAGGCGGGATGATAACTCTAGAAGTTCCAAGCTGGACCAATGAGGCCGGATCCAAAGGGGGAGGTTTAGGAACCCATTTGAAGTTGGCGAAGGGGCACCGAAGAAGAGAATGCCCAAAATGATTTACAGTGAGAACAGATCTGAGGTTTATTTTGATATTCGACTTTAACAACTACGACTTTTTTGGTCTTAGATTCCTCATCAAGGACCACAACATCTAGACTAGATGGAAAGGCAGAGGAAGAAGAGACTTCAATGCACATCCTTGCAAAGTTCATTGGTTCCAGCTTTTCCGTAACTTTATCCACAAACAGAGGTTGCCCTATTCCACTAGCAAGATAGCTCAAACCAGGGGCAGATAGATAAGACATGGGAATATTATGAAATTTCACCCAGTCAGGGGTTTTTGTGCAGGATTCAGATTGGAAATCCAATCCCTCCTTCCAGTGTTTGAGATAAAGTAGCTTATTAGAGATGTACCAAGGGCCAAGAGCAAGAATATTATCTCGTTCGGCCGGAGAAGAGAACTTAAAAACAAAGTATCCTTTATCTTGGAGGAAAATCTTTTGCAGGCCATGCTTGTCCCAAAGCTTATGCACACTTTCTTCCACAAGTTTGAAAGGAAACCTGGAGTGAACGAAACTCCCAATCAAACAAGAATTCCAAAGAATATTCCCTAATTAAAGAACCTCAGAGGGGGGCTTAATAGTGATGGAACCATTCTCACTAGAAGGGGGAGAAGGGGGAAAGTATTCAAGGTTTAAGCAGGACTTCGGGGGGGCCATAGCCACAACAGAGCTCCAAGATTTTGTTCCAGCCAAAACAGCTGGGCTAATAGAAGGGCCAGAACCAAGCACACCATCCTCACCCCCTAGAGCCAAGGGGGGCCAGGACTCTCTACCAAACCAGAGGCTGCATTCTCCGAACAGGGAACTAGAATGGGACCTTTAACGACCATATCATGGTCATCAACTTGTCTAATAGATTTACCTTTACTAACATAATCGTTAATATGTTGAGCAGAGAATCCTTGAGCTAAAATAAAGTTCATGAGAATGTTACTCTTCTTACGTTCATCAGCTGCATCAATCCGTCCTTGATGCGACAGGATTTGAGCTGCCTTGAAAATTTCAGACATAGATGACCTGAGATGAGCTCCAATACTATCTTCTGCCACAATATTAGTCTCAGAGTCTGAAGAAGCCTCAACATCAACCGGGACCATAACAGGTAAGGGGGCCGATTCTGTAAAACCCCAACTTTTTGAATAAAGATGAATTTTCTATAAATATTATTTTTGAATATTATGGAGTGAAATTGATATAATGTTATAATTGTGGGTAATATTTATAAATTTTGCAAAGTACGCAAGTTGTTATATAATATTCGATTGGTCGGGGAATATTCGTTTTAACAGGGAATATTCGTGATAACCAAGACAATCATTAGTGGACCTATTAACGGAATTATTGTTTGATTGAGAAAACGACAAAAATACTTTATGAAAATAACGGCGGAAGTTTTACCGTTAACTCTGTTGAAACACCCGATGTTAAAAGTATGATGATTGCGCGTGGTTGCATAGTAGCACACTAGATTAATTATTCATGCTTACGTGATAAGTCACTCGCTTTTGTTGGAATTATTAATGTAATAATACGTAAAATCTTTTTATATAAAATGTAATACTTTTATAAAGTTATTCTATAAATAGAATATATTATATTCTATTATGCATAGTGTTGCATAGTATCTCAGATAGTGTTTTGCATAGTAAAATCTTTTTTATATAAAAAGTAATACTTTTAAAGTTATCTGCTTTTATTAGATAATAAATATTATATATTATATTTTATTATGCATAGTGTTTGCATAGTGCTCGCGATAGTGTTTGCATAGTAAAATCTTTTATAAAGTTATTCGTTTTATTAGATTATAAATAGAATATATTATATTTTATTTAAAAGATTTTGCTTTAAATATGGACCATCGATTAAAGTAAATCAACTCGACAGCTTCATGAGTTAGTTACTATGTAGTCCATTTTCTATAAATGAAGCTCATTCCTTCATTATTTTCTTACTTAATTCACCGAAACTCTAGAGATAAATTATAGAGAGAAAGAAGAAAGTATTCTGCTACTTCACTACTTATATATCCAAGACTCTTCTTCTTAAGGTAGGGAATATTATTTTTGTTGTACTCGTAAGGGGTGTTATTCTTTTGTATTCATGAAGAGAACTTATGTTATTCCATTCTTTATTATTCTATTGAATAACTCAGATACGCTGCTACCCTATACTTGGTGACATTCTTCTATTATTCCGCTCTTTACTATTCTCATTTGGAATATCATATTCATGCATGCTTTTTCTGCCGGACTGATTCCGCTTTTATTATTCTGCTGGAATATCCATACATGTTTTACTGCCGGACCGATTCCGCCCTTATTAGTATTTTGTTGGAATAACTGCCTATCATGGTACCGCATGCATGGTGATTTCGTTGTTATTCCATTCTTTATTATTCTGTTGGAACATCATGCTTGCGGTAATTTCACCGACCAGTTCCGTTATTTAGTATTCTATTGAATAACTTTGCGCTCATGCGAAGTACCGCATGCATGGTGATTTCTGTTATTATTCCATTCTTTATTATACTCAGTTGGTTAAAGTTTTGACTTCTATACTCCATGAAATTAGTGGAATATCCTTGATAATTGCGCTTCATCCAGTATATTTTCATGAAAATATTCTTCTGATCATTCTTGAATTTTACTCTACAAAGCAGTGTCATGTTGACAATTTAGACGTTATTGGTTCTTGGACAAATTAATTATTGAACTTGTTTTATTGAATTATTATATTATTGTCATCATCCTCATATTTATATTTTTTTGAAAGTCATCTGTGACCTATAGTGCATAGATGGACTTGGTATGATTATAACCAGGGATTATTCGGTGTAATCATGACCGTAATGTTACAAATGATGTGGTAAAAGTACTCATTGGCCCGTAGTGCATTGATGGACAGTTGTTGGCATGATCATGACCATTAATGAATACACAAATATTCTTGGCCCGTAGTGCATGGATAATTGTGGTCGTGATACTAAAGAATATCCTTGGCCGTAGTAGTGCGGGGTGATTTGATGATGTGGATTATTTATTAAAATCGAGTCCCAAATGATAAAAGTGATGAAAACCTTTAAATCATAAAAGATAGTAGATTTTATTCTCTACTTGACTCTTTTAATGGATTGCTTGTTACAAATCCTAAAACTTCGTCCATGTGATCTCCAACATCTGAAGTACATTATTGGGAATGGAAATCAAACTTCTCTTTGGTATGATCCTTGGTTGAATGGAGCTTCCATCAACCCCTTTACCACGTTACTGTCCAATTCAGGTATTCCCGCCTCTGCCAAGGTTAGCCACATTATCTCGGACTCCTTATGGAATCTCCCAGCTAGCAATCATCTTGAAGTTATCCTTTTTTGGCAGCAAGTTCTTCAAATTCCCATCCCTCCTCGGCAGTATGACCATATTTTGTGGGATGTGCATGCTATTAAAACAGTAAAGGCTAACCAAATTTGGGAATCTATTCGGGATAGGACTCCATTAGTGCCTTGGAGCTCAATCCTTTTGGCATAAACTTCATGTGCCCAGATACTCCTTTATGTCATGGCTTGGACTCCTAAGGAAACTTTCTACAAATGACCGTACCAAGCATAACACGGGCCGGACGTGGAACTGTCATATGTGCAACCAACACCCTGAAACTTTTGAGCACTTGTTCTTTGAATGTACCTACTCTTCGGTTATCTTAAAAAGTGCATTCGACTTAGGAAATTGGGTTTCCATCCCAATAACATGGGATGCTCTCATTGGCTACCTCACCAACTACCAAGGCTCTAAACTGACCAAGAACATTTTGAGTCTTACAGTTGCCACCTGCTTCTACAAAGTTTGGGAGGCTAGGAACACAAAGATGCATAAGGGTACCACTATGCCACCTCGGTCTCTTGCAAAGGACACTATCAATCTTATTAAATCAAGACTCTCTTCTTGTAAATCCTTCATCAAGGCCACTAATTATAATCACTACTATAATTGGTTTTTAACTCACTAGGATGGTTGGGATCTCTTCCTTGTATCGTATCCTCATCTTTGCTCTTTAGATGATGTTACTATATCCTGGGGTATACCCCTTAGCCATTTTTTGTTGTTTTAAATTTAGACTGAAATAAAAAAAAAAGGAGTTACAGAACCGCATGGGAAAGACCCAAATAGAAATATCAGAAACACCATAGGACATGCCCTATGGTGTAAAGACTAGTTAAAGCATACATGCCACTGCCAAAAGAAACGGAACAATACATGACAGAGCAATAAGAAAGCGCCCAAACACAGATCCACCTGAGCCAGCTGCCTCTCCAAGGCCGAAGCTCACTCTACGAAGACCCACTCGAAGACCCAGACTAGGCCAAAGCAAACTCTACGAAGAACCACTCGAAGCCCACACTACAAAGACCCCCAGCCAAGGTCGAAGCGCATTCTACGAAGAGAAGACCTAGCCATGCAGAGGTTCACACTGCGAAAACCAAACCTGTACCGAAGAGAACTCTACGAAGACACAGTCAAACCCGACTCTATGAAGACCCTGCCAAGGTCAAGCTCACACTACGAGGATTGACTCTACATAAGCCATCCGAAGCCCTATAATTTGAAGCCTCCCAAAGCTCGAAGACAAAAGCCCGATTCTACGATCAGGAAGAAGCTTGCCCAACTGGAAGAAATTGGCCAAAGACCAAACCCCACTCCATGAAGATGATCCACTCAAGGCCAAAACTCAAATATACGAAGAACCAACACACTATATAGAGGCAACCCCCACTCTACGAACTGGAAGTAACACTCTACGACCAAGGCGCACTCTACGAGCATTGCTCGAAGACCAAGGCCCTACTCTACGAACTAGAAGTATATGGCCGAACTGGAAGAATGAAAGCCAAACCCCACTATATGAAGAGAACCCATACAATGCCAAAGCTCGCTATTCGAAGTAACAATCGCTGGAACCTGACTCAACCGAGGCCGAAGTGCACTCTATGAAGACTCTGACCGAGGCAAACTCTACGAAACCCTTTAGCCATGGCCTCTCAAAGCTCAAAGACCAGTCTCGGCCGACGATATGGAGGAAGCTGACCATACTGCCCCTCTCAAAGAAGGCCAAAGTACCACTTTTCAAAGAACCATCACACTAAAGACCACTCTGAGGAGAATCTGCTAGGCCATGCGTCCAAAATTCAAATTTTTCTAGAGCGCCAAATGATGGTAACAGGCCCAAGACTTGAATCTAGCATAAGTGTTGAGATGACATTTGATGATATGGATGAGATCCTGAAGAATGACTTGAACAGGAGTAGCCTTGTTGGAGAAGATCCTAGAATTACGCTCCTGCCAAATCCGATACACAACAATAGCAAAGCCAAAAATAAGTAATCCATGTTTGAGACTAGGGCCAGAGAAATGACAAAGAAACTCAAGATTGTGGTCCACTTTTCTGGTTCATCCCACGCCACCACATCGTCTGCGAGGATAAATACCGGAAAATTTGAAGGAAAATCTACATTGGAAGAAGAGGTGTTTGAAATGTTTCCTTTTCAGAAAGCGAGAGGACGTAAAAGGGATTCACTTCCATACCAAACATAATAAGTCTCATCAATTGTCCAAGCCCTCAGAAAAGCGAGCCAAAGATGGAAAGAGTACCGAGGCGGCACCATATTATGTCAGACCATTTCAAACCACCCCACATTTAAACCAACTTTACGGATGGAACACCAGAAAGTAGACGTTTTAATGTCCTTAGCCTTAGTGCCATCCCAAAGAAGAGTATCCTGAGCATCAGAATTACATATTCTGGACATGTCAAATGAATTCCTGAATTTTATAAGATCAGTATGGTTTGAAGCTGGAAGAACCCAGTTTGAGTTAGAGATGATTTGGCTAACAGAGGCCGCCAGCCCAAGACCAGAGTTTAGAATCAAGGGAGAATGGATAGAAGAAGCTAGAGGAGAATGACCCAGCTATGGATCAAACCAAAGGCTAGTACAAGCACCATTACCAATAGAAAAGGAGATGTATCTGCAAGCAGTAGGACGGAGCTTGAGAACTTTTCTCCAGATCCAAGAACAATCCAAGGGAATAGGCATTATCCAGAAGTATTTGTTTTTGAGATGGACAACACGCACCCACTTTGCCCAGAAGGAGGTGGAGGGGTGAGATATGATTTGCCATAGATGCAACAAAATCTGAGCTTTGTTCCACTCTTCAAGGTTCTTGATAGCCAACCCACCTTCGGTATGGGAGACAAATTTTGCTCCAAGCAACTTTAGTGCCAGATTTATCCATAGAAGGCCCTTTCCAGAGGAATCTGGACATGGAAGATTTCATATCATTAATAGCAGAAGCAGGGAGTATATAGTGGGCTGACCAATAGGCTTGGATAGAGTGAATAACCGATTTGATCAATTGCAATCTACCAGCATAAGAGAGGAAACGATTGGTCCAAGAAGTAATTCTGGATTTTAGCTTTTCAAAGAGGGGTTGGCAGTCTGCAAGACTAAGTTTGGTTGTGATTAACGGCACCCCAAGAAATTTTTCAGGAAAGGAACCCAACTGGAATCCCAGAGAAGACATGATATCATCTCTAGTGTCAGGGGGAACATGGGAAAGAAAGCACATGCTCTTCGAGGCATTAATACGCAGCCGACCGGGAGGAGAAATGAGATCCGAGCAATTTTGATGGTATTAACAGAGCCAATGTCTCCACGGCAGAAGATGATGAGATCTTCCGCGAAACAGAGATGAGTGAGGGAGAGGGCATCTGTCTTCCAGTGATAATGAAAGGAGGGAAGCTTAGATGCTCTAGAAAGCATAAGGGATAGAACTTTCAAGATAATGACAAAAAGATAAGGTGAAAGAGGGTTCCCTTGTCTAAGCCCATTGTATCCTTTGAAATAACCACATAAAGCACCATTGACCTTGACAGAGAAGGTAGTAGAGGTAATGCAAGCTTTAACCCAGAATAGGAATTTCGGGGGAAAGTTAAAGGAACGAAGAACAACCATTAGGAAATCCCAAGAGATGGAGTCAAAAGCTTTCCTAAAATCAATTTTCAGAGCACATCTAGGTGGCCCGTATGGTCTATGATAATTCCTAAAGAGTTCTTGAGCAAGAAGAATGTTGTCACCAATCCTTCAACCTTTTATAAAAGCAGCTTGGTTTGGAGAAATGATAGAAGGAAGGATACCCATGAGACGCGAGGCAATAATCTTAGAAATGCATTTATATGTGGTATTACAACAAGATATTGGTCTGTAGTCATTCATAGAAGAAGGGTTGGCAGTTTTAGGAACAAGAGCAATGGCCGTAGCATTAGTGCCTCTGAGGAGGCATCCTTGACGGAAAAAAGACTGAATGGCAGCAGTGAAGACTGGGCCCACAATATCCCAAGTAAGAATAGAAAAGTTAACATTAAAACCATCCGGGCCCGGACTCTTATTCTTTTTCATGTGCTTCAAAGTGTTAAGAATCTCCTTATCAGTAACGTCCCGTTCCAGCAATAGAGCTTGTTGAGATGATATCTTGGAAGAGACCACAAATTCCAGGTCCGGAAAGCTTGATCAACAGCAGGACTACCCAGCAATGAGCGGAAATGGTCAACAACAATACCTTGGACAGCCGAGTGACCATAACACAAATCCCCCACAACATTTTCAATAGATAGGATTTTATTATGGTTCCATCTGTTCTTGATTTGGTTATGGAAGAACCCAGTATTCTTGTCCCCTTCCTTAAGCCATTGGATCCTAGACTTCTTTTTCAGAAGCTTTTCTTCACATAAAAGGTCAGCCCAAAGGGAAGCAGATTGGGATTGCTGGAGAGAGAGGTGGATATGATCTGTAGGGTTTAAAGTAATAGCCTGCTGCGTAGCATGAAGAAGAGCTCTAGATTTTTCAACATTGAAAGAAAGATTACCATTAACACGATTCAGACATATTAAGGCCTTCTTGACAGCCCTGAGCTTACCCAAAAGGATTTGCAATGGGTCCCCAGAGGGAGGAGTATTCCAAGCATATTGGACAACATCCACGAAATTTTCTAACCCAACCATGAAATTGAAAAACTAGAATGGCTTCGGAAGGCGGGGAAGGATCAGACCAAGATTAACCACCACAGGGCAATGGTCAGAAAGGTCACGAGGAGTAAAAAGGGCCTGAGAAGAAGGGAACGAATCCAGCCATAAGTGATTAACCATTGCTCTGTCCAGTTTTTTGTAGGTCGGATTGGCTAACTGAGAGTCCCACCAAGTGAGGAGAGGACCAGAGGCTCGCAGGTCCACCAACGAAAAATCAGAGATAAGGTCTTTAAAGTCTTGCATGCCATAATCCTAAGAGATAGCACCTCCATTGATTTCAAATAGAGATTGGACAACATTAAAATCACCCAGAAGAGACCAAGGCAGGTTTATGTTCTGAGCAAGATCTTAAAGACAAGGCCTTGCTCTCAGTAGGAGTGTTGAGCCCATAGATAATAGTAACAAAAAATTGGGAATCAAGACTGATAGAGGAGACAAAACAGTGTATAGATTGAGAAGACGAAGATATTATATTGACTTTCCAAAAAATAGGGTCCCAACCAACCCAAATTCTACCATTATTATGAAAGTCATATTTAAAATGCCATTCCCAGTGTTTACAAATAGACTTTGAGATTGCAATGGCCTTAGTGCTCTTGACCCTAGTCTCTATAAGACCTACAAAAGAGAGACTATGTTTAACAATGAGAGCCTGGACACTAGCCTGCTTGGGAGACTTATTAACACCTCTAATATTCATAGAGCAAAAAGATAACATAAATATAGGAAAAATTTAAGTAGATAACATAAAGCCATTGTTATTTGGTCTTCTTAATACAAACAAATTTAGCAAAAAAAAAACCCTCTTGCTTATGAATGGCCCCGACCATATAGATTTGAGCTTATCTGGGAACAACTACAGTCGTGAATTGAACAGTAAGACTGATTGTCCCGGTTAAAACTTTTTTGCATGATCTTTTGGTCGTGCCACTTCTTTACCTTTTTCTTGTACAACTCTGAGTTCTCGTATGCTTGCAGTCGAAACTCATCTAGTTATTTAGTTGAAGCAATCTTTTCTCTCCTACGGCTGCTTGGTCAAAATTAAGTTTTTTTTTGTTTTTTGATAATGTGGAGTTTACCAACCGCAGTCGGACTAATCTCCTCACCCGGACCAGCCTTTCCGCACGAGCTCGACCTAAGTTATGGCCCCGCCCTGAAATTTGCAATCTGTGGCCACACGGACCAGTTTTTAATTGGCCCTCACACTTGTTGCAGGCGGGGATCGATCCTAGGATCCCCGGGTTTACGGTTCACCCCAGGTCGAAACTTACTGCTGCGCCAAGTGCTGTGGTTCAAAATTAAGTTTCTGAACGGCCCAATAAGCTTTATGTTGTAATTCCACAGGGAGGTGACACGTTTTCCCGTAGACCAACTGGTATGAAGACATCCCAATAGGTGTTTTGTATGTTGTCCTATACGCCCATAGTGCGTCATCCAATTTTAGAGACCAACCTTTTCTGTTTGGGTTCACTACTTTCTCTAAAATCTTCTTCACCTCTTTGTTTGACACTTCAGCTTGACCACTCGTTTGGGGTGATATATTGTGGCCACTCTATGATTGACCCCATATTTTGCCAAAAGAGTTGTGAACGATCTATTGCAGAAGCTCGTAAAGATATTCTTATGTAAAAACTTAAAAACCACTTTGGCATCGCTTCAACCCATTTTGACACATAATCAACCACTAACAAGATGTATAGATTGTTGAAAGATGGAGGCCGTTTGGGGCTTCGGGTTGGAATGGCATACAGGGGTTGGGCTTCGGCAAAGAGGGGATCAGAATGGTGTTGCTCTAGTTTCAGCTTCGGCCTGTCGGGGCGGTTTAGGCACGGAAGGCTATGATGGCTTAGGCCTCGGGATGACTTCAGCAGGGATGGCTTCGGAAGAGAAGGCTTCAGCATCGGGCGACGTCGCTTCGGCTTCGACCTATTGGTTCGACTTCGGGTCATTCTTCGTGATCTTATCCATATCATCAAATGTCGCTTCCACACTTATGCTAGATTTCAAAAGCTTAAATCTAAGGCTTGCTTCCATCATCTCGATGCTCTAGCGCTTTAAGTTGTATGGTTCAGTATGGTCACCGCTTGGTCATTCTTGGATCGGTCTTAAGCGAGGAACTGCTATGACTTAGTCTTAGGCGTAGCTGCTATGCTTGGGCGGTCTTAAGGCGAGTCACTATGGCTTGGTCTTGGGCGAGTCTATTGGCCGGATTTGGCCTGGGGAGCAGACTTACAAGTAGGCGAGCTCCTATGGTGTTCGGTTCTTTTGGATCAGTTGGTAGGCCGTGGTGGTCTTTGGTAGCGACTTAGGCGAAGTGTTGTTGTTGGATCAAGAAGCGTAGCTACTTGATTCTCTTGCCAGCCAGAGAAACTGCTGTGGTGCTTCTGATCGGTGGACTTCTTGGTAATTCTAGTTTGCACTTGGCCTTGGTTGCATGGTGGACTTGGGCCTCCTTTTTCGCGCTTCGATCGCTATCTTTGGTTAGCTAAGCAAGGCTTGGGGACTTGACACCATCTTCTCCTTGTGCTCCTGTTCTTCAACTGCTAGTGCTTATGAACCGCCTACTTGCTAATGGTCCAAATGTTATTGTTCTTAAAAGATAGTTTGTTGGGCTTTGTTCTGTATCTGATGATTAGCGTTTCTTCTCACATCTTAGTTGGGCATTTGGCCTTAAAATCTTTTATAGTTATGACATCATAGGGCATGTCCTATGATGTCTGTGCTATATTCTGATTGGGGTTTCCCATGAGGCTAGTAATCTCTTTTATTTTTTATTTAATTCAGTCTAAATTTAGCAAAAAAAAAAAGAGATGGAGGAAACGGCCCCATAAAATCTATCCCCCATACGTCAAAAATTTCCATTTCCATAATAGTCTGTAGTGGCATCTCATTTCCGCTTTGATATGTTACCCACCCTTTGACATATGTCGCAAGTTTTCACAAACTGGTGGGCATCCTTGAACACCGTAGGCCAATAGAATCCTGACTGAAGTACCTTGGCCGTTGTCTGCTCACTACCATAATGTCCCCCATATGCAGACGAATGACACTCGTGTAGAATATTCTTCACTTCACTGTATGACACACACCTTCGAATCATCTTGTTAGCGCATTATCTGAATAAGTATGGCTCATCCCACATGTACCACTTAACGTCATGTAGGAATTTATTTTTTTGTTGTCTTGTCAGATCAGGGGGAAGGATGTTTCTCACCAAATAGTTGGCAAAATCCGCATACCATGGAAATTCTGAATTAACTCCAAATAGTTGTTGATCCACTTCATCTTTATCCGGATTTTCCAGCCTCGATAGATGGTCTACTACTTGATTTTCTGTCCCCTTCCTATCCTTTATTTCCAAGCCAAATTCCTGAAGGAGAAGGATCCATCTGATAAGTCTAGGCTTAACATCCTTCTTCGAAATCAAATAGCAAATTGCCGAGTGATCTGTGTAAACCACCACCTTTTTTTTTTGCTAAATTTGGTTTGTATATAAAAAAACACAAGAGATACAATGGCAAAGGGGCATACACCAGATTATAGTAAATTCATCTATTGACAGGGCATAGATGAAAATACTAAAAAAGCACAGAAAGGCTAATTACAAGGCAAAGCAACATAAAACAGTTACAATAGCCAAGTACAAAAAATTGACTGAAGTTTGTAGCCTTCAAAAAAGAATTGCATGTTGACAGTCTAGACTTGATAATATTAATAACATCTTTCGCCAAAGCTTGTGGGGGCATGATGGAATTCCTGTGTAGCTTAGCATTTCGTGCCTCCCAAATTCTCTAGAAGGATACTGCAAGAGTTAGACACAAAATGTTTCTAGACATTTTTGTTCCACGGAAGGAGGTTATATAATCCAAGGTGTCAACCCAAGAATTAGAGGTACTATTCCACTGGCCCAGATCCATAGCACTGCGGAGAATAACTTTAGAGTACTCACAGAGAAAGAACAGATGTTGATTCAGTTTGGTTTTGACACAGCTGACATGCCATCCTGTTGCCCGAGAATAGGATTGTTCTGTCATTTATGGGAAGTCACTTTAAAATACCAAGCCAGAGAATATAAGAGTACCTAGGAACATGAAATTTATTCCAAGGAATGAAGTCCCAGGAAATCTGCCGCTTCCTTGCTCGGATGGAATTCCAAATATGCTTTGCTTTTATGCTAGTGATGTCAAAAGAGTCCCAGAGGAGACTGTCATCAGAAGAAGAAGGAGTTGGAAGGGCTTCAATCATTCGTCTGAAAAGAATAACCTCATGATGCTTGTTGCGAGGTAGGTTCCAAGAGTTTGCTTGAATGATGTGACTTACAGTGGCAGTGGGAGGTAAGCCAGAATTCTGAAGCAGAATGGGACTAGGGTTGATGGTCGTGCCTTGCATCCATGGATCATACCAAAGGTTTATCTTTTCACCCCTGCCAACACGATAGATAATGTGTTCAAGAGCCAAAGGCCACGATAGATAAACCACCACCTTTGTCCTAATCAAATATGCCCTGAATTTGTCAAAGGCATATACCACTGCAAGTAACTCCTCGATAGTTGTGTAGTTGAATTGTGCATCTATAAGAGTTTTACTTGCATAGTATATGGCGTGAAATATTTTTTCTCGGCGTTGGCCCAAAACAACGCCTACTGCACAGTCACTCGCATCTCACATCCGTTCAAAGGGCATAGTCGAATCCATCGCGATGATCACTGGTGCTGTAGTCAATTTCTACTTTAACTACTCAAATGTTGTTTTACACTCCTCGTCAAATCTGAATACCGCATCCTTCTCTAAAAGACTGCACAAGGGTTTTGCAATCTTAGAGAAATCTTTTATAAATCTTCTGTACAACCCGGCATGTCCAAGAAAACTGCGGATTCCCTTCACTGAATTCGGCTGTGGAAGATTCTTGATCGTGTCCAGCTTTGTCTTTTTTTTAAATGTGGAGTTTCCCAACCGCAGTCGGACTAAGTCTCCCCACCCCGGACCAGGCTTTGCGCACAGGCTCGACCTAAGACATGGCTCCACCCAGAAATGTGCGATCCGTGGCCACACAGACCAGTTTTTAATTGGCCCTCACACTTGTTGCAGGCGGGAATCGATCCCAGGATGCCCGGGTTTACGGTTCACCCCAGGTCGAAGCTTACCGCTGTGCCAAGTGCTGTGGTTATGCCCCTGAATTAACCCTTATTCAACCATAAAATGGCACTTCTCCCAGTTGAGTACCAAATCAGCATTTATCTCAAAAAGACCGCGATGTTGTTTTATTTGAGAGAAAGAAAAACTCCCACCTTATGAGTTTCCTTTCTTCTCATGGCTTATCTACAAATGATGTCAATGCCTTTGTGAATGAGGGAAAGTTTGCTGCCCACAAGGTGTTTGGTTCAAAGGCTCAGGGGGACCCCCCTTTCCCAGCCTATCCCTTCTAGCCTTCAGCCTCCTATCCCTCCTCTCCCTCCTCCCCCCTCTACGGTAGAAGTGATTCCTCATCTGACCTCAGGGGGCTCAAAATCCTGGTGTGATGTTTTATCCACCAGCTCGGGGAAGACCTATCACTCTCTTTCCTATCACCCTCCTGCCTCTGAGGATGGTCAGTTTCTGTTCCAGCCTCCCTCGGAGGTGCTTAAGCGTGGAAACAATCTATGGTCTACTAGTCTAGTTGGGCTTTTCTTACACTCCACCCTACCCTTCAAGGTTGTGGAGCCTATAGCTAGTTGTTTATGTGGCAACATGGGGTTGGCCAAAGTTTTTCTCCGCCACAAAGGTTATTATGTCTTTACCCTGTGGCTTGCTCTTCGGCACAGATTACCCACAAATGATAGGTTCTCTGCTACTATATAGCTTCCACCTATGAATCGCCTCTTTTCAGGCAAATCATGCTGAGACATTCTCTCATTTGTTCTTTAATTGTCCCTATTCTACTTCAGTTCTCTCTTCTGTTCTTGCCTTCGGAGTCTGGGCCAATGCTCCAAGGAGCTGGGATAGTCTGGTGGACTATCATTCAATTTAAAGGAAATAAAATTCGGTCTGATATTTTAAAGCTGGTCTTTTCCACCACAGTTTACAAACTTTGGGCAGTTAGGAACTCAATTGTTCATAAAAATGCCAAATTGCCTATGAATGTTTTGGCTAGGGAGATTATTAATATCACTAAGTCAAGGCTTTCTTCTTTCCCTAAATTCCTCAAGGCTGCGCAGACTAGGCCTGACCTATGTATTTGGTTGTGAGGCCAGCTATGGTCTGTTTCATGGTTCTTGGTTTGGTCTTTTCTGCAAAGCTGTTAGGCTACTGCAAAATTCTGGAATTAAATTATCTTCCATGGTGGTTCGGCAGTTCGGTTTCCTTGGCAGTTCGGCCTCTCCATTGGTTTGGTTCAATTTATTGCTTCATCCATGTTGGGTTCAAAGAAAGATCTTTAGTCCATAACTGGTTCGGCTTTGTGGCCATAAAGGTCCTGGCCGGGCTTCGTGGTTTTTCCTCTTGTCTTGGAAGTCAGGGGATTTGGTTCCGCTTGGGTTTTGCCTATTTTGGGGTTCTAAAGATGGTTTGGCCCTCTCCTACCGGCTCGTAGTTCTTCCTATGCTTGAAAGATTCTTCTTCACTTCCGTAATGCGCTTTGTTCGATCTTCCCCAGCTTTATAAACTTTGGGCGCTTAGAACTCAATTGTTCATAAAAATGCCAAACCGCCTATATTTTGTTTTGGCTAGGAGATTATAAATATCTTTAAGTCAAAGCTTTCTTTTTTCCAAATTTATCAAATTCACAAGCAGACTATGCTCGCCTCGATTGCTTGGTTGTGAGGTCTCTGCATGGTCCATTTCATGGTTCTGGTTTGGTCTCTTCAGAAAATCGTTTTGGCCATCGCAAAATTCTGGAAAAAACTTAGCTTCCATGGCGCTTCGTGATTCGGCCTCTTCGTTGGTTTGGTTCAGTTATTACTTCTATCCGATTTGGGTTCAGTAGCATCTTCATCAGTAATTGGGTTCGGCCATGGCGATAAAGGTCCAGGGTTGGCATCCGGCTTGGTATCTCGGCTTGGCTTTGGGTTCTACCTCCCCATCTTGAAGTCTGGGGAGGTTGGTTAAACCGGGATGGTTTGGCCCTCTCCTTCTGGCTCTCGTAGTTCTTCCTATGCTTTAGCATCCTCTTCGGCTACTGCAATGCAGTTCGGTTCAGTCTTCACCCCCATTTATTTGGATGCTTGGTTTCACCTGATTGGTTGTCTAAGTTGTTTAAGGTTTCATGCTTGTTTTTACTATTGTCCTGCTTAGTAACGCTTTGTTCTTTCATTTGGCTTGGTTGTTAGTCTTTTGTTGTCCATTCTGGGGGTTGTCCCGTGTGGTTCTATCAAAAGCTTCTGGGGTATGCCCTTTTTGATTGTATTTCTCTTCTTTTTCTATATACAAACAAACTTAGCGAAAAAAAAAATTCCATTCTGGTACTGATAGAGACAAAGTTCTAGCTTCTGGCTTCTGACCCCTGGCACTTCACATCCAAAGTGATTTTTCTACAACCCTGGCAAGAAGGTGTTGAATTCTCCAAAACGAACCAAGAAAAATGTCCTATATGGGTCAAGATAAGCCAAATTCCTCTCTCCTACTGGTCAGATGAGGGCATCAGCTACCTTACCAGTGCTATTTTTAGACCCCTGTTCACTGACGAGATGACCACCAAAAATGATTTGATGAATTTCGCTCGAGTGTGTATTGAGGTTAAATCAACCTTCTCCTTCCCAGCTACTATAAATGCAGTGTTTCTAAATGAGGAAACCTCTGAATTAACTACTGTCCCTATTGTTGTCGAATACCAGAGCAGACCTCCCTCCTGTCCTTTCTACATTATGTTTGGTCACTCACCTATGAAGTGCCCCAAAACTAACTTCCAATGGGTTCCTAAAGCGAAGGCTCCTGCAGCCTATGTTCCTATTATCTCGATCACTCCTGCTACTGCTAACCCTGTTATTTCCAATCCCAGCTTGGCTGATGGCTGGGTTACTGTTGCTAGAGGCTCTAGGTGTGGCACATATTCTCCTTCTTCTAATCTGGCCACATCAAACTCCTTCGCTCTTATTGCTGCTCCTGCTCCTTCTCTGGATTTGGAGTCCCCTATCCCTCCCAACCTCCTCAGAGACAAACTCAAGTAAGTGGATGAAAAGGACAGTCGAGACCTCAAACAGAAAACTCGGCAAGGGGCTGAAACTGCTCTTAGTTCAAAGAAAAGAAACAAAGGTCCGAGGGGTTCTCCCCCCTCTTAACTATCCCCACCTCACCTTTTGTTTATTTACGACATTTGTTTGCTCATATAATGTCAGGGGTATTAATAACAAGCCAAAATAGGGTTTTTTCCGTAAATTTTTTATTACAAACCATATTTCTTTTGTTGGCCTTATTGAGACTAGAGTGAAAGCTCACAAAGCTCCTAGCATATCTAGATCCCTTTGCTGTAATTGGGTTTGGGCTTTTAACTATGACTTCCACTCTAATGGTAGAATTTGGGTGGGATGGGACCCCAATGTCTGAACTGTTGATATCTTGTTTCAGTCTTCTCAGGTAACACACTGTAAACTCCACCCCATCCATGGAAATCTATCCCTTTTTATCCATTGTTTATGGGTTACACTCTTCTACTGATAGGAGGCCTTTATGGAATGACTTGATTTCTATATCTCAAAATGTTGCTTGGTGCATTATCGGGGATTTTAACACTATCAAAGGTGTCCACGAAGCTGAAGGTGGAGATGTTTCATGGGATTCTGGGATGTCTGATTTCAATGACTGTCTTGAGGTGATTGGGGTGGATGATATCCGTGCTATTGGTCCTAAGCTAACTTGGTGGAACTATCAGCAAACTAATCCTATCTTTAGGAAACTAGACAAGGCCCTTGGAAATTCCTTTTGGTTTAACTCATTGTCAGACTCCCTTGCTACAGTTTCTTCTAGGGGCCTCTCAGACCATTGCCTTATCATCCTTAACACTGGCCTCCTGCTGAATAAAGCCCAAAAACCCTTTCTATTCTTCAACTATATGCTGGGGCTTGAGGGGTTTGCTACCACTATTATTGAAAGTTGGAATGCTCCGATTTATGGGAACCCCATGTTCATTCTTGCCGAAAAGCTCCAAAGGATGAAACAGGCTCCCATCAGTCTTAACAAAGCTGCTGGTCACGTGTCTTCCAATGCCACTTCTCTCCAAGACTTGTTCTTGACCATTCAAACCTCTCTCCACTCCAACCCTTTATGTCCTAACTTGCAAGGTCAGGATTCGCATTGTATGCAATCTCTTTGGAAAGCCTTAGCTCTCGAAGAATCCTTATTGCATCAAAAGTCTCGGGCTATCTGGATTGCAGAAGGTGACAAGAACTCTAAATTCTTTGCTAATTCCATAAAGAGTAGATGGAACCAAAATAAAATTTTAGCCATCTAAAACAAGGAAGGGGTTTTAGTTCAGGACCAAATAAACATCCAACATGTAGTTGTGGACTATTTTCAAAATTTGTTTGGCCTTGCTTCTGATGACTATCCGGGGTATGAGGAGATGAAGCCTTATATCTCCAAGCAGATTACTCCCCTCCAAGCCAATGCTTAGTTAGCCCCCATCATGGATGATGAGATCCTGGCAACTTTTAAATCCATGAAACCAAATAAAAGTCCAAGGCCATACGATTTTAATGTTAATTTATTTTTTATTTTTTTTTTGCTAAGTAATGTTAATTTATTTCTTCACTGCTGGGACATCATAGGTGCTGATTTCACTGCTGCTGTTCATTACTTCTTTGAATCTGGTCATATGTCTGGTGGTATAAATGCTACAGCCATAGCTTTGATCCCAAAGTCCGAGAACCCCTCTTCCATGTCAGACTTCCGACCTATCTCATGTTGTAACACGGTGTATAAGTGTATCTCCAAGATCATTGCAAACAGACTAAAAAAGGTTCTACATGCCCTTATTGATCATGCCCAATCCGCCTTCATTTTAGGTCGGTGCATCAGTGATAATATTTTACTCGCCCAAGAACTTTTCAGGAACTATCACAAGACTTCTGGACCTGCTAGATGTGCTCTAAAGATTGACATCAGGAAAGCTTTCGACACTGTCAACTGGGCCTTCTTATTTGACTTGTTGTGCTTGCTAAAGTTTCCTTCCACCTTCATCCATTGGATCAAAGCCTGCATCTCCACTGCTATGTTTTCTATAAAAGTAAATGGGTCACTTGCAGGCTATTTTAAAGGAGTTAGGGGCTTACGGCAAGGAGATCCTCTTTCACCCTACTTATTTGTGCTTGTAATGGAAGCATTCTCTCTGATTCTGAACAAGGAGGCCCTTCTTCCAAATTTCAAATTCCATTGGAGAACTGAGCCTTGTAATATTACTCCCCTCTGTTTTGCAGACGACCTCCTGATATTCTGCCATGGGGACCTCTCTTCTGTCTCTATCATTCACTCCTGCATCAAGTCTTTCTCTATGTTCTCTAGACTTATCCCAAATGCACAAAAGAGCCATTGTTTCTTATCTAACGTTACAGACTCTACACAGAACATTATATGCTCTCTGCTGGGCATCACCTTGGGTAATCTTCCCATCAAATTTCTTGGGGTCCCTCTTATTTTAACAAAGCTTTCTCATTCAGACTGCATGCCCCTGATTCAAAGTATATGCTCTCCTACGCTGGCTGACTCCAACTGATTAAGTTAGTGTTATTTGCCATTCAATCCTTCTGGTCTGCCCACTTTATACTTCCAAAGTCTGTGATGCGATCCATCCAATCTATTCTTCAGATTCCTTTGGAAGGGATCATCTCTTCAAAGGTACGGGGCTAAAGTCTCATGGAAGGACCTATCAGTGCCTTATTCTGAGGGGGGGCTAGATGTTAAAAACCTTGTCGATTGGAACCTTGCCCTTATAACCCACCAACTTCTAAAGGTACTCTCTCCCTCTCCTACCTCATTTTGGGCTTCGTGGATACAAGCCACTGTTCTAAAATCAAGAATTTTTTGGCATATTGCCCCTCCTTCGGACTGCTCTTGGATATGGTGAAAGATTCTAAGCTTAAGATATACTGCTTTGAAGTTTCTCAGCTATCGTGTGGGTAATGGCCTCTCTTTCAGTCTGTGGCATGGCCCTTGGTTGAATGGTCAATCTATCTTTCCTTTGGTAAGCCTTCTCTCAAACTCTAGCCTACCCATTACTGCATGGGTCTCCTCCATCATCTCACAATCTACCTGGTCCTTGCCTTCCAACAATCATCACGATATCATGCAATTTAGGCAATTGTTCCACAATGTCCCTGCCCCTACTTCTGCTGATGATACTATCTTCTGGGTTAAGGAGGACATCAGAACTGTCAAGGCAAAAAGTATCTGGGATTCCATTAGACATAGAGGTCAGACTGTGGCTTGGGCGAATCTGCTATGGTTTAAGCATCATGTCCCTCGCTTCTCCTTTATTTTATGGCTGTCTCTTTGTCGGAGACTGCCCACTAATGACCAGTTTCTTTCCTATGCTCGCTACCACCCTTTGTCATGTCCTCTCTGCAACAGCTCTCCGGAGTGTTTCACTCACTTATTTTACAACTGCTCTTATTCCTCCACTGTTATTATCAACTGTTTTGGCTGTTGGAAACTGGAGCCTAGTCCCTGACTGGGATAACTTAGTATAGTACATTCTGCAGTTCAAAGGCAAATTCATGATGTCTGAAATCCTAAAGCTCATCTTTGCTACTACCGTGTATAAAATTTGGGGAGCTCGGAATACTATGGTTCATGACAAAACAAAATCGCCCCACGCATTTTGGCTAAAGCGATTGTGTAGCTTATAAAAGCTAGGCTCTCCTCGTCCTCAAAGTTTCAAAAGGCGGTCCTAAAATGTTCTTTGTATCAAATATGGTTGTAATTATTGTTTAGTTTTCTTAGTTTAGTTTCTTTTTCCGATCTTCATGGGGTTTCCATGTTTGTTTCTATAGGTTGATCATCTTGAGGCGTGTCTTTTGATGATTCCCCTATAGCATATGGGGTATGCCCCTTAGCATTTGTTTTTTTGGTTCTTTTATTAAACACAAACTTAGCACACACAAAAATCGCCCATGAAAAACTTCAACTTCTTTCTCCACCATGTCCGAGAAGATAGCCATCATGCATCTTTGGAATGTAGCTGGTGCGTTACATAACCCAAAGGACATCCTTCTGAATGCAAAGGTGCCATATTGGCATGTAAAGGTGGTCTTTTCTTGATCCTCGGGAGCTATGACGATTTGGTTGTACCCCGAGTATCCATCCATTAAGCAATAGTACTCATGTCCAGCTAGTCGGTCCAATATCTAATCAATAAAGGGTAGAGGAAAGTGATCCTTCCGGGTTGCCTTATTTAGATTTTTGTAATCCATGCACACCCTTCATACGGTCACAGGCCTCGACGGGATCAACTCATTATCTTCGTTCTTAACCACTGTCATTCCACCCTTTTTTTTTTGCTAAGTTTGTTTGTTTGTTTGTATATAAAAAGGACCAAATACAATGGCTAAGGGGCATACCTCAGAATATAGTAACATCATCTAAGTTGATAGATGAGGGTACGATACATGGAAGAGAACCCAACATAACAAGTTAAACTAACAACCAATTACAGTAATGATAAAATAAAATAAACTTCAAGCTAGCAGCCGACCCATCCGACCCA
The DNA here is from genome assembly GCA_020205615.1 of Panax quinquefolius. NCBI lineage: Eukaryota > Viridiplantae > Streptophyta > Magnoliopsida > Apiales > Araliaceae > Panax > Panax quinquefolius. The sequence continues at coordinate 61,964,315 of CM035151.1, forward strand.
TCTCGCCCATCAGTAGCTATCCCACGGCCGAAGCCATGCAGTACTCGCCCGAAGGCCATGCTCGCTCGAAAGTCATTCTCGCTCGAAGCCATTCTGGCCCGAGGCCATGACCTGGGCTTGCCCACCACCTCGCCCGATGTCCATATCAGCTCGAAGCCATGTACGCCCGAAGCCAATACCTTGCCCGAAGGCCATATCATGGGCTCGCCCACACTCGCTCACCTCATGATGCCCGAAGCCACATGTTCGCCCCTTGTTCCCAATCATACCAGCACCTCACTTCGTTCAAAACTGAACGTGTCCTTGCCAACCAACCTCCTAGTGCCGAAGAGCAGCAACTAGCCCAAACACAGCAGCTCGACCAAATTGTACCGAAGAGCAGCCACTAGCCCTCAGCACACCTCTTCGCCAAAAGAATGGATCTGCCCCTATGGCGAGTAGTAACTGCCGAAAAGTCAGCCCCACCTTGCCCAAACTGAATACCATCACCTACTCGCCCAAACTGTGTCGAAGAGCAGCAACGAATCCCACACCATCCTAGTTGCCTAAGTAACATATAAGTTGCCCATTACCCATTGCACATAATAAGTTAAACTAACAACCAATTACAGTAATGATTACAGTTTGTGGCTTTGATGAAAGATTTGCAAGTTGAGAGCCTAGATTTGATGAGCTGGATAACATCCTTTGCCAGATTCCTTGGAGGGATGATGGTACCTTTGTGGATTTTGTTATTCTGAGCCTCCCAAACTTTGTAAAAACAAGTAGCAATGGTCAGACTGAGGATGTTCTTGGAGAGTTTGGGTCCTTGGAAGGAGGTAATGAAAGCTATCAGAGCATCCCAGGAATAGGGAATGGTGACCCAATTTCCCAAATCAACAGCACTTTTAAGGATAGTCGAGGAGTACTCACATTCAAAAAACAAGTGGGAAAAGGATTCTAACTGAAGGTTGCAAAGAGGACACTGCCATGTCTGGCCTGTGTAGCACCTTGTCTGGTCATTTGTCGCAAGCTTCCTTAAGAGACCAAGCCAAAGAATAAAGGAATAACGTGGCACGTGAAGCTTATTCCAGAGGATAGAGCTCCAAGGGACTATATGAGACCGTGCACGAAGGGACTATAGAGCTCCAAGGGACTATATAGAGCTCCAAGGGACTTTACTACTTCTTTCATGATTGGATTTAATCTTCTCTGCTGCTCCACTGTTGGCTTCACATCCTCTTCCATGAGAATCTTGTGCATGCAAAAGGAGGGGCTGATCCCTTTTATATTGGCAATGGTCCAGCCTATTGCAGACTGGTATTCTCTCAAAATCCTAAGTAATTTCCTGCAATTCGTTAAGTGCAGATGCAATAATAACATGTAAAGTATTTGAATCACCTAAATAAGCATACCTGAGGTGTTTAAGAAGTGGTTTGAGCTCGAGAATGGGTGGCTCCTCGAGTGAGGGTTTCATTCGAGCTGAAGCTTTTTCTTCCGTGTGTAATGGTTCGAATGGGACTTTGAATCTACTAACTCTCGGCAAAGCATCATGTGAATCCACGAACTCTGGATCATCTAAACTCTCATCCCCCAGCAGTGTAGTTTCCAATGGGTCACTAACCAAACTTTTTACCATTTCATCCTTGACTATCCAGTCGATGACATCCACTTGGAAACACTCATCTTCATCTGTAGGGAACTTCATGGCTTTGAACACATTAAACGTAACTTCCTGATCTTGGACCCTCATGGTTAATTCACCTTTTTGCACATCGATGAAAGTCTTGCCCGTAGCCAAGAATGGTCTCCCTAAGATGATTGGGATGTTCTTACCTTCCTCAAAATCCAGAATTATGAAGTCAGCTGGAAATATGAATTTGTCCACTTTAACCAAAATATCCTCCACAATTCCTCTTGGATAAGTTACCGGCCGATCAGTTAACTGCAACGATATGTTCGTAGGCTTTGGAGCTGGGAGACCTAATTCGGTGTAAACGGATAATGGCATGAGGTTTACACTTGCCCCCAAGTCACACAAACATTTTTTGAAGGCCATGTTACCGATCGTGCAAGGTATATAGTAAAACTCCCCGTATTTTTTTTGTTAAATTTAAACTGTATAAAGAAAAAAAAAGAAAGTACAAAAGATTAGAAAACCCCAATCAGAATATAGCATAGACATCATAGGACATGCCCTAGACTATATAAAATTGCAAGCCCATAGCCAAACAAAAACTAAACCTGTAATTACAGATAATAACATAGACAACACATACCCATCTTAATCTTTTTATATAGTTATGGTCAATTTTTGCTCTATGAATATTAGAGGTGTAAATACGAAGTCTAAGCAGGATAGTGTCCTTGCTTGTTTGTGTAAGCATAATATATATTTTATTGGCCTAGTCGAAACTAGAATCAAAGCTCCCAAAACTAAAACTGTTTCTATGGCTATTCGTTCTAGATGGCAATGGAAGTTTAATTATGAGTATCATGTGAATGGGAGAGTATGGGTGGGTTGGGACCCAAATGTTTGGAATGTGAATATTATTTCTAAGTCTTCTCAGTATATTCATTGTGTTATTATGTCTGTTGCTCTTAATTTGCATTTGGTTATTACGGTTATCTATGGTTTAAATACCCCTTCGGGTAGGAAAGCTCTTTGGGTTGACCTGAGACCCCTCGCTCCTTCCATAAATCTTCCTTGGTGTTTGCTTGGGGACTTCAACGAGGTCATTTCTACCTCTGAAATCTTTGGTGGAAATGACTCTTGGGATAGTGGGATGCAAGATTTTCTTGACTGTACTTCTGATCTGCACCTTGTCGATCTTCGGGCGGTTGGGTCCTCCCACTCTTGGTGGAATTCTAGTGATACTAAACCTACTTTCAAAAAGTTAGACCCCTAGTGAACGATCTGTGGTTGCATCGGTTTCCTATTTCTCAGGCTTTCTTTACTCCCAGAGACCTCTCTGATCATTGTCCGGTTGTGGTCAAAACAGGTTGTGTCCAGCCTTTTAGTCCCAAACCTTTTCAGTTCTTTAACTTCATGTTGGATCTCGATAATTTCCACGAGGTGGTTCGCAATGCTTGGAATAGTCATGTTACTGGGGATCCTCTACAAATTTTGGCTAGGAAGCTGAAAGAAGTAAAGTTGGCTCTCTGTATCCTAAATAAAGCAAACGGTAATCTGTCCTCTCTGGTTGATAAGGCGAGAGTGTCTCTTCAGGTGACACAAGTGGCTGTCTCTCTTGATCCTGCTGACTTATCTCTTCTGCAATGCCAAAGAATACTCTCAAATGACTTATGGATAGCCTTGCTGAATGAAGAAAAGTTATCAAAGCAAAAATCTAGAATTCAATGGATTAAAGATGGGGATAAAAACACGGGGTTTTTTCATAACCAGGTCAAGAACAGATGGAATCAAAACAAAATCCTTGCTATTGAGGATGGGGATGGTGTTCTTCATTCTGACCCCAAGGAAATCCAAGACATTGCTGTCATTCATTTTCACTCTTTGCTTGGGTTTTCCTCCCTAGATGACCGCTTTGATATACAGAACCTCTCCATTCCCTTTCCCCGAACTGTTTCGTCCACACAAGCTGCTGCTCTCGAAAGAGACATTACCGATGTAGAAATTTTGGCAACCCTGAAATCATTGAAGAAAAATAAAAGTCATGGCCCTGACGGTTTCAATGTCAATTTCTTCCTGCATTCTTGGGATATTGTTGGGAAGGTGATAGACTCCACGGCACGCTTGCGTGAGGTGGTCGTCGCCCCGATCATTTCTAGCACAGTTGTTGGGTGAATTGCTTGCAACACCTTAACCCCTCGCCTATATATATGAGCGGTAATCTTGGTACAATTGCTGCGCGTTGAAATCAAGTTGAATGGACACCAACGACACCTTAACCCCTCGCTTATATTGAAGCGGTAATCTCGGTACAATCGACGATTGATGCGGTAGAAGACGCCACACACAACTATGAATTGTTGTATGATAAGTCAAATTGAATCTCAAAGAAATAACTAAGAAAAATACTTAGAAATTCTTCAAAGAACCAAAAGTAGAGAATAACCTCACAAATATATTGAATAATGAATAATGATAATGTGTCATATTACATCAACTTGCACCTCTATTTATACTACTCAAAACAATCCAAATCCTAATAGAAATTTATAAACTATAACCCTAATTCTATAAGAAAATAGAAGTCAATTTGGAAAAGGAATTCTAATTAAAAAGAAATCCTAATTACAATAGAATTTAAAATTAAGAATCCAAATAAAATCCTTCATCATGTGGATTTCCATAATACTCCTTTGTAAGTAAATATGTTGACTTTGTTAAGAAGATTAAAATTGGGCTTGTATTAAATTGACCCAAATTAATGTCTCATGTTCTTTTGCCTCCTCTTTGGATTTTCTTACGTTAGCTTTTCAAATTTCAAACATCTTGGATCAATCCATTGAGACTTTGTTTGAACCTCTTTGTTCTAGCCTTGCTTGATCCCCACGTCCCTTTAGTTTTGTTTGAATCCACGCATGTCATGTCCTCATCATTCCTCTCCTCTTGAAAAGGATTTGTCCTCAAATCGTCACCTACATCAAACGGACTTAGATCGAGAACGTTAAATGTAGCACTAACATTATACTCACCGGCAAATCCAATTTATAGGCATTGTCATTGATACGCTCGAGAACTTGAAATGGACCATCTCCCCTCGGGCAATTTCAACGCTCTTTGAACGCAGGAATCTTTCTTTTCGCATATGTAACCACACCCAATCTCCGGGCTCAAAGATCACTTGATGTCGCCCTTGTTCGCGTGCTTAATGTATTGTTCCGCTTCTCCGCTCAATGTTTAGCCCGGCTCTTTCATGAATCTGCTTAACAATATCGCCTTTTTTGTTCCATCCATGTTAGTATATTCGAAAATGTAATCTGATAAATCCAATCTGTGTCAAAGGATTAAAACCATATACAATTTCAAATGGAGAAATTTAGTAGCGAGAATGAATGTAATCTATTATATGCAAACTCAACATGTGGTAAACATTCTTCCCATTGCTTGATATTCTTTTTAATGATAGCCGTAATAATGCCGATAAAGTCCTATTTACTACTTCATTTTGATCAAATCGGTTTGTGGATGACAAGTAGTAGAAAATAACAATTTAGTACCCAATTTACCCCACAAGGTCTTCCAAAATAACTTAAGAACTTTGTATCTCTATCGAAACAATAGTTTTAGGCATACCATGCAAAACGCACAATCTCCCTAAAGAACAAATCAAAGAACATGAGATGATCATCGGTTTTATGACATGGAATAAAATGTGCCATTTTGAAAATCTATCCACGACCACAAATATCGAATCATAACCATGCTTGACCTAGGTAAACCCAACACAAAGTCCATAGAAAGATCAATCCAAGGTTCATTAGAATAGGCGATGGCGATACAATCCATGGGGTTGAACACGAGATTTAGCTTGGCGACAAGTAATACATCTATCACATATTCTTTCTACATCCCTTTTCATATGAGGCCAATAAAATGTTCTTTTAAAAAAGAAAAGTTTTATCAACACCAAAATGTCCCATTAAACCGCCCCTACGTGATTCCCTAACCAACAACTCACGCAAAGAACATGCAGAATACATAGTTTATTTTCTCGAAACAAGAATCCATCAACTCTAAAGTATTTACCCACAACATTCTTTTCACAAGTTTTAAACTCTTCACCGAAATCAAGATCATTATCATATAACTCTTTAATTGCTCAAACCCAAGCAATTTCAGATCAAGAGTATTTAACAAAACATACTGCGAGACAAAGCATCTGCAACGACGTTCTCCTTTACCTTGCTTATATCGAATAACATATGGAAATGTCTCGATAAATTCCATCCATCGTGCATGTCTTTTTTGTTCAACTTGTGGTGACCCTTCAAATATTTCAATGATTCATGATCGGTGGGATCACAAACTCCTTAGGCCACAAGTAATGTTGCCATGTCTCCAAGGCTCTAACCAAAGCGTACATCTCTTTGTCATATGTAGGATAGTTCAAAGTCGCCCCACTCAACTTTTCGCTAAAATACCCCTTGGGTTTTCCTTCTTGCATCAACACAGCCCAATCCCTAAACCTCAAGCATCACACTCAATCTCAAAAGTTTTAGCAAAGTTAGGCAAAATAAGTAAAGGAGCATTTGTCAATTTATCCTTAATCAAATTAAATGCTTTTTCCTGCTCATCACCCCACTTGAAGCCCACACTTTTCTTGATGACCTCTCATCAATGGTGCTGTAATTTCACTAAAATTCCTACAAAGCGTCGGTAGAAACTTCATAGTCCATGAAAGCTTCAGATTGACTCACATTGGTTGGACTCTACCAATCCTGATCGCACGCATTTTCTCCTCATCAACTTGGACTCCTGTGAACTCACAACAAAGCCAAGAAAACAATTCTATCCTAACAAACGTGCATTTCTCCATGTTAGCAAATAACTTTTCTTTCCTAAGTACATCTAAAACAGATTTTAAATGCAATGCATGATCTTCAAGTTTTTGCTATAAATCAAGATATCATCAAAATAAACTACGACAAATTTTCCAATGAATGGACGCAAAAACATGGTTCATTAATCTCATGAAAGTGCTCTGGTATTAGTTAAACCAAAAGGTAATACTAACCATTCATAAAGACCGTATTTAGTTTTAAACGCTGCTTTCCATTCATCACCCTCTTGCATTCTAATTTGATGATAACCACTTTTTAAATCAATTTTGAAAATATGCAAGACCCATGTAATTCATCTAACATGTCATCTAAACGAGGAATGGGATGTCGATATTTTACCGTAATGTTATTTACCGCTCGACAATCGATGCACATCCTCCATTTTCCATCCTTTTTCTAAGACTAGATCACCGGAATCGCATATGGGCTCATATTTTCTCTCAAAATCCTTTCTCCATCACCTTAATCGACTTGCCTTTGTAACTTCGCTTCCTGGGATTACTCCGATAAAATTTGACGGTTTGGAATCGTCATGACCGAACAAAATCAATTTGATGCTCAATTCCCAAGAATAGGTGGTAGTCCATGAGGAAGCTCCTCGAAATACATCTTTGAATTCTCAGAAGAGAGATGAAACAACACTAAGCGAAGAATCATTAATAAGTAGTAGTCAAAAGCGCCTCTTTATTTATAAAGTAAAATCATAGGTCATTTAGAAATCAAAGCTCTTCTCACATCACTCTTTTTTGCCAAGATATTTGTTTTTTTCTTCTTTCTTTTCTCTCTTTCTTTTCTCTTTTTTTTTTCTTGATTTTCTTTTTCTTCACTCTCTTTTCTTTGTATATAATTTTTTTGCAAATGAATTTGATCTTCATGTACTTGTTGTGGTGACAAAGGACGAAAGAGATCTTCTTCTTGTCGTGAACGAATGAATATACGCTGGTAAACCCGCTATGTTGAACCCTCCTATCAAACCGCCATGGTCTACCCAACAATATATGTCACCGCTGCATGGGCACCACATCACACAATACCTCATCAATATACCGACCAATAGCAAATGGAACTAACACTGCTTGGTTACTTTAATGTCTCAGATTATCATTGAGCCACCGCAAACGATACTTTACCATGCGGATGTTTGGTAGTAGGTAACCCCAACTTCTCCACCATCGTAGTGCTTGCCACATTTGTCAAATTGCTTCCATCTATAACTACGCAACAAATTTTCCCATTCACAAGACATCGAGTATGAAATAGATTTTCTCATTGCTCACCGCTTCTCCTCCTTAACTCGTGTACTAAGTGCTCTTCTTGTAACTGCAATTTCACCATGTATTGCATCCTCACCTATCTCCTCTAATGGTGGCATAGAATCCAGTGTCGCTATCTTCCCCTCGCCTCCACATCTCCATTGTCAAGTAACAACATTTTCCTCTCGATTTGGACATTGGCTAGAAAATATGTCCCCGCCTTGACACTTAAAACATACAATATCTCGATTACGACCAAAAGAAGGTTGTTCAGTTTTACCTTGAGTTTCTCGGCCAGTTGATCCTTGCTTGGGTTCCACCTTTGGCTTGAACGCAGCTGTCTTTTCCTCTCGCTTTGCCAAATTGGGTCTCCATGATGAACTAGCATTAGATTGTCCTCGTTGTCCTACTCGCCTCTTGAGTTGTTTCTCTATCTTAGTAGCCATATGGACCAGTTCCTCCAACTCTAAATAATGTTGTCGTTCAACCAAGTCTGCAATCTCCCAGTTCAATCCTGCCGAGAACCTAGCCATCGATGTTTCATTGTCCTCAATCAAGTTAGCCCGATCCTTCAACATCTCCATCTCCCTGTAATATTCATCCACACTCCGACTTCCCTGTTTAAGAGTTTGTAAATTACGAATGATCTCTCGTTGATAGTATGTTGGTACAAACCTCTTTTTCATTATCGCTTTCATCTCCGCCCAAGTTGTAATCGGCCGCTCGTCACACCTTCTCTCCGATTAGTCATTAACTCGATCCCACCATATCAATGCATATCCGTAAAATTCCGTAATGGCGGTTTGACTTTCTTGAGGTCCGAATAGTTGTGACGATCAAAGATTCGCTCCATCTTGGTTACCCAATCTAAATAAGCCTCGGGATCACCCGTGCCTTGGAAAGTCGGAATCTTCATTTTATGCTATCCAAATTGCCATCTTCTCTGTCTCCGACCTCTTCTTTCCCTAGCACCTCCGTGTCTTTGATGTCGAAAATTAGATTCACGATCTTCCATTGCACTACTTTCCTCACCGTAGTGGTCTTCCTTTCGCGTCGGGTTTGTTGTGTCCTCGTCTTGTTTTGCATCCCAAGAGTGTTTTGGGATAGCTCAAATGTAGACACCCTCATCTCTTCTAATTGTTCTTGCATTTGCTCTATAGTCTTTCTCAATCTCCGATCCCATTCTTTATGCATTGCTTCCATCCGGAATTTCAATTCACCGTCAAGGTTGTTCTCATGAGTTCCTTTATCCTTTGAGCTAGACATATTTCCTGCAAAATAAGGGTTAGTAGAAAATAGTTTCCTCACCACCCCTTTACGTGTTTCGCTTCGAATCAATGGTCCACTCGTGTATATACTCTCAATAATTGGCTTTTACCCTCGATTAATCTCACCACTAAGCCTTTTACCTCAAATATTCTCTCTAATAGGTTCTTATTGAATTCCCTAGCAAAATTCTTGGTTTTACTAATCAATTCAAATTACTTGTCACGAAACAAAAATATAGATGGTGTAGTTATCGAATCACCACAAAAATCACCGATCGATTGTCTTGTACTCTCTTGTAGGCTTCGACTCAAATTGTAGCTCTGCTTTGAATCGATGATGATGGAACAGTATGAACTCTTGGTTAGAATTTGATGATTTGATGGTGTGCTAAAAATTGGGTTAACACAATATAATATGATTTTTTTTTTTTTTTTTTTTTCCTTTTTTTTTTTTTTTTGCAATATATATTTCACAAAAAAAAAATTAAAGATAAGTAACTTGCTAGAAAAGGCTTAGCTTTGATACCAAAATGATAGACTCCACTCAACGCTTGTGCGTGGTGGTCGTCGCCCGATCGTTTCTACGGACACAATGTTGGGTGAATTGCTTGCAACACCTTAACCCCTCGCCTATATATATAGGCGGTAATCTTGGTACAATTGCTCGCGTTCGAAAATCTGCGTTGAATGGACACCAACGACACCTTGACCCTCGCTTATATTGAAGCGGTAATCTCTTTAATACAATCGACGATTGATGCGGTAGAAGACGCCACACACAACTATGAATTGTTGTATGATAAGTCAAATTGAATCTCAAAGAAATAACTAAGAAAAATACTTAGAAATTCTTCAAAGAACCAAAAGTAGAGAATAACCTCACAAATATATTGAATAATGAATAATGATAATGTGTCATATTACATCAACTTGCACCTCTATTTATACTACTCAAAAACAATCCAAATCCTAATAGAAATTTATAAACTATAACCCTAATTCTATAAGAAAATAGAAGTCAATTTGGAAAAGGAATTCTAATTAAAAAGAAATCCTAATTACAATAGAATTTAAAATTAAGAATCCAAATAAAATCCTTCACTCATGCATTATTTCCATAATACTCCTTTGTAAGTAAATATGTTGACTTTGTTAAGAAGATTAAAATTGGGCTTGATTAAATTGACCCAAATTAATGTCTCATGTTCTTTTGCCTCCTCTTGGATTTTCTTACGTTAGCTTCAAATTTCGCACATCTTGGATCAATCCATCGAGACTTTGTTTGAACCTCTTTGTTCTAGCCTTGCTTGATCCCCACGTCCCTTTAGTTTTGTTTGAATCCACGCATGTCATGTCCTCATCAGAAGGACTTCACTCTAGCAATTCAGTCCTTTTTCAAGCAAGGTTGCTTGCTTAGAGGTACAAACTCTACAACCATCGCTCTAGTTCCAAATGTTCTCCACCCATCATCAATGAATGATTATAGACCTATCTAATGTTGCAATACAACGTACAAATGTATCTCTAAGATCATAGCGTCCAGACTCAAGGTTATTATGCCTTTGATTATCTCTCCTTGTCAAGCTGCTTTTGTCTCGGGTCGAAGGATCGGGGATAATGTTCTTCTTGCCCAAGAACTGTTCAGGAATTACCATAGGCCTTGTGGTCCGGCTCGTTGTGCAATGAAAATAGACCTTAGCAAAGCGTTTAACTCCGTCTCATGGGATTTCTTGTTGGCCGCTCTTAGACTTCTCAAATTTCCTCCTAAATTTGTATTCTGGATTAAGGCTTGCTAATCCTCAACGTTCTTTTCGGTTAAGGTCAATGGTTCCCTTTGTGGCTATTTTAAAGGGGCTAAAGGGCTAAGGCAAGGTGACCCTTTATCGCCTTACTTGTTTGTTATTGCTATGGAGGTGTTGTCTGCTATGCTATCTAAGGTTTCTAGGGAGCCGCATTTCAAGTTCCACTGGAAAACAAAGTTGCTCTCCATTACTCATCTTTGCTTTGCGGATGATCTCATTCTGTTCTGTCATGGGGACTCCCATTCGATCCAAACTATAAAGAACTGCCTTGACAACTTCTCAGCTTTATCGGGTCTCTTTGTGAATGACTCTAAGAGTATGTGTTTTCTCTCCTAGGTTCCTGATACTCAGGCTGCGTCCATTTTGGATGTTTTAGGATTTCAATTGGGAGGGTTTCCTGCAAAATTTTTGGTGGTCCCTTTGATAACCTCTAAGCTTAGTCATGCTGATTGCTATCCTCTTATTGCTAAGGTCAAAGCTAGAATATCTTCATGGACTAATAAATTTCTCTCTTATGCCGGGAGACTACAATTAATCAAGTCTGTAATTTTTTCTATCCAATCCTATCGGTGATCATTTTATCCTTCCGGCTGCGGTTCTCAAAGATCTCAAATCCATCATGAGTAGATTTTTATGGAAGGGTCCATCTTTGCTTAAATATGGAGCTAAAGTAGCTTGGAGTAAAATTGCTTTACCCTTTTCGGAAGGGGGTCTTGCTATTAAGCACCTTGAGGATTGGAATAGAGCATTGATTATAATGCACCTTTGGAGGATTATAAATCCAAATCTATGTTCTTTGTGGGCTTCCTGAGTTCGTGCTAATCTTAAATCGAAGCTCTTCTGGTGCATGCCTATTCCAAATGACTCTTCTTGGATTTGGAGGAAAGTTTTACAGCTAAGACACTTGGCGGCTAAGTACATCAAATTCCGTATTGGTAATGGGGAGACTACTAGTCTTTGGTTTGACCCATGGCTAGATGGGGTTCCTTTGGCCTCTTCAGTCCATTCCTCTTTGATTATAAACTCCGGTTTGGGGCCCAATGCTTCTGTAAGCCATATCATAAGGAATTCTTCCTGGGCTTTACCAACTTCCAACCATAATGATTTCATTGTGTTTAGGGATGCTTTTGATATATCTAGGCACTGTGATTCCTCTAAGCAAGATTTGGTACTGTGGGAGGATACTATATCAACTGAGGTTAAGGCCTCTACAATTTGGAGCTCTATTAGACAGACTGGGGCTGTTATGCCTTGGGCCAATTTGGTGTGGCGTAAATTTTTGACCCCTCGATTCTCTTTCAATCTTTGGTTGACTTGTCATAGAGGCCTGCGTACATTGGATAGACTATCAAATTATGGGCTTCAGGTTAACCCTTTATGTGTGCTGTGTTCCAATGAGTTGGAAACATTTGATCACCTGTTCTTTCACTATAACTACTCATACCGGGTTCTTATTTTTGTTCTACGGCGCTGTGGATGGAGAGGTTGTAGTAGAAGTTGGGGTTCGATAACCGATTATCTTATCCATTACTCAAATCATAGCTTCCATCATAGCCTTATCCATCTAGGGTTTGCTGTTGTTGTATACAGATTATGAAACGAGCGTAATGCAGGGATTTTCTCCAGCAAATCCACTCCTGTCCGGATCCTTGTTCAAGACATTATGAAATTGATAAAGTGTAGGCTCCATACTAATCTCAAATTTTAGTGGGTCAAGAATAGGTTGTGTTATCACCATTTAGTGCTTTGAATCATTGTTGTTTCTTATTGTACTGCATGATTGCATATTATTGGAAGTAGTGGGTTGTCTTGGACTTGGTTTGGTTTTGTTGGTTTGATTCATCATTGTTGCAATACTATTCTATGCCTGCACTTCTATTATTATGTTTGTTTCTGCTGCTGAGCATGATCCTGTGTTCATAGCTTATTATGATTGGCTGTTGCATGATCCTTTGTCTCAGCTGCTGAGCATGATCTTTTTCTGCTCTGCCGTTGAGCATGATCATTTATACTGCTTGGAGTGTCATTTTGGCAGGGCCTGCAACATTGTGCTGCAACTATTACCACAAATGCTTTGTGTTGTAGCTGTAGCTGGTAATTTCTGTTTCGACTTGTACTTTTAACTCTTGGCCTTTGGTCTGTTTGTTGGGTTGGCGATTTTCTGGGCAGTTTATTTCTGCTGTGTTGCTGTTGATCTTTGCTGTAGCTGCACTAAATTATGTTGTAGCTGCACTAAATTATGCTGCAGCTGATGGGTCTGCTAGTGGCAGTTGCTTGGTCATGTGGTCTTCTTAGTTGGGTCTTTGGTGTATGCTGCAGTTTGTGGTGGTATTTGGTGTCTGCTGCTGCTACTATTTTGTTTTTCTGTTAGTTAGAGACTGCTGTTGTAGATGTTAGTTCTGCAGTATGCTGGTTCTTCTGTCTGCGGTTTTGGTTAGTTGTGCCTCCGCTGGATTGTTGGTTCAGCTAGGGGGCTAGGTGGGTTGTGTTGCTGTGGTGATTTGGTGTTGTGGTGCTGTTGGGGTTGCTTCGATTTTTTGCTGCCTGCTTCAGTTGCTATTGCTGTTATGGGTTTGGGTAGCTGCAGTTCACTGCTTGCTTGTTGGTCTGGTGTGTTTCAAGATGCGTGTGGTGCTTTGTGCTGGGAGCTGCTTAGTGTCTTGCAGTTCAGCTAGATTACTGGTGGGCTCTGTTTGGTCTGTTGGGGCTCTTTGCTGCAGCTGCTCGGTTCCTTGTGTTGACGCGGTTGTGCTGCTCAGTACTGTTGGCTACTTCAGAATGCTACGTTGCTGGGGGATTTCGAGCAGATGTAGGTCGTGGCCTTTTCTGCATCATGGGTTTTTCTGTTATATGCCATTCCATTCCATTGTTTGGGCTAGGGAAGATGTCTGTTTGGGTCTGTGTTGATGCTATGAAGTATGCTTTGTGCTGCTGCTACTGCAGCTGGTATCCTTGCTGTTGTGGCTGCTGCTAGGTACTACTTGGTTCTACTGGCTGCCTGTTGTGCTGGGCGGTTGTGATGATTAGTCTTGGCAGTTGGTGTTGCTGCTGGATGCTTCCATTCTGCTCGGTTTTGCTGGCTGCCTGCAGGCAGTTTCGAGCGGCTGTGGTCGAAACACTGTGGTTGTTTTTGTTGTTGCTGCTGGTCTTTCTCCGGCTTCTGCATCTATTGGGTTGTGCTGCACCTGTTGGTTGAGCTTTTAGACTTTCCGGTTTGTTGGTTGATTATTGTTGTTGTTTGTTACTTGTTGGATCCTTGTATGCTAGTGACTAGCTTTGGTTTACTACGGCCATCATAGGGCATGTCCTATGATGGTACATAGATACTACTTTGTGGGTTGACCCACGTATTTTGATTTATTCTTTCTTTTATTTCAGTCTAAATTTAGCAACAAAAAAAAAAAGAAAAAAGAAAAAACAACCGCCTAACCTAATATTAATTGCCCTCACAGCCCGAGGTTAAGCAATAGACAATAGAAACTAAAACATTTAGCTAAAACACTAAATATTTAGCTACAAGGAAATCCATGTGTGGCATCAAATACCCCACGTAGGCCCCCATTTCGCTGCCCAAGACCTGCAGAAATACTTCCCCAGCCTGACCACCAGCGAATATCGGAACAGTCCAGAACAGCAACTCCCAAAACTAGCCAAATCTCATCGACAGAACCTTCCATTTGGCCAAGCACAATCATACCCAAGCTAAAGAAATAACGTGCAAGGATTGATAAATTCAAAATGACAGCAACCAAGAACCATCAAACAGAAACAGAAGCCAAATCAGGATTTTTAACAGTAGAAAGAACCAATGCATGATATCCAGATCTGTAACGCATAGTCATAGGCTAATTCCAAATCCAGATTCAAACCAAATCAGAAAAAAGGGACAATCTGAAAATTGGAAACACAACCCAAGAGTTCAAACCAAATCTGAGCATGAAAAATGATTATAGAATAAAGCCCATGAAACCCAGATAGGAAGCACACGGAAAAGGAAACAAAAAACCACATGTGGAGCAACCAAACTCTAGCCATCAAGGTGGTTTATTTTCGATTAGCCGCATTGCAGTTCTCCTAGTGGATACCTTTAAGCAAGATTTGAGGGATGGAAAGGAGATAGTAGCTAAAGCATCTTTTTTTTGCAATATTAGCTATATCCATTAAAACTGCAGTTTTGTCAAAGTGGACTCTTTTATCCGAACATGAACCTGGGGATATAACTTTTCGCTTTGATGATGGTATGTACGGTGAGTTTACCAACAAAACCTTCCCACTGCAATCAACATTTCCTGGACTAGCAGACTGTAATCCAATATTAAGGTCCAAGGGGACTGCATTGTTAAATGAGGAGAAGTTAGCAAATCAAAAATCTAGAATACAATGGCTAAAGGATGGGGATAAAAATACTAGGTTCTTTCACAATCAGGTAAAGAATAGATGGAATCAGAATAAAATTCTTGCTATTGAGGATGGGGATGGTGTTATTCACTCTGATCACAAGGAAATCCAGGACATTGCTGTTAATCACTTTCATGCTCTGCTGGGGTCTCCCTCTCTGGTTGATGTTCTTGATTTTCAGAATAGTTCCTTTTCTTTTCCCCGAACAGTCTCTTCTATTCAAGCTGCTTCCCTCGAGAGGGATATCTCTGATGATGAAATTCTGGCTACTCTGAAATCTATGAAGAAAAATAAGAGTCCTGGCCCTGATGGCTTCAATGTCAATTTCTTCCTGCACTCCTGAGATATTGTTGGTAAGGATTTTACTTTGGCAATTCAGTCTTTTTTCAAACAAGGTTGCTTTCTTAGAGGTTCAAACGCTACTGCCATTGCACTTGTTCCTAAAGTTCTCCACCCTTCATCCATGAATGACTTTCGGCCTATATCTTGTTGTAACACAACCTACAAATGCATCTCTAAGATAATTGCATCCCAACTCAAGATCATTCTACCTTTGATCATATCCCCTTGCCAAGCTGCTTTTGTCTCAGGTAGAAGGATTGGGGATAATATCCTCCTTGCCCAAGAATTGTTCAGGAACTATCATAGGCCTGTTGGTCCGGCTCGTTGTGCTATGAAAATTGACCTCAGCAAAGCTTTTGACTCCGTCTCGTGGGATTTCCTGTTGGCAGCCCTTAGACTCCTCAAATTTCCTCCTAAATTTGTGTTTTGGATTAAGGCTTGCATCACCACTACTTTCTTCTCGGTTAAGGTTAATGGCTCCCTTTGTGGTTATTTTAAAGGGGCTAAAGGGCTAAGGCAAGGGGACCCCCTCTCGCCTTATCTGTTTGTTATTGCCATGGAGGTATTATCTACTATGTTATCTAAGGAATCTAGGATCGCCCCCTTCAAGCACCACTGGAAAACTAAGGCCCTTTCCATTACTCATTTGTGCTTTGCTGATGATCTCGTTCTTTTTTGTCATGGTGATCCATTTTGTTAAGATTATAAAGAAGTGCCTAGATAACTCTTCTCAGTCTGGCTTGCGTATTAATGCCTCGACGAGCATGTGCTTTCTCTCCCATGTTCCTCCTGACACTAGTGAAGATATCCTGTCTACTCTAGGATTCCAGTTGGGCTCATTTCCTGCAAAATTTCTTGGGGTGCCGTTGATCACAACCAAACTTAGTCTTGCAGACTGCCAACCCCTCCTTGAAAAGCTGAAATCCAAAATTACTTGGACTAATCGTTTTCTCTCTTATACTGGTAGATTGCAATTGATCAAATCGGTTATTCACTCTATCCAAGCCTATTGGTCAGCCCACTTTATTCTCCCTGCTTCGGCTATCAATGATATGAAATCTTCCATGTCCAGATTCCTCTGGAAAGGGCCTTCTATGGGTAAATCTGGCGCTAAAGTTGCTTGGAACAAAATTTGTCTCCCATTTATCGAAGGAGGGTTGGCTAGCAAGAACCTTGAAGAGTGGAATGAAGCTCAGATTTTGATGCATCTATGGCAAATCATCTCTCCCTCCTCCTCTTTCTGGGCTAAGTGGGTGCGAGTTGTCCATCTCAAAAACAAATACTTCTGGATTATGCCTATTCCCTTGAATTGTTCTTGGATCTGGAGAAAAGTTCTTAAGCTACGTCCTATTGCTTGCAAGTACATCTCCTTTTCTATCGGTAATGCTGCTTGTACTAGCCTTTGGTTTGATCCATGGCTAGATCCTACTCCTCTAGCTTCTTCTATCCATTCCCCCTTGATTCTGAACTCTGGCCTTGGTCCGGCGGCCTCTGTTAGCCAAATCATCATTAACTCCAACTGGGTTCTTCAAACTTCAAACCATAATGACCTTATAGAATTCAAGAATTCTTTCGATATGTCCAGATTATGTAACTCTGATGCTCAGGATACTCTTCTCTGGGATGACACTAAGGCTAAGGACATTAAAACGTCTACTTTCTGGTGTTCCATCCAGAAAATTGGTTTAAATGTGGGTGGTCTAAAATGGTCTGGCATAATATGGTGCCGCCTTGGTACTCTTTCCTTCTTTGGCTCGCTTTCCACAAGGGGCTTCGGACAATCGACAGACTTATTATGTTTGGTATGGACGTGAATCCCATTTGTGTCCTCTCGCTTCTCTGAAGGGAAACATTTCAGCACCTTTTCTTTCAATGTAGATTCTCCTTTCAGCTTCTAGGTCGCTATCTTTAGACGTTGTGGCTGGCGTGGGATGAACCGAAGCTGGACCTCAATTACTAAGTTTCTCTGTTATAGCTCTGGCTCTAGTCTTAAGCATGGATTACTTATTTTTGGCTTTGCTACTGTGGTGTATCGGATTTGGCAGGAGCGTAATACTAGGATCTTCTCCAACAAGGCTACACCTGTTCGGGTCATTCTTCGGGATCTCATTCATATCATCAAATGTCGTCTCCACACTTATGCTAGATTCTAAAAGCTTTAAGTCTATGGCCTGTTACTATCATCTGGTGCTCTAGGTACTTTGATTTTGAAGCCTGGCCTAACAGAATCTCTTGAGAGTGGTCTTTAGCGTAAAGGTTCTTCGAAAAGTGGTATTTTGTCTAGAGTGGGACACCTTCTTGAGAGGGCTTCCGGTTTTCGAGCTCTAAGAGGCTTTGTCTAGAGGGCTTTGTTGAAGCTGTGAATGGGTCCTCTTCCCAGTTTGGCCAGCTTTTCCAGTTCGTTGAGTGGGGCCTTGGTCTTCAAGCATTGATCGTAGAGTGCGCCTTGGTCGTAGAGTGCTTCTTCCAGTTCGTAGAGTGGGTCCTTGGTCTTCGAGCTCTAATCGTATAGTGGGGTCTTCGTAGAGTTCCCTTCGGCCTCGTCGGGATCTTCGTAGAGTGATCTTCGGACTTGGTTGGGTTTTTGCTGTGGGGGTGTCGATCTTCTTAGAGTAGGATTCGGCTGAGTCTTCGTAGAGTGAGCTTCGGCCTTGGATGGGTCTCCGTAGTGTGAGCTTCGGCTGGATTTTCGTAGAGTGAACTTCGGCCTCGGCTGGGTCTTCGTAGAGCGAGCTTACATACTAGGTGGTCTCCGTAGAGTGAGCTTCTTTGGATTTTGTGTAGAGTGACCTTCTACCCTCGGTGGGGTCTTCAGAGAGTGGGGCTTCACTTATATCTGACTTCCGGCTGTTGGTCTTTGTCTTCTTTTTCCTGAAGTTTATCCTCAGTGGCTTAGTCTTCGGATTTGTGGGGCTTCGTTAAGTGGGTCCTCGTCGAGTGGGGCTTCGGCCACGAGTGGCAGCTTGTTCAGGTTGTTCCGTGTTCGGGTGTCTTCATTATGCTAAGACATATACTATAATATTTCTTTATGGCAGTCGCCTGTATCTTTTAAATAGTCTTTACACCATAGGGCATGTCCTATGGTGTCTATGATATTCTGTTTGGGTCTATCCCATGCGGTCATGTAATCCCCAATTTATTTATTTCAGTCTAAATTTAGCAACAACAAAAAAAAAACTTCTCTGCTTTATTGGGACTGCTTTATTGGGACTCTATGTTAATGATTCAAAGAGCATGTGTTTCCTTTCCAAGGTACCTGATCCTCATGATGCGTCCATTATTGATGTTCTAGGGTTCCAATTGGGTGGGTTTCCTGTAAAGTTTTTGGGGGTCCCTTTGATAACAACTAAACTAAGTCGTGCCGATTGCTACCCTCTGATTGAAAGGGTTAAAGCCAGAATCTCTTCTTGGACCAATAAGTTTCTCTCTTATGCCGGGAGACTACAATTAATTAAATCAGTTATCTTTTCTATCCAATCATACTGGTCCTCTCATTTTATTCTCCCTGCTGCGGTGCTTAAAGACCTCAAGTCCATCATGAGTAGGTTTTTATGGAAGGGGCCATCATTGCTTAAATATGGAGCAAAAGTTGCTTGGAGTAAAATTTCGTTACCTTATTCTGAAGGAGGCCTTACTATTAAGCATCTTGAGGACTGGAATAGAGCTTTGATTATAATGCACCTTTGGAGGATTGTAAATCCACAGCACTGCTCTCTGTGGGCATCTTGGGTTTGTGAAAATCTTAATTCTAAACACTTTTGGTGTATGCCTATTCCTAACGACTGCTCTTGGATATGGAGGAAAGTATTACAACTCAGACACGTAGCTGCTAAACACATCAAATTCCGTATTGGCAATGGGATGAATACTAGTCTTTGGTTTGACCCGTGGCTTGATGGAGTCCCTTTGGCCTCCTCTGCTCACTCCTCTTTGATTATTAACTTCGGCATTGGGCCCAATGCTTCAGTTAGCCAAATTGTGCGAAATTCCTCATGGGTTCTTCCTCTTCCAATCATAATGATTTCATTGTGTTTAGGGATACTTTTGATTTCAATAGGCATTGTGATTCCACTAAGCTAGATCAGGTGCTCTGGGATGATACTATATCGACTGAGGTTAAAGCCTCTACAATTTGGCGCTCGATTCGGCTAGAGGGGGCTGGTGTGCCTTGGGTAAATTTGGTGTGGAATAAAATTCTGACCCCTAGGTTCTCGTTCAATCTTTGGCTTGCGTTTCATAAGGGGCTGCGAACTTTGGATCGGCTGTCCAGTTTTGGGTTACAGGTTAACCCTGTTTGTGTGTTGTGCTCCACTGAGTTGGAAACCTTTGACCATTTGTTCTTTCATTGTAACTACTCTTTTTGTGTTCTTATTTATGTTCTAAGACGCTGTGGTTGGAGAGGTTGTAGTAGAAGCTGGAGTCTGATAACTGAGTATCTTATTAATTACCCTAATCCTCGCTTCCATCACAGTCTCATTCACCTTGGGTTTGCTGCTGTTGTGTACAGGTTGTGGAACGAGCGTAATGATTGGATTTTCTCTAACAAAGTTACTCCTGCCCGGATCATAGTCCTTGATATCATGAACTTGATTAAATGCAATCTTCTTTCTAATCTCAGATTTAAGAGGGTCAATGACAGATTATGTTACCGTCATTTAGTTCTATAACATTTGATGTGGACTTCTTAATAGTATTAATAGTCTTTTTATTGATACTGCTTGTTATAGTATGTTGTGGAAATGCATGGTTGCGATTGGTTTCTGCTCCTTAATGCTGCAGGTGCTGAGCATTATTTATCAGTTGCTGCCGGAACTGGGGTTGGGTTGATTGAGGCAGTGATGTGTTCTGCAGATCATGGTGTTGCTTCTGCAACTTGGCCTGCTGCCAGACATGCTTATTTCATGTGGTTTGCTACTTAATGTTGCTGCAGTTGGTCTACTTTGGTTCGCTGCAGATGGTTTCTAGTTGTGAGGTGGGTGGTTGCTGCAGATGGTCCCTTCAATTCTGGTTCTGTCTGCAGTCTGTTGTTTGCTATTGTTTGTAGTCTGTTGCCTGCCTGTTGTTGTCCCCAGGCACTTCGGTGTTGTGTTGCTTGCTCCTGCAGGATGGCTGTCGGGACCAGTGCGTGATCCACTAGCCTATGCTGATAGAATGTCTGGCATGTCTGGCTTGTCCCCAGGCACTTCGGTGCTGTGTTGCTTGCTCCTGTTGTTTCAGTCGGTCTTCTTTGGTTCGCTGCAGTCTGTTGCTTGCTGCTGTTCTGCTACTATCTGTAGTCTGTTGCTTGCTTCTTGCTACTGTTTGCAGTCTGTAGCTGGTGCTGTGGCTGGGATGGTCCTTGGTCTGCTTTGGTGGGTATGCTCTACAGGGTCTGCGATCTGCTTTATTGGGTCTGCTAGGGTTCATTGCCTCGTCTAATGGATGTGGGCTAATGGCTGGCTTGGGTCTGCTCCTACTCCTATGCTCGTCCGGTTATTGGACTCGCTCTCGGCTGCTGCTTTTCGACTGGTTTTGATGCAGTTCCTCGGTAAAGGCTGGTTTTCAAACTGTTGCTAAAATCCTTTGATTCATTTATGGGCAAGAAAATGCTACTAGATATATGATTTTCTTTTTATAACAATTTTAGCTGTTGGTCATGTAATATTCTATTTAGGCGTCCACGCCAGTAATCCTTTATAGTCATGACATCATAGGGCAAGTCCTATGATATCTATCTTATATTCTGATTGGGATTCCCATGAGGTTGTAATTTCCTTTATTTTAATACAGTTTAAATTTAGCAAAAAAAAAAAACTAGTGGAAGCTAGTGAATCCCCAAGAGGGTGTTCATTTTACATAACCTTACGAGATTGAACATCAATACAGTGTTCCGGGGGCAGGGTAGGAGAAGAGGGCAAGATGATGGTTCCTCGGTTCGTTTCTCCACCTCTTTCCAAAAAGACTTGTGTTTCCCACGATTCTGTGCCATAGCTCGAGGCTTAAATGTGCAGGAAGCATCGGAATGACCATGAGTCTTACAATACAAGCATTTCCAAGGCTGCCAAGGGATTTCCACCTTTATTTCATGAGGAGCATAATTTTCAATTTGAATTTTTAAGGAACTTCGAACAGTTGTGATGGCCTCAATTTCAACACAAACTCTAGCAAATGCAAGTTTGTTACCCTTCCTAGTATGCTCATCAAGGAACAAAGGTTTACCAAAATGACTAGCAAGGTAAGCAAAACCGTCATCATGCCAAAGGGCACATTATGGAAGTTAATCCAAATATGAATAGCAGTAGGATCGGATATAACCAATTCCAAACCAGGCTGCCAACGTTGAAGGATTAAGAGGGATTTGCCAAAAAAATACAGGACCAGAGTTGAGAATACCGAGCAAATCATCCTCTAGCTTAAAATTGAAAATGAAAAGACCATGTCCTTTAAAATACACTTTATCAATTCGGTCACCCCAAATGTTTTTCGCCCAGAAGGAAGCATATTGAATAGATTTCTTACAACCAACAAAGGAACCCACAAGGGAGAGGGACCAAACATCAACTCCTTTTTGTGAGATGAATCTCATGATCCTTAAGAGGACATACCTTATGATGGACCAAAAAACTCGAGGAAGCGGGAGCAGCCTTACCGTGAGGTGAAGAGGAATCACCTGCAATGGGAGAAGAGAATTCGCCATTAGGCAAAGACATAGTTATCTCAGCCTCCCTAGACTGGGATTGAGAGGAGTTATCGATTTGTTGGGTAAGTTGAGGTGCAAGTGCAGGGCCCAGGCAGTTTAAAAATTGAGCATTTGAATGTGAATTTCCTTTCAGACAATTTGAATTCTGACAAAGCTGAAAATTATCATCACGTGCACGTGGGCAGCAGAAATCCAGAGCTACATGGCTGGCATTAGGGGATCGTAACTCCAGGTATTTTGCTAATACGATGAAGCAAAGATGGAATTCAAACAAGATACTTTCACTTCTTAATGATGAAGGCAATATTGTTAATGACAAGGACCAGATTGAGTTAGTTGCAGTGGGGTACTACACTAAATTATTTTCAGATACAGGATCACAATATAGTGGGTTTTCCGAGTTTGACATTCTTCCAACCAAATTGATTAACCCATCTCAAGCTTCTCTTCTTTGTGCTCCTATTACTGATTCTGAGATCTTCAATGTGCTCAACTCCATGAATCGTAACAGGAGCCCGGGACCGGATGGGTTTAATGTGAATTTTTTCATAAGCTGCTGGTCCATTGTTGGAGATGACTTCACGAAGGCTGTTCAGTATTTTTTCACTACCAGTCGGCTGACCAAAGGGTTAAACTCAACTGCACTGGCCTTGATTCCCAAATGCCTCAATCCAACTGCTATGGCTGACTTTCGTCCAATCTCTTGCTGCAATACGATTTACAAATGCATAGCCAAAATTCTTGCAAATCGGCTGAAAGTGGTTCTGCCTCTGCTAATTGACCAAGCACAATCAGCATTTGTTAAAGGCCGGAGCATTAGTGACAACATCCTTCTGGCACAGGAGCTCTTCAAAGGTTACTCAAGGAACTCTGGTCCCTCTCGGTGCGCTCTTAAGATTGACCTTAGGAAAGCTTTTGATACAGTTAGATGGGACTTTCTTCTTGATATACTTAAAGCGTTCCAATTCCCACCAAAATTTGTTGGCTGGATTAAGGCCTGTATTACATCAGCCATGTTCTCCATTAAGATTAATGGGACTCTTACAGGTTTCTTCGGGAGTTCACGGGGGCTTCGTCAAGGTGATCCCATTTCACCGTTCCTTTTTGTTCTTGTGATGGAGATGCTTTCACTAAAAATCAAAAAGGAGACCTCTGCACAAGAATTCATTTTTCATTGGAGGACCAAAGAGTGCCAACTTACCCACCTATTGTTTGCAGATGACATCCTCATCTTCTGCCATGCGAGCCTACCCTCGATCAACATTATCAATTCCTACATTCAATCCTTCTCTCTCTACTCAGGCTTGATCCCTAATGCTCACAAAAGTCAGTGCTACCTCTCTAATACTCCCCCCTCCACTGTGAACAGCATTCTATCGCTGCTGGGTTTTCAGATAGGAACTCTACCCTCCAAATTTCTTGGAGTTCCATTACTATCTCGAAAGTTATCTTCTGCTGACTGTGTTCCTCTTGTACAAAGGATTACATCAAGAATCTCCTCTTGGACTTCCAAGGTTCTCGCCTATTCAGGTCGGCTTCAGTTGATAAAATCCATTCTTTGCTCTTTTCAAACCTACTGGTGCCAACACTTCATGCTTCCTAAGGCTATACTCTGGGAATTGCATTCCCTCCTCGGCAGATTCCTGTGGAAAGGTCCATCTCTATGCAAATTTGGAGCTAAAAGTGGCATGGTCTCGGATCTCATTACCTACCATTGAAGGGGTTTAGGTATCAAGAACATTCTTGAATGGAATACTGCCCTGATGCTGCAACACTTCATTCAAATTATCAATCGTGATACAAAGTCTCTTTGGGCCCATTGGACTCAAGCCACCCTATTGAAGGACAAGTCAATCTGGCAGGTAACGGTAATCCAAGACTGCTCTTGGACTTGGAAACAAATCCTCAAACTACGTCCCAGTGCTTTACAACATCTGAAATACCATTATTGGTTATGGAAATCATACTTCCCTTTGGTATGATCCTTGGTTGAATGAAGTCCCTATCAACCCCTCTGCCACTCTATTGACCAACTCCGGGCTTCCAGCCTCTGCCAAGGTCAGCCATATGATCACAGACTCCCACTGGAATCTCCCAGCTAGCAACCATCATGAAGTAATTCTCTTTCGGCAACAAGTTATGCAATTTCCTATCCCTCCTCTGCAGGATGACCAGATTTTGTGGGGCATACATGCTATCAATACTGTTAAGGCTAACCAAATATGGGATTCTATCCGGGCTAGAGAACCTCAGGTGTATTGAGCTCTATCCTTTGGCACAAACTCCATGTACCAAGGTGTAAGACCCCAACTTTTATAAACAAAGATGAATTTTATAAATATTATTTTTGAATATTATGGAATAAATTTGATATAATGTTATAGTTGTGGGTAATATTTATAAAATTTGCAAAAGTAAGCAGTTGTTATAAAATATTCGTTTAATTAGGGGAATATTCTTTTTGTCGGGGAATATTCGTGACGACGGCCAATCATTCATTGTGGACCCATTAACGGAAGTATTAATAAGTAGTTAAAAACGACAAAATTATCTTTCTATAAAAATAACGGCAGAGGTGTTACCGTTAAAACCCGCATGAACTACCCTTAGTAAAAGTATAATATCTGGCGTAGTTGTATAGTAGCACACAATATTGATTATTGATGCTTACGTGAGAAGTCACTCAATTTATGCTTCGATTATTATCACAGAATTGCTACATCATATCTCTTATATTATTGATTCAATTATTGTCGCATTATCATCCGTATAATATGTTATAGTATTAAATCAATAATTGAGACGACAAGTTATAAATGATTAATAATTGTTGAAAGATTAAATATGTGTTGATTAAAAATAAAATGATTTGTGGTAATATTTATTCAATCCTCGATGTATATAAAGAGTCTGTTATGAGACGTTTGTGGTAAGTTTGATTATTTTATGGGGGCCATATGTCATCATCTAAGAGTCTCTCAATAATAGTAATTACCTTCAATCGATAGTAATTACCTTTGTGAATAGTAATTACCTTCGTCGATAGTAATTACCTTTACCAGTACGTCCGAACCACTTGTCGTTTTCACATTACTGAGCGTCGAAACCACTTTTCTTTTCACATCACCAAATACCGCCACTACTTGCCTTTTCACATGGCGGTCTAAGCTAGAAATCTTCTATAAATAGAGGCTAGTGCTTCATTATTTTCACTTAATTCATTCAGTATAGAGAGAGAAAGTATAGAGAATAAGAGAAAAGAAGAAAGAGTATTTTGTTACTACACTCACTGCAGTATTCAATCTCCTACCAAAAGTAAGGGGTGTTATTCTTTTCTTATTCATGAAGAGAACTGTTGTTATTCCATTGCTTATTATTCTGCTTGGAATAACTTTGTATCATGATTTACTCCTATACTTGGTGACATTCTTTTATTATTCTGTTGGAACATCCTCACATGCTGTGTGTTTTACGCCGGACCGGTTCCATTCTTTATTATTACGTTGGAATATCCTCGTTCACATGCTTTTCTGTGGGACTGTTCCGTTATTTATTATTCGTTGAATAACTTGCCTGCAAGGGATCTATCGCGTGCATGGTGATTTCTTTTGTTATTCCATTCTTTATTATACCCAGTTGGTTAAAACTTTGACTTCTATACTCCATAAAATTAGTGGAATATTCTTGATATTCAAGCGCTTCATCCAAAGATCCTTTCATGGAAATATTCTTCTCGATATTCTTGAATTTTACTACAAAGCGAGATCGTGTTGTGATTTGGATGTTATTGGTTCCTAGATAAATTAATTCTTGAACTTGTTTTATTGAATATCATTGTCATCATCCTCATGTTTATATTATGTTGAAAGTCATCCGCGGCCATGCACATAGTGCGTAGATGGACTTGGTATGATTATGATTAATTGAGACTATTCGATTGTAATCATGGCCAGTAATGTTACAAATGATGTGGTAAAAATCTTCATGGCTGTAGTGCATTGATGGACGAGTTGTTGGCATGATCAGCGACCATTAATGAATAC